>CM037597.1:20013506-20598145 GCA_021018995.1 Chloranthus sessilifolius
CCTTGTGTATCTAGGATATGATAAGCGAAATGCCAAATCAGTTATCTTTGTCTCTAAAATAATCAAATTGCGCATGATCTTATAAGAGAGTGAATAAATATACATACACACTCACACACACACATACACATATATAAATAAAATTTTGAAAAAAAAAAGATAATTACACATTAAGTTATTATTTTTCCTTAATTCTTGTAGGGTGTTTCCTCATTTGTTGACATCAGGCTCTATTCTTTGAATAACATGGAACAATCTAGAGTAGAACTCATTCGTCTGTGGTGAGGTTTCTAGTTTACTTATAGATCTGTGCATCCAACTCAAAATCAATTGGCTGTGAGTGGAGGGGCCCGTGATATTATAAGGAGGGAGATAAGGCTATGACATACCCGATGTGGGACTAAACTTCAACACGCCCTCGCACGAGTTGGATGTATAGATTTATCATGGTATCAGAGTAGGCCCTTTAAATTTACTGCAGTATCTAATGATAATTATCACCTGCAAGGTATCGTTTTAACACCTTAACCAAACAGAATTTACTTAGAGTTTCTTCACCCAATAGTACATCTTCTCACTTTCCAATTATGTCTCCATAATTAAGGGCCTCAAATATTAATTTTGCACCCACCTTTTGGCTTCATAATTCATGGTAAATTTTTTCTACCACATGCTAGTTCACGTGATTACATAAAGTGATGATGTGAGACCTCTTATAATGCTATCTTTTAGGCCCAGTTCAATAGCATATAAAGGCCCATTGGGTCTTATTGAAGGTTCTTTATTTTCTCCCTATTTGGATTCTATTGAAATCTAATCCAACCCACATTCCCTAGCGTACAAACAAGCTTGCAATAGCTCTCCAACAATGTTGCAACTTTTTCCAGTTTTCCTTCATGTCTTCGTCTTTGTTTGCGTTATATTCTCTCTTCTTCTTTGTTTGCGTTATATTCTCTCTTCTTTTCTAGGCCCTTTTTTATGTTCATCCCTAAATTAGGAACTGTATATGATATCCTAAAATTGGAATGTTGTTGCTCTTCGTTCTCTTGAAGTTGTGTTTCATAGTTGACTCATTCTTGAGGTAAAATCAATTGTTTCAATGCTATCTTATATTGTACCAAACTTGGAATTGCAAGAAAATTAGTAGAAAAACATGCAATCCGATTAAATCTATTTAATATATTTTATTTAGTTTTAGTGATTTATAGGTTTGGAGATAAATTGAACATAAAATAGCCCAAGAGTTCAAAAAATAATGTGAAATTTGTGTAACCTTGGGTCATCCAGAACTTATCTTGACTTGCAGCTCTATTTTGACCTCTAAAATATCGGATCCGTGAAATCACTATTTCAAACAAAGTTGTAAAGCTCGTTGTTTTCCTTCCAATGCCGTAAGAATCACGCAAATTCGAGTTCGGAGTATAGAGTTATGGCAAAAATACCGAGACTGTGTCAGTTGAAGAGCTAAAGGTCACGAAAATATGAAAAAATAGATCAATTGATTCTGGGCCGAATGTTTGAAAATGAGTTGAAGTGAGCTAAAGTGAAGTATTAGCGTTACGGGGGTAACCCTATAAATACCATGTTATGAGCTAGGGTTTGAGATCTCTCTTTCACACATTATTTTTATTTTTCTCTCTACTTTTCCTATCATTTTTAGCTTTTTAGTAAGGGGATTAGCCCTCATTTTGATTAAATCATAGTGTTATGTATGGATTAAAGCTATTTTGTGGATCTATTGGAAACTCAATCGGGTATTTATAATGAATTGCTTTAATTTTATTTCATCTTATTGCAATTTTTGTATTGAAATGTGTGGTTAATCATCTAAAGTTTCAAGATCTAATGGATCTCATTTGAGATATTCATCCATAAAATAGATTTGTGGTAGAAACTATTTAGATGCTTGTGTGGATTATTTGCTATGTGCTCTTGCCGTTTTATGATATCTAATCCTAAATTCGAGATATGAGAATTAGTCATGCTTTTTTCATGATCTTAGATCTGTGCTTAGGAGCCCTAATCTTATTTTTAAATGCTAAAATTTAGACTCATTAATTCATTGGGATTAGATTTATACTTTAATACAATAGATATTTTGATTCTTTTCTTTAGAAGATTTGGAAGAGCATTACTTTAGACTTTAATATTGATTTAATCATTTTATTCTTCCATAGATTATTAATTAATTTTAGTAATTTATGTGGTGTTGTATCTATACGATTCCAGCCATTAGACCTAAAAATATGGATGATGAACCAAAGATGGGAGGATTTAGTATCATAAATCTCTCTTGTTCCTTTTTAAGTAATTTCATATTGCGTAGTTTTGTTTAATCATTCGACTCATCATATTCGGTAGGCAAGGTTAAGATTAGTATTAATTCAAGTAAGCTCTTAAGAGTGGCGTTTAAGTTGTAGTTTCAATCCAATCACTTTATAATTGGTAACATTACCTATAACGATATGCACTACTCTTCCCTCCCATACCTTTTCGACAACTGCATCCATAAATTTAAATAAACAATCTGAATCTTTAGTTATGTTGGAGGCATCCACAGATTTAAGAAATGTTGTCCTTTGATTACTACACGGTAAGGGGCTCAAATCCCATATTTTTTTTTTTGAAAGTTTAATCCCATGCTTACATATTAGAAAAAAGAAGTTTTTTTTTTTTTGATAATTAAAGAAGTTAATTACACTCTTCTTAGCAGGAGTCCATCCATCGCACATAATCATACAACCTCTCTCATCCTTGTCCTATCAAAAGTTTTTACCTACTCTCTAATGGCTACCTTTATCTAAATATGGTCTACTTGATACATTGAATGCGCCTTAATTATCTGGCCTGCTTTAGTAGTGGCACCCATTTTAGTCTCAAAGTAGGGAGACTCAATCGCATGAGATGGAATATAGTTGAAGACTAAATGTTTATAAATGCTTTCCCTACTTTCATCCATCAAGTCTTCAATAAGGACATACTCAACTTGGTCTACTTTGCACTCTCCCTCCTATACAAGAAATGATCCATTGGGTCCATAATTGTGGTATCTATCATAGTATGAAAACTAGCTACTTTCTTCCTCGAAGTCTTCAATAGGCTTGGTGTTTTTTGGTTCATTCGATGGAGTAAGATTGGCAATACTACACACTATAATAGATTGTGACCATAGTCTACGATGCTTAAGAGATACATGGATGATAGGGGAACATTAAGTGAAATTAAAGGCTTAAAAATGAGTCCTTTAAGTTAATTACTTCCATAATTGATGAAGGGTTATATATGTTATAGGGCATTGCTTGAGCTATAGGAGAAGTTTTATCTATTTACATGCCCTTACAGTCTCATTTTCAACCCTAATTATAACCCCTCTTTCCATCAACGAATTTAGAGGTGGATGAAAGAGATGTTGCGCAGAAGCTTACAAATAAACCAATGATCTCATGATGAACAATCAAATAAAAATGTAAAATAAAAAGAAATCAAACACAATCACACAAGAGACAATATAATGTCCCAAAAATTTTGACCTTTGAACAGTTTGTCTCGATGTACGTGTCCGATTGGTCACACACTTGAGGTAAATAAAAATATTAAGATGAGTTAAAATGTGATTAAGTTTTGAGTGAAAAAGGAAAGCCTAGAATGGTGAGAACCATTAAATGGAATGATGTATGCCGAGGAGCGATGTATGGGCTTAACACTTAAGTTATAGCTTTTAGGTATATTAGTCAAATGTGAAGAGAATTTATTTCTCTTACTTAGGTGTGAAATTATTTAATTGAACGACGATGGTTCGGGTTTCCCATCAATAAATCTATGTGGCTCTCATTGCTATATATGCTCGAGAGAATATTTAAGTAAGTGTTTTAAGTGTGTGCGTTATAAGAACAAGCTTTTAAAATCATGATAAGTGTGACTTAGAAATGTGCATCAGATATTTGTTTTCGTCAATTAAATACTTTTGAATTGTAACTCTCAACAAGTGAATATGTGATTTAAATTATATCATGAAAGATATGTGTGATGTGAAAGATATGCATGTTTAGTTATGCTTTCCTATTGAGCTTAGACTGTTAGCTCATCCCTCGACTATACGTCACAGGTACAGGCATTGAGGCGGGGACTGAGGACGTAAATCTTGAGGACCCAGAGTACGTCTCAGAGGCTGAGCCCCCTCTTGACAAGTTCTTTTAGTGGACTGGTGCCGCATACTTTGATATTTTCTTTGTAAGGCTTGATACGTTCGGCCAATATAAGATAGACTTGATGTAATTATGAGATACAATATTTATTTTGCGAACCACCTTTGGGTGACTACTAGTTGTCACTAGTGGTTCGGTTCTTTTGTTCATGCGATTGGCATGAGATTAGAATCATCTTTTGTAATATGTTTGATTATGTCATTATATAGAAATGGAGATTTATTTTTCTTATGATGACTCGATCTGCTTAGTTAGAATGCATGCTTGGTTTTCGCTTTGTGTGTGGATGTGCCAAGTGTTCGATGTGTTCCGGGATCGGTCTTTTTGACCATCCGATGGCACGGGTTTTCGGGTGCAAAAATTCAGGCTATCAAAGTTAGTATCAAAGCTCTTTGCTTTAGAGATTTCTGACAAGCCTTAGATGTAATTTTTACATTTATGATTGTGTCAGAATATAGGGACCTTCTGCTAATGAAACTTTTAGTTTCATATTGCAGAACATCTTGTCCACTAGAGATCAAGGATGACCAAGAGGCAGTGGTAGATGAAACTTGAGAAGTGGGGATGAGATGTGACAGCCCGGATTTTAACACCCCAAAACCCGTGCCATCAGCACGATCCTCCAGACCGTTCCCCATGACTATGTACGAAATATTGGTATAACAAGTAATATTAAGACAAAATGGAATAATAACTACACGATGCGGAAGCAAAATACTATTGTAAGTATAAACTCAAAAGATAGTTCTACTGTCATGCCACTGCATGAATAGAGAACCGATTCGAAGCATTGGTGATAAACAGATCACCCTAGATGGTTCACCAAAAAGAATATATCAATTAATTACATTGTTTATCAAAATAAAGGCTTGGCATACTAAGCCGTACCAATGAGCTCTCAAAACTACTCTCTTAAAGTACTTAGCGGAGTCTTCTAGAAGAAGTCCTTAGGAGGGGGCTCCAACTCGTCCCCAGGCACGTAATCCGAATCACCCGAATCCACATCTCCTGAAGCCTCGGCCGCTGCTAGCACTGGACCTGCGACGTATAGTCTAAAGGGTGAGCTACATCCTAGCTCAATAGCGAACAACACAATAAACATATAAGTGAAAATCTCACATATATTCCATGATATTCTAAGCATGATGTATCTATGCACTTGCTGGAAAAATAATTTAAAAGATAACAATTTTGCCTTAAAGTTTACTAGTAGTTTGCATGTTCCATTTATTCTCAAACTGTTCATGAATTACACTGATTAGGCCTGAAGAAAACTTAAATATTCAACTTAAGTAGTCTCCGAGTAATATAGCATCGAGCCCCGATGGAATACCCTCCATCGTCGTCTAAATAGACAGTTGTTATATGTATTCCCTGAGAATACTATTCAAACCCCTTTCTCATAGGCGGCAGGGTTAAATCTCATCTCAACATCCCTGGGATGTGCTCACTGTGTACGGATAAACCTCCGTACCGGTATACGAATTGGCCGCCGTATCGGTCACGGATATCCTGCCGAGTCGGTCATGAGTATCCCGCCACGTTGGTGAGATATTCTATTCAAACCTTAAATAACAAAAATATCATGTGCTTTATATATAGTTATTCACCATGTAAAAGTGCTACTTTATATCAGTTAGGCCTTATCAGTAGTTATCCAATTTTACTTACATCTCTGGGATGTCTAAATTACTCACATCACACTGATACCTTTATCACTTTCTCATCCCCTGGGGATGCCTCATTTCATTAGCTTACTTGGTCTCAGTTACTCGTATCACATTGCTGCCATTATCACTTTCTCATCCCTTAGGGATGTCTCATTCTTATTTACTTTCTTGGTGTCACACACACACCCTTTTTACAAAGATTTATACAGTTAAAACATTTTCAATTTGATTTGTATATCACTATATACATGCTCTTGCGATTAAAGTATATGTTCAAGGTGTTCCCTACCTCAGGTCTCTGAAGGTCCAACCATCAAGGTCCCACACGGCTCCTTATGCTTGTGTTCACGTGTACCACCTATGGTACACCATAACATATGCAACGTATAAATAAAGATGCAATAAAGAAGGTCCAAGACCCTCCATGAACCCCAAGGTCCAATTAAGAAGTCAAGTGAAACTGCCAAAATCGATTAAGCGATTCCCAAAATTGATTAATCGAACCTTAAATCGATTAATCGAAATCCCCAAAATGGTTAAATTGATTATCAAATCGAGCAGTCGAAAATCCAAAATTGATTAGTCGATCCCAAATCGATTAATCAAAATCTAAAATCGATTAATCGATTTCTCAATTCGATTAGTCGATTTCTCAAAGCCTTATCTCTCCAGCCACTGGAGGTACTCAGTCGATTAGTCGATTTTCAAATCGATTAATCGACTTTCAAAATCGATTAATCGATTTCCAGATCTATTAATCGAACTCGGGCATTCTTGCTTTTTCAACTTCTAGACCAAATCGATTAATTGATTTGGCCAGAACTCAGCCCCTTTTCGGGCTGATCTTCCAAATCTTTTCTCTCTTTTTCTTTCTTTTCTATCCATTTAATTCTATAATTTTTAACTACACTTGACTGAATTTAACCATCAAACATCTATGCATTTAATTCTAATAAGACTCACCTCAAATCAATCTCCTAAAGGATTGATAGGTTGGTTTAGTGGCTAGGGTTTCGGCTCTTGCTTCAACGATCCTCCACGCATTGAATCCGACATTAATGTTTGAAACTCTTCCTTCAATCAACCACAATAACTCCTAACCATTACTCACCTGGATTCTCTCTCTCTTAACTCTCTTTCACCAACCAAACAAAAGAAACCTAGGTTATTAAAACCCTTATAACTTCTCTCAAGCTTCGATGTTAAGCACATACACCAGAGATAGGTATATGTGGCCCTAACTAACACAACACACTACACTTAGGTCACATTTACATCACATTAGTTCATCATTTCATGAGTCCATTATTTGACCATCACTTGGTCACACCTACGGCCAGTCGGGCACGGATCTCGAGGTCACTGTTTAACGCTCAAAATTTCAAGATATTACATGAGATTCCACCAATTCCAACAGAGTTTCGCTAGGTAACCGAGAGATTTCAGAGGAAAGTATTCCAAAAGAGAGGAGTCAGGAGAGAGGTGAAGAGATAAATGAGGAAAGGGAAGATAGGCAGAGCATGGCACTAGCCATGGAGGCTGTGGCTAATGCCATGGCGCAACAAATGGCATTGATGGCTACTAACAATGCCAATCATCAAGTGCAGACATTGCAACCACCTACACCCTCAGCATTTACAGAGTTTCGGAGGATGCGTCCTCCTAATTTCTCAGGGCAAGCGAAACTAATGGAAGCTGAGAACTGATTCAATGAGATGGAGAAGATATTCAGTGCGCTTTCATACACTGAAGACGAGAGAGTCAGATGGGTAGCATTTATGTTGGATGGGGAGGCGAGCCCATGGTGGAAGTCGGTATTGAGAACAAGAGAACAAGTAAATCCGAGAATGTTGTGGGTGTGGGAGGAGTTTGTTGAGGATTTCAACAAGCAGTACTTTCCTAAGGTAGTACGGAATCAGATGAAAATCAAATTTCTTTAGTTAGAGCAAGGAAAGATGATAGTGAGAGAATATAGAGTAGAATTTATGTGACTTGCGAGATTTGCTCCGAAGTATGTGACCTCAGATCTGATGAAGGCCAAGAAGTTGCAATGCGGCATAAGGCCGAATATTTGTGATAGGATTTCAACTTTTGAGTTGGAAACTAATGACGAGGTGATGAGCAAGGCGCTTGTAGTGGAAGAAGACATCGATGAAATGTTTAAAAGGAGAGATCAACAGAGTAAAGGACAAATCAGGGAAGAAGTGGTTAGTATGAGCCGGTGAACAAAAAGCTACGATTCGTAGCACCAGTTTCGAGGTTACAGGCACAGACAAATTACTCTATGCCACCTGTGCCTATGATGATGGGACCTTTCAGTTATGAGGGCCCTGTAACGACTATAGGGGTATCAGTTACCCAGGGTTTCTCTAGAGCAGCATCATTCACACCGATTGAGACGTGTACCAGATGTGGCAAGTCTCATAAGACTTCAGACTATAGATGGGGTACAAGCGGATGTTTTAAGTGTGGAAAGATGGGGCACATGATTAGAGACTGCCCATAGTTAAAAAAGGAGAGGACAACATTACCAGCGACGTCGAGGCCTATCAAGACATCGAGGCCTATCAAGACATCGAGGCCTATTGTGCAAGGGCGTGAATATGCTATTACAGCTCAGGAACCCTAAAATAGTAATGACATCATCCAAGGTGAAATACTATTCAATTTTAATATATATATATATACATATCATTGATTTGAATTTTAGATAGAGAAGGTGCATCAAGTTTCAAAGTAGTCTTTCAACATAAATGTTTGCATATTTCTGTTTGATGCATACATAATTAGTTAAAAATATATGTGACGTAGGTACTTTGCAATTATACAGTAAGGACGATTATCTTTGCTATGAAGTGAGAGTGTTGATAGACCCGTCTCATTTGTGATGCCACAGTTTGCGAAGAAAGTAAAAGTCATTCCCAAGACATTGGATTTTGTTTTGAAAGTGTCAGTTCTAACAGGAGACGTAGTTCGTACAGATACAATGTGTCGGTCCGTTATAGTTGCCATTAGGGATTACGATAGTCATGAATTGGTGGCAGATTTGATCCTGATGGATATGCAAGGATTTGATGTAATCCTTGGCATGGATTGGTTATCTACGCATGATGCAACCGTTGATTTTCGGAGGAAGATGGTTGCTTTTCGACCCAATGGGAGTAGATCGTTCAAGTTTCTGGGAATGCGATCGACATTTGTACCGCTTATCTCTGCAGTCCGAGTAGAACGTTTGATGAAGAAAGGATGCAGTGGATACCTTGCTTTTTTGAAAGAGCAACGGGAAGAGAAGAATGTGATATCAAAAATTTTGATTTCTCGTGAGTTTCAAGATGTATTTTTGGATGAGTTGTCGGGTTTGCCACCAGATAGAGAAGTGGAGTTCGCTATCGACTTAGCACCGAAAACGGAGCCAGTATCAAAAGCACCATATCGAATGGCTCCTAACGAGTTAAATAAATTGAAGGAATAGTTACAAAAACTCTTAGATAAATGATTCACAAGACCTAGTGTGTCTCATTGGGGAGCACCAGTCTTGTTTGTAAAGAAGGACGGGTCGATGAGATTATGTACCGACTATCGTCAGTTGAATAAATTGACAATCAAGAATTGATACCCTTTGCCCAGGATAGAAGATCTGTTTGATCAGTTACATGGTGCGAGATTCTTTTCCAAGATTGACTTAAGATCTGGATGTCATTAGTTGAGGGTCAAAGCAGAAGATATATAGAAGACGACATTCAGAATCAGATATGGACACTACGAATTTTTGGTGATGCTGTTTGAATTTACTAATGCACCAGCTTCATTCATGGATTTAATGAATCGGGTGTTTAAATCACATCTTGATACTTGTGTGGTTGTGTTCGTAGATGGCATCCTCATCTACTCAAAAACCAAGGAAGAGCATGAACATCATCTGAGGAGTGCTCTACAGATGCTACGTGAACACCAATTATATGCGAAACTCAATAAGTGTGAGTTTTGGTTAGAGAAAGTGAGTTTCTTGAGACATTTTATCTCAGAAGAAGGTGTTATAGTAGATCCAGCAAAGATCAAGGTAGTATTAGAATGAGAACAACCAAAGACTGTGACTAAGATTCATAATTTTTCTGGTCTGACTGGGTACTAAAGAAGATTTGTAGAGGGATTATCAAAGATCTCAGGACCGTTCACGAAACTTACAAGGAAGAACGTGAAGTTTGAGTGGACTGAAGAGTGTGAGATGAGTTTTCAAGAACTCAAGAAGAGGTTAACTGCAACACCAGTGTTGGCTATACCTTCAGGAAATGGAGGGTTTACTGTGTACAACGACGCTTCACACAGTGGTTTAGGTTGTGTGCTCAACCAAGATAAGAAGGTTATTGCTTGTGGGTCGAGACAGCTTAAGGACCACGAGAAAAATTATCCAACACATGATTTGGAACTAACAACAATGATTTTTGCATTGAAGATATGGAGACGCTATTTGTATGGAGAGACCTTTGAGATATTCACGGATCATAAGAGCCTTAAATATTTATGTACATAGAAGGAACTGAATATGAGGCAATAGAGATGGATGGAATTTCTCAAGGACTACGATTGCTCTAGTCAATATCATCTAGGCAAGGCAAATATTGTAGCAGATGCTTTGAGTCGTAAGAGTTCAGCTCTATTATATAACCTTGTTGTGGGGATCCGAAGATGGAAACTACTAGAGGACCTTTCCTTGTATGACATGAAGATCGAGGTACAAGCTTCAGGAGCCTTGTTGGTTAACATCACTATCCGATCAATGATCTTTGATCACAGTCATGAGTTACAGATGAAAGACACAGAGTTAGTGAATATCAGACAGGGTGTGATTGATGACAATAGACCAAATTTCTCCATCAAGGAGGATGGATCACTTTTGTTCAGGGGATGTCTATATATACCGATCGATACCGACCTTCGACATACTATCTTAGACAAAGCCCATAAGTCTAAGTATGCTATTCATCCTGGTGGTACGAAGATGTATTAGGATCTGAAGAAGAACTAGTGGTGGAGAGGTTTAAAATAGAATGTTGCTGAGTATGTTTCAAAGTATTTAGTATGTCAGCAAGTAAAAGTAGACCATAGACATCCGACAGGTTTATTGCAACCTCTGCCAATATCAGAGTGGAAATAGGAGTCAATTTCTATGAACTTCATATTGGGATTATCACGGACATCAAAGAAGTACAATGCCATTCGGGTGGTCTTTGATCGACTAACTAAATCAGCTCATTTCTTGCCATATAACACGATGTATATGGCAAGCAGACTAGCGGAGATGTATATGAAGGAAATAGTCTGATTACATAGTATTCCAACCAGCATAATTTTAAATCGTGACCCTTTGTATAGGTTTGGCAAAAGTTTCAAGAAGAAATGGGTACGCGATTAAATTTCAATTCGACATTTCACCCACAGAAGAATGGACAAACAGAACGGGTGAATCAAATCATAGAAGGTATGCCTAGAGCATGTATGATTAATTTTTGGGGATCATGGGATCAACACTTACTGTTGATTGAATTTGAATACAATAATAATTTTCAGACAAGTATTGGCATGACACCTTATGAAGTATTGTATGGATGGTGATGTAGATCACCGATCAATTGGGAAGAGACCGGAGAAAAGTTCGTATTAGGTTCGAAAATTATTGAGAGTAATGCCGAGGACGTTTGTCTGATACGTGATAGAATCAAGACAACTCAGAGTAGGCAAAAGAATTATGCTGACATAAAAAGAAAAAATATTGACTTTCAAATAGGCGATCATGTGTTTGTTAAGATCTCACCAACGAAGGGTGTGATGTGCTTTGGAAAACGGGGGAAGCTAAGCCCATGCTACCTTGGACCTTATGAAATTTTGAGATGAGTTGGTGAAGTAGCGTACATAATTGCTTTACCACCGCAACTTGATTGGGTGCACAATATTTTACACGTGTTAATGTTACGAAAGTACGTGAGGGACCCAACTCATGTCTTGGACGATCAACCGATTGAGATTTATGAGGATCTGACAATGAGAGAGGATCCAGTGCAGATACTTGATCAAAAGGAGCAAGTGTTGCATACAAAACGAATTCTGTTAGTGCTTGTTAAGTGACAAAATTATTCCATAGAGGAGGCTACTTGAGAGCGCGAGGCGGAGATCTGCGATCAATACCCTCAGTTGTTCATTGAGAGTTGAGAAGAGTTGTAAAAGTTATAAATTTCTTTTGAGATTATAAACTTGAATGATGATATGTAAAAGTTAGCATGATGAACATATAGAGACCAATTATATGAAAGTTAGAGAAGTTGCAATTAAATTGGAGTGAAAAATATGAAGTTTGAGGTTATCTGTCAAAATTGACGGATCGAAACCTAAATCGATCGATCGATTTGACAAAAATGAGATACAGGTTGTGTCTATGTAAACTGATCGATCGATTTTAAGTCATTCGATCGAAATGAACGCTGATTGAACAAAATTTAAAAAATAGAGAGCAGATTGTTCACTGATAAGAAGTTGTGAAAATTGATTGATCGAAATGGGCATTCGACCGTCAATTTGAGAAACCGATCGAACGAAATAAGTAACCGTTTGATCAAAATTTTGAACCGACCAATTGATTTGAAATCGACCGATCGAAATAGTCAACAAGTGCATTTATGAGGGAAACCGACCGATCGATCTGAAAATCGATCGATCGATTCCGACATTATATAACGGGGTCGTGCGTTTTTTGTGCTCTTGCTTGGAGACTTCAAGACTTTGATCAACACTTTTGGAGTCAATTCTTTGCAAGATTTAGATCAAATTACTTCAAAAAGGTAAGTCTTAAGCTTTAGAGAAATGAAATATGTCATTTTTACCTTTTGCCATAGTTCTTTTAGTTTTTGGAGAAAAACCCTAGTTTTCTTGATTTGTTTTGGTACCAATGGCTCCTAAAACTCGACAATTGTCGAAGAGCACCACTTCAAAGCAGCCTACATCACGACTAGGTTCTTCGCAACAACCACCACAGTCACCACTACCACAACAATCACCACCACAAACACCACCACCACCACCACCACGTGAGCAGCCCAACAAGTGGTGGGCTGCAAAGGGTTTTGAACTAAAATGGAGCATTAATAAAATGCTATTTACGAAGCGGGGTGAGACACATTAGGCCTTTGAATACATCCACAACGAATTCTATTACCCTCGCTTAGTGCGATTATTTTATCAAAATATGTATGTGGGGGACAAATTGAAAATCGTTTGTACGAAAATTGATGGAAGAGTGTATGAGTTCACTCATGAAGATGTTGCTAACGCGATGGAGTGTTATGTGAAGTATGGTACCAGGATTGAATTACAAGAACCTTTTCTAGAAGTTGTAGATTTTGAAATTGTGAAGGAACAAATGACCCAAGGCAGGCAGGGGTCCGATTCAACGATAAAGAGAGTAGATTTACCGAGTGATATGTGGATGCTCGATACAATTTTTAAGTGTAATTTATATCCGTTGGGGCATAAGACTGAGAGACGTGGAGAGATATAGTAGGCGCTGTTTTCAACATTTAATAGTCGATGGTTCAATGCACCTAAAGTTATTTTTGAGGGTTTAAGATATGCTGGGGGAAAGATGCTAGAAGGGGCGGCAAAACCCATTGATGAGATGCCTTATGCCCGACTTTTTTCTATCATGATTGAGGACTATGCCGGTAGCAGCATGTACACAATTTCAAAAGATGAGCCGAGATTGACAGATAATGTCAAGACCTACACTCTAAAGGAATGGAATAAAACCTATAACCGCTTGATTAAAAGACCACAGGAAGAGGAACAAGGACTACTTGAACTGCATGTTGCACCAGATGCCCCACAAGACCAAGACCAGCCAACTCAAGATGCACCAGCAGCTGCAGCTCCACCTCAGCGGCGTGCTCAGATCAGTGTACCACCACCCCATTGTACCTCTGCAGCTACCATTGACAATGTTCTCGCCCTTATGGCTGAGAACACTCGTCAAATGACAGAGAACAACCGTCAGATGAGTCGCCCGTTGGACTATCATGATGCCTTGCTTGCCGAGATGATGCGCTTTATGTACCCAGATGACTATCTACAACGCATGGCGACATCACGAGCGTGGGTTCCTGAGGCATCAAGTTCAGGCGCGGGTGAACCTGGAAACGATGAGCAGCCTAGTGATGCGACGGTTTGAGCGGATATTCTATGGGGTATAGGTATATGTTTTTGGGTGTTCAGGGATGTGTTATTTTGGAATTAATTGTAATTAAAGCAGGGAATTTGGATGTGAATCCTTCAAACTATTGTGGCATGATTACCACTTTTGCGGTCCTTTAAACTATTGTGGCATGGTTGCCACTCACCTTTGCATAGTATAAATTTTTGGATGTGGATAAATAGTAAATTTGACATTTCCTATGAAATACTTGCATGTGCATATGAAATTCCTTAGTGTCATACAATGGTGAATGACTTTTCGTGTAGGTACAATGGACGTGTTAAATTGACGCGTATGATAGGAACGTGTGTGATTTCATTGTATGTAATGGGGAATGTAATGATGTTCTGTGTGAGGTTTTATACTTGATGGATTAGTTAGGAGATTGGTTTAGCCTTGGCTAGAAACTTTTATAAAAGATATGAGTTCGTTAAGACTCGTTAAAGGATTGGTTTCTCTAAATGGGAAAACCATTGTGTATACTAGGTTTTAAAGAAAATGAGTTTGAGAAATTGAAACCCGTGAATGTGAAGAATCTGGCAAAATCGAACGATCGAAATAAGTGACCGATCGATCGATTTTGTCAAGAGTAAAAGTATGAAAGGTTTTGGAGAAACCAATATATCAAAATTAATTTCGATCGATCGATTTGTAAATCGATCGATCGGTTCGAACATTGATTGATCGATTTGTGAAAAACAGTGAGTGTGTTAAGGAAAACCAATCGATCGAAATGAAAATTCGATCAATCGAAATGCGTCGACAGGCTCTAGTTTAGGTTGACAAGTTCCCACTAAAGTCGATAGGATGAGGATTGGTTTATGAGTAAACTGATTGATCAATTTGGGAATCGATCGATCAATTTAGGCAAATTCTAGATTTTATTGTGTTTTGTTAAGAGGACTTTGGAGAGACTTTATATCTTCCAATTTTACGTCATTTCTGATATATAAACTATGATTTGATGTGTTCTAGGTGTGAGCTTGTGTATGTATGTGAGAGACTAGCTCGGGCTTGAAGGGGTTTGTTTAGCTTCTAGTTGAGGTAGGAAAAATTTCGTAATATGTGCATTTGATTACAACTAGCATGGATTAAGTGATGTGATAAGAGTATGCGTGTTTTAATGATTTTGTCTCCAAATTAGCATGAATTTCATTCATAGCTTTAACTTGTGAGATGTGTGAGCATGTGCACTAAGAGAAAAACTATGTGTGTGGGTATATGACATTAGATGTGTGTTTGGGTATATGAAATCAGTAAATATGTGTGTACATCAGAATGATGTAAGTATGTGTATGACATCAGAAGGATGTGAATAAGTATGTGTGTATAATATTTGAAACTTTGAACTATTATAAATTACCACAAACTCACGGTGATAAATTATATGTAAATTTAGCACTTTGATTTAAGGTTCATGTGTAGATACCCTATCGACGCGATGATATAACCATGACCGGTATCGCGGGATATCCGTAAGTGTGCTCCGGTACGACAAGATATCCGTTCTTTGATTATCATTCTACGATAATATTTCGTGCGACCCAGTTGCCTCTTCGTAGGGACTTGGGATAAATCTATGTGTGTGAAATTATTTATTGAACGACGATGGTTACGATTTTCTATCGGTAAATCTATGTGGCTCTCGATGCTATATATGCTCGAGAATATTTAAGTGTTTTAAGTGTGTGTGTTATAAGAACAAACTTTTGAAATCATGATAAGTGTGACTTAGAAATATGCGTCAGATTTTTTTTTTTTGTCAATTTAAATACTTTTAAATTGTAACTCTCAATAAATAAATATGTGCTTTGAATTATATCATGAAAGATATGTGTGATGTGAAAGCTATGCATGTTTAGTTATGTTTCCCTATTGAGCTTAGATGATTAGCTCATCCCTCGACTATACGTCACAGGTATAGGTATTGAGGTGGAGACTGAGGACGTAGATCCTGAGGACCCGGAGTACGTGCCAAAGGAGGAGACTGAGCCCTCTCATGACGAGTTCTTTTAGTGGACTAGCGCTGCATACTTTGATATTTTATTTTTAAGGCTTGGTACGTTCGGCTAGTATAAGATATACTTGATGTAATTATGAGATACAATATTTATTTTGTGAATCACCTTTGGGTGACAATTGGTGGTTCGGTTCTTTTGTTCATGCGATCGGCATGAGATTAGAACCATCTTTTGTAATATGTTTGATTATGTCATTATATAGAAATGGAGATTTATTTTCCTTATGATGACTCGATCTGCTTAGTTAGAATTGGTTTATGGTTTGTGTGTGGATGTGCCAAGTGTTCGATATGTTTTGGGATCGATCTTTTTGGCCATCCAATGACACTGGTTTTCGGGTTCAGAAATCCGAGCTGTCAAAGACAATATTTACGTGGTTCGGCAATTTGTTTATATCTACGGGCAGCGATGATTAAGTGTATAGATGATTCCACAATAACACTCAAAGCCTGACAAAGCTCTCCACAAAACCCTAATTAGGTTTACCAAAGTTTTCTCTCTAATGTTTGGAACACTAGAAACGTCCACGAGTGTCCCATATATAGAAAACCCAAAAAATTGACATCTATTCCAAGTCAACATGGAATTCATGTGTGAAACTCGCTCGAGCAGGCGAGACGACCTAAACTAGTCCATTCTGGTCGTTTGTGCTAGATTAGATTCTGCCGAGCCACTCAACAAGCCTTTTAATATATTTTGTCTTTTTGCTCATCTCGCTTGGGCAAGATGCCCAAGTTAGAGCCCACATTGACATTCCCCCTTGACTCTAAGTTTCACCATGTACTCTATCCATTAATCATCCTTAAATCGTATCACCACTGCCACCAGCACACAGAGGGCGCTCAAACTTGCTGAACATTGGTAAAATCCAAACAATGTTTAGACTTAACCACTAGTGCCACCTTTCTCATCATATCTATAAGATTACCCTTCGTACTCACCTTCTTCAAAGATATCTCACCATCTTCGACTACTTCTTGTATGAAGTGATATTGTATATCAATGTGCTTGGTACAAGCATGATATACGTGATTCTTTACTAAGTAAATAGCACCATGATTATCGTAAAACACATCAACACTTTCCTGTGTGATCTCCAAATCACCAACTAAACCCTAAATGCTTCTTTCACTGCCTCTGTTATTGCCTTATACTCTACCTCTATAGTAGAAAAAGTCACTGTATCCTGTAACATCGACCTCCATCTAATCGAATTACCTTATAACGTAAACACATATCTAATTATAGACTGATGCTTATCTAAATCATTCGCAAAATCTGAATATATGTAATTTGACAGCCCGGATTTCGGCACCCCGAAACCCGTGCCATCAGCACGATCATCTTGACCGTGCCCCTTAACTATGCACGGAACACTGGTATATCAAGCATAAAAAGAAGTAAGAACAACTTGCGGAATTTAAATCTAATTAGAAATACTTTTCAAAAGACAGTTCTACCCTCATGCCCCTACATGAAGGGAGAACCGATCCGAACCATCGATGATATAAATCATCACAGATGGTTCGCCCCAAAGGAATAATCCAAACTCTATACATATACATGTTTTCACAAAATAAAGGCTTGACATACCAAGCCGTACAATCTCTACTCAAAACTCCTCAAAGTAGCACACGGGAGTCCTCTAGAAGAAGTCCTCTGGAGGTGGCTCCAACTCCTCATGTGACAAAGTCCGACTCATGGGATCGGCGTCCCTGAAACCTCGGCGCTACTAATGGACTCAACGTATAGTCTATAGGGTGAGCTACATCCCTAGCCCAATAGGGAACAAACAACTGAACATATAAGTTATAACTCACATATATTCTATGATATACCATGCATGATGTAACTATGCAGTTGTTGATAAAACAGTTAAAAGCATTCGTTTACTGTTGATTTCTTATGTTTTCATTTACTCATGAAAAATGCTGAAAAGGCCTAAAGCAAAACTTAAACTTTCAACTTAAGTAATCCCCGAGCAATATAGCATCGAGCCCCGATGAGCTACCCTTCATCGTCATCTATATAGACAGTTTTAATGTATTCCCTGGGAATACCATATAGTACCCAAGCCCCTTTCCCCTGGGGATTGGTGGCGGGGTTTCACTTGTCTCAATCAACACCCCTGGGGTGTGCTTACTATGTACGGATAAGCCTCCGCACTGGCCTACGGTTTCGCCGCCGTATCGGTCACGGATATCCTGCCGTGTCAGTCGTGGATATCCCGCCACGTCGGTGGGGTAACCTAAGGAACCTCAAATAACAAAAATATCGGTGCCTTACATATAGTTATTCACCGTGTAAGTGTGCTATCTTATATCAGTTAGGCCCTATCAAACATGATTCAATCTGTGGATACATCCCTGGGATGTATCCATTAACTTGCATCACACCTGATGCTCTTATCTCTTACTTCTTCATCCTGAGGATGGCTCATTCGTTCACTCTCTTATGAATGTCACACACACACACTTTTCACAATTCTTTGAGCAGTAAAAATAATTGAATTGAAATTTATATCACTACATACATGCTCTTGTAAAATAAAGTACATGTTCAAGGTGTTCCCTACCTCAAGTCTTTACTTGTTCAATGCATCAAGGTCCCACGTGGCTCCTTGTGCACTAGCTTACAGCATTACCTATGTTACCACATAACAGGTGAAACACATCACAAAGGATGTAATAAAGAAGGTATAAGACTCTCCAAGAATCTTGAAGTCAAACTTAAAAGTCAACAAAATTCATCCCAGTCGATTAATCGAAATCCCAAATCGATTAATCGAACCTGGTTCGATTAATCGATTTCCAAAATCGATTAATCGAAGGTCAATATCGATTAATCGAAGTAATTTCGATTAATCGAAATTCTCCTTTTCGCAAAGTAAACTCACTGTTCGAACAGTCGAGTTTCCGTTCGATTAATCGAATCCGGATTTGATTAATGAAATCTTCTTCATAAAGAACACTTACTATTGAGCGATTGAGTTTCCATCGATTAATCAATTATGTTTTATTAATCGAATTCTTCTGTTCGCAAAGTTCTCTTACAATTCGAACAGTTCGAGTTTCTATTCGATTAATCGAATTCAGTTTCGATTAATCGAATCTCTCCTTTTCGCAAAGTACACTTCTTTGTTGACTTTCACAAGTCGATTAATCGATCCCAATTGATTAATCGAAAACTATCGAAATCCCATTTCGATTAGTCGATTTTCATAAATCATTTCCTCCAACCCTTGGGGTCCTTTGGAGTTCGATCGATTAATCGATTTTCAAATCGATTAATCGAAATCAAATCGATTAATCGAAATCAACTCGATTAATCGAAATCGTGTCTTCGACCTTTCAACTTCTGGCCAATTTCGATTAATGAAACCCAATTTCGATTAATCGAAATTGTCGAAATTCGAACCCCTTATTGTTCTTAATCTTTTCCCATACTTTTCCTCTATTTTTCTAAACCATTATCCTATGATTTAACCCACATTTAACCACAACTTAACCCTATGATCTATGCATCTTATTTACAAAAATTTACCTTGGATCGATCTCAAGTTGCTTTCCATCGATAGTTCGAACGCTAGGGTTTCTAGCTTTGGCTCTAACGGATCCCTTGCCTCGCATCCGGCCTCCTTAATGCTTGACTCTTCTTCCAAACAGTTGCAATAACTCTCTCTCCTCTCTCTCTCTCTTCTTTACTTCTCTCAACCACAAAAACATGAAAGTTAGGGTTTTCACCCTTTTATCTTATTTCTTTTCTCGGTGTGGAACACACACACCTCTGTATGTTACTCTACACTCCTCTATCTCTCCATTCTTCTACACTGGTTCACACATCACATCCGCTCATCTCACATTAAGTTCATCTTTGAACTATCTTATGGTCAAACCTAAGACCAATCGGGCACGGATCCCGAGGTCATAGTTTAACGTGATTTTTAGGGCTATTACATCCTCCCCACCTTGGGAATTTTCGTCCTCGAAAATAACCCAAGGTTTATCTCGCTCTAGGTCTCTCTCTCCCCACACGCTCAGGTGAGGTAGTCCAATTTAGTCAGACGCACTCAAGTAGTCACACATTCACACTTATAAACATGGAAGTAAAGTTGTAACAACAAAAAGAGCAACAATTACACAAAAGTTGAATTTCTATTAATATAGTAAAATTTTACAAGGCGCCATATGAGTTGGCGTACAAGATATACGTCTATACAAAACATGGTGATACAAAAAATACAAATAAAACTCATAGGCCCCTCGCTAGGTGGTCCTGTCTTTGCGTGTGGTGGGTCTGCAGAGGCGCTGGCTGCTGCGGTGGAAGGGTCTCTGTCGGCGGAGTAGATGTGGATGTGGAGGGAACCGCGTCCGTGGTGGGATGGAAGGCGGTCCTCTATGGAAGGCAGTGCGTCCGGCCGTCCACTCTTCTTCACAACATATCCATGTAGGTGTGGGGGTAGATGGTGGAGGGTGTGAAACATGAGGAAATCAATCCTCCTGTTCATCCTCTCATTATTTGCGTCCATTACAGCCCGTCCTCTATGGTAGGACGGATGGGGCGTGGCCAGTAGGATGAGGTGGGAGTCAGCGCGGAGTGTGCAGTGGTGTCGGCGTGGTGTGGGAGGAACCCTCTCCATGGATGGCTCTGCTGCGGCGGTGTGCCCCACCCTCAAGTGGGTCCTACTGAGGTGGTGGGGTGGTGGCGGTGCTCTTTCTGCTTCTTCTTCTTCTTTTGGCTCTTTGCGGGCGGGACCCGGGCTGGTAGGGTCGCTTCAGCGGTTGTAGCTACGGGTCCATGAAGACTTTGTGAATGTCTTCACGCGATCGTAGCCCTCACCTCGTGAGGTGAGATAGTGTAGGAGGGATCGTTGGAGTAGCACTCCAACATGCTTGAGATGAGCCGAGCATCGGCATCTTCTCCTTGGGCGCATGTTGCCCTTCATCGATTTAGTCTTGATGTACCTCATCCCTCAAGGATGACCTTGGTAGCATCAAACCATCGGCCCCTGAAGGCGTAAAGTGCATGTTGCACTTTGTCGACACGCCTTCGATGTCGTGGCGCATCGGAGTAAAGGTTGCATTTGATTATGGAGTCGAGCATCCACATGTAGGGTGGAAGATCAACCCTCTTGATGGAAATGACCCCTTCTTGCCATTTGTCATGAGGGTCATGACTTCCTCAAATCGGGGTCTTCCACAAAGGGTGGAAATAGGGTAGTCTCGGGGTGAACTCGAGGTAGCACTCGAGCACCTCGTGAATGTGGCGCCAGTGATCGTGTAGAGGCGACCCTCGATCTTGGTGATGATCACGTCGGTAGGGCCATTGGTTAGCCCTTGGTAGAATAATCTCACCAATCTAGGGTAGTAGGAACCCGGATTGGTTTGAGAAGATTGCCGAGACCGGCATTGTTTATGTAGTTTTGAGCCCATTGGGTCTCGCCTGCACATCGGGTCGGTGAAAAGGGTAGGGTCGACGGGATATTCGACCTCAAAGGTCTTGGCTGCCCACCACTCGTTTGGTTGCTCCACGATGGTGGGTGGTGGTGGCATGGGGTGGATTCAGCGGGAAGACTACGTAGCGTGATGCGTCGAACGGAGGTGGTCTCCGATTCCGACAGTGTCGGAGTCCTCACCGGCGATGGGGTAGGTGGTGGTGGTGCGGCGTTCTTACGCCTAACCGGCAATTTGGAGGTTGCCTTCTTCGGAGCCAAACGGGGTTTGGGCGGCATTTTCACTAAACTAGGGTTTATCTACTTCAAATGAAAGAAAAGTTCGATTCTAGGGTTTCGTGGTTTTGAAGCGAATCGGTAGATTGTGGGCGCGAATCGGCGGAAAACCCAAACCCTAGAGCACTCGGTTGGTTGGAGAAGAAGGAGAAGATGAAACGCCCAAAAATCCCAATCCAAATGATTTCGAATGGGAAATGAAATCCCCAAATTTATTTATATAGCCCGCGGCTCGATTAATCGAAATTCCATTTCGATTAATCGAAATTCAAAACTAGGTTAAGCCGCGTAAAATCGATTAATCGATTTCTCAAATCGATTAATCGAAAATAAAATTCGATTAATCGAAAATATTTGATTAATCGAAATCGTGTTTATTTAAAATTTAAAATTTTGAGCTCTTTGGCGCGTGCGATCGATTAATCGAAATTCATTTGATTAATCGAAATCTCAAATCGATTAATCGAACTTAGTTTGATTAATCGAAATCGTCTAAAAACTTCAAAAATTTTCCAAAATTTCTTAAGTATTGATTAATCGAAATCCCATTTCGATTAATCGAAATTTCTTCTATGCATTTTCTAACTCAACTTTTCATTTCCGATCCTTTGGCACATGCGATCGACTAATCGAACAAGATCGATTAATCGAAATTCCAAATCGATTAATCGATTTGAAATTCGATTAATCGATTTTGCCCAATTTCTGCAGAATTTCAATCTCTTATTTCTTTTTACTATTTTGACAATTCATGATTGGATCAAAATTTCCATTGCAATACAAGTATAGTGGAATTTCACAACACGTTTGTGGTTTACATTGCATTCTCACGTCGTTGGAAACAAAATTTGGTATTGTTCTTTCATATCGGCCTCTCGTTCCCAAGTAGCCTCTTCTTTAGGATGATTGTTCCATCGAACAAGCACTAAGGGAATTACTTTAGTCTGTGATACTTGTTCTTTCCGATCCAAGATCTCCACTGGTTCCTCTATCATGCTCATGTCCTCACACATCTCTATAGGTTGCTTCCCTAACACATGAGACGGATCATTCACGTACTTTCTGAGCATCGATATGTGGAAGACATTATGTACTCGATCGAATAGCGGTGGTAAACTAATGCGATATGCAACTTCACCTATTCGTCCCAAAATTTCAAATGGTCCAACATAACGTGGACTTAACTTCCCCCTCTTGCCAAATCGCATTACACCTTTCATAGGTGACACCTTCACAAACACATGCTCGCCCACTTTGTAGTCAACACTAGTCCGCTTCACATCGGCGTAACTTTTCTGTCTACTCTGTGCTGTCTTCAACCTTTCTCTGATAATTCGGACGACGGTGGCGTTGTCTTCAAGCAGTTTCGGTCCTAATACAAATTTCTCACCTGTTTCCTCCCAATTCAGAGGTGACTTGCATCGTCCATACAGAGCTTCATACGGTGCCATGCCAATGCTCGTTTGAAAACTGTTGTTATATGCGAACTCGAGCATCGGTAGATACTCATCCCAGTATCCTTGCATATCAAGCATGCAAGCTCTGAGCATGTCTTCTATCACTTGATTCACCCGCTCTGTCTGCCCATCAGTTTGAGGATGGAAAGCTGAACTAAAGTCTAGTCGAGTTCCCATTCCTTCTTGAAATTTCTTCCAAAACTTGGACGTATATAGTGGATCACGATCTGAAATGATGCTGCTTGGAATCCCGTGTAATCTTACAATCTCTTTCATATATAGGTCTGCCAATCTTCCTGCCGTATACGTAGTATTGTATGGCAAAAAGTGCGCTGATTTGGTCAATCGGTCTATGACGACCCAAATAGCATTATGTCTCTTAGCGATGCTGAGGTAATCAACAATGAAATCCATTGAGATCGATTCCCACTTCCATTCTGGTATTGGTAAAGGTTGCAATAGTCCCGCAGGATGTCTATGATCAACCTTCACTTGTTGACAAGTCAAGCATCGTGACACACACTCGGCCACGTCTTGTTTCAGTCCTCTCCACCAATAATTCTTTTTCAAATCTTGGTACATTTTGGTGCTACCAGGGTGGATAGCATAATTTGACTTATGAGCCTCATCCAGAATTGTTCGTCTTAGATCGGCATTATCCGGGATGCATAGGCGGCCTTTAAACAACAAGAACCATCTTCTTTTATTGAGAAGTCCGACGATGCCTTTACTCACGTCTTGAATCTTTGTTAATCTTTGGATCTTTCATCGTAGCTTCGTGGATATGTTCAAATATCAGCTTCTTGAGATGTTAGCCAAAAGGATCCAAAGTGTCCTTTGACTCAATGTTAGCATCATAGCATGCGGGTCTTCCAATAGTTTCCATCGGTGCATACCCAAAATCAATGAAGCCAAATTTGAACCCTTTCGACTCAATGCATCGGCTACTACATTAGCCTTGCCGAGGATGGTATTGTATAGAGCAATCGTAGTCCTTGAGAATTCCATCCATCTGCTGTCTCATATTGAGCTCTTACGTATGAGCAGGATATCGGAGGCTCTTATGATCGGTGAAAATTTCAAAAGTCTCACCATACAAGTAATGTCTCCAAATTTCGGTAGCAAAAATGGCTGCTGCCGGTTCAAGTCATGAGTCGGGTAATTTTTCGTGTTCTTTCAATAATTTGTCTTGATCGTAAGCTATCACCTTCTTGTGTTGGTTGAGCACACAACCAAGGCCATTGTATGATGTGTCATTTGTACCTGCGTATCCTCCTTTGCTGAAGGAATTGCCAACCTTTGGGTGAAGTGAGTCTCGTTTGAGTTCTTGAAAACTCTTCTCGCATGCCTCCTCCACTCAAACCTTGAATCTTTTCGTGTCGACTTTGTGAGAGGTCCCGATATCTTTGAAAACCCCTCAACAAGCGTCGATAATAGCTTTCTAAGCCCGAAAACTTGGGACATCATCATCCTTTGTCTTTGGTTGTTCCCATTTAACTCTGCTTCTATCTTTCTTTGGATCTCTGGAACACCATGCTTTGAGGCGACATGTCCCAAAAGCTAACTTCTTCCAACCAAAATTCACACTTGAGTTTGGCGTACAATTGGTGTTCACGTGGCGTCGTAGAAATCCTCAAATGTTCTTCGTGTTAGTCTTGGATTTGGAGTATATCGTATATCATCAACAAATACTACAACGCGAGTCCAAGTGTGGTTTAAACACTCGGTTCATCAGATCCATAAACGACGCCGGAGCATTCGTTAACCCAAACGGCATCACAATGTATTCATAGTGTCCATACCGTCTCAGCAAAGCTGTCTTATGAATGTCCTCAGCTTTGACTCGCAACTGATGATACCCAGATCTCAGGTCTATCTTGGAAAAATACTTTGCACCTTGCAGTTGGTCGAATAGATCGTCAATTCTAGGCAAAGGTATCGGTTCTTCACGGTGAGTTTGTTCAATTGTCGATAGTCAATGCATAGTCTCATTGACCCATCTTTCTTCTTGACAAACAAGACCGGTGCTCCGCATGGAGATACACTTGGTCTAACAAACCCCTTGTCTATCAGTTCTTGTAGTTGTTCCTTCAACTCCTTTAGCTCGGTGAGAAGCCATTCTATAAGGTGCTTTCGAGATAGGCTCCGTTCCTGGTGCTAAGCTAATGGCGAATTCTACTTCTCTTTCTGGAGGTAATCCAGGCAATTCTTCTGGAAACACGTCAGCGAAGTCTCGCTGGATTGCTATCTCGAAATGAGCGTTCTTTTCCTCCTTGTCCTCCTTTAAAAGCTAAGTATCCACTGCATCCCTTTCGATCATTTTCTCGGCCCTTCTGCGAGATCGATGCACGATATGACGACCTCCTCCTTGAAACCGAAATGATCTTCTTGTGTTGGGTCCGAAAATGACTACCTTGTTCTTGCAATCAATGGTCGCACAAATCAAGGATCACATCAAACCCTTGCATGTCTATATCAACTTTGCTTCCAATTCATGCACTTCTAAGTCTTGAAGCTTTCGATGATGGATTTGCAAGCTAACTCCGTGTCTACTAACTCTCCGGTCGGAATAGACACGAGATGGGCCGAAATCCAACGTCTGGAGCGATCTTCATCTTCTTAGCAAAAGCGTGGAGTGAATGAGTGGGTAGACCCGGGGTCTATCAACACTCGGCGTCATGTCTAAATACACTTCCCTTTCATACATAGTTAAAGTACCTATAATATATACACATACATACGAGAAATTTACACATCAAAATGCACTCTCGGTTTATATTAAAAGAACCTACACTATTCTAATGCATGCACCTTTTTCCATCTAAAATTCTTTATGAAGCGAATTTTCTTTAATAAAATAAAATTTCTCACCTTGGATGACGTCGTGCACATTCCACCTTCTGACGGTGGCGCATAAACTCTCCCCTAACAATCGGCTTCCTTGCTTGAATGGGTCGTGGTGTCAGAATGAAGCCGTCTTGCCCTTATCTCTCGGGGCAATCCTTGATCATGTGGCCCACCTTGCCACATCGAGAAACAACCTCTAGTTCATTCTGGTCTATAGTCCTATGCGGCTTGCCACATCGCACACGTCTCTCGAGGTGCGGAAGATACTGATGCGAGAACCACATGTGATAGTGGCACCGATGAACATGGCGGGGCTCTCATAGCGAATAGGTCTCCCCGCGCAAGTAATGGAAACCTCTGTTGGTGTTGTTGTTGTTGCATTGTTGCGTCTTCTTCAAAACCTCCCTGGTCTCGACTCGACCCACGAACCTCGGCTTTTTATTCACGGTTCAGTAGTTCCCCATCCTTCCTTGGTCAAGTCCTCTCTCTGTTGCTCTCTCTGTCTATATCTTTATTGTTCTCCTCTTCTACAACCAATGCTTTGCTCATGACCTCTTCATAGGTCCTCGGTTGAAATGGAGCTCGCCTCCCTAACCTCGAGCTTCAAACCTTGCTTTGAAACCTCTTGGACTTCATCACTTGAAGCGGCGTGTCCGGAGCAAAGCAGGCAAGTCGTAGAAACTCTACCCGTATTCTCTCACTGTCATTCTCCCTTGTATTAACTGTAAAAATTGTATCTCTAATTGGTTCCTCACCACTTGCGGGAAATATTGTTTGTTGAACTCCTCAACAAATTCCTCCCAAGTCCAAGGCAACTCTGGAGTCTCCACAGGCGAGTCTTATCACAGACTTCCACCAAGGCCCAGCCTCCCCATCCAACATGTAAGCTGCCCATCTCACACTCTCGTCTTTCGTGCAAGTTAGCACGCTAAAGACTTTCTCCATCTCCATCAACCAATTCTCGTGGCCATTGTATACACTTGAGGAAAATGAAGGGGGTCTCATCCTCCTAAACTCTGAAAAAGATGAGGGCACAGCGCAGATCCAACAGGTGGTGTAGGTGGCTGCTGTTCTCTTGATGCATGAGCTGCAAAGGATGCGGCTTGTTGTGCCATGGCAGCTGCCATAGTCTCCATAGTGTGCATCATCCTTTGTCGCTCTTCTCTATCTTCTTGTCTTTCTCTCAATCTTTCTTGCTCTCTCAGATCTTGATCCTGATGATCTCGATCCTCTTCCTCATGTTGTTCGCTACTCGCCTTTACAGGGCCTCGTTACCTCCCAAAGGCACTCTATTGGTAGGAGAGATGAAATCATCTCCACTCATAAACTCCTTTGATGGCCTCCCTTGGTGGCCTCTCCCTCTAGAGGCGACATTGCGGTGCATTTGAAACTAAGGTTTAGATTAGCAGAAGCCCCTATGATCTGACGAAAGAACCCTTGTCAGAATTGCTAAAAGAAAATGCTTTGATACCAACTTTGGCGGCCGGTTTGGCACCCAACCCGTGCCATCGGCCAACGATCATCTTGGCCGTGCCCTTAACTATACACGGAACCTTTGGTATATCAAGCATAAAAGAAAGTAAGAACAACTTGCGAATTTAAATCTAATTAGAAATACTTTTCAAAGCAGTTCTACCCTCATGCCCCTACATGAAGGGAGAACCGATCCATGACATCGATGATATAAATCATCACGGATGGTTCGCCCCAAAGAATAATCAAACTCTATACATATACATGTTTTCACAAAATAAAGGCTTGACATACCAAGCCGTACAATCTCTACTCAAAACTCCTCAAAGTAGCAGAGTCCTCTAGAAGAAGTCCTCGGAGGTGGCTCCAACTCCTCGCCCGGCAAAGTCCGCTCATGGGATCGGCGTCCCCAAACCTCGGCTTTGCTACTAATGGACTGCGACGTATAGTCTATAGGGTGAGCTACATCCTAGCCCAATAGGGAACAAACAACTTCTTGAACATATAAGTTATAACTCACATATATTCTATGATATACCATGCATGATGTAACTATGCGGTTGTTGATAAAAGCGATTAAAAGCATTAGATTTCTTGTTGATTTCTTATGTTTTCATTTACTCATGAAAATCTTTGAAAGGCTTTAAGCAAAACTTAAACTTTCAACTTAGGTAGTCCCCGAGCAATAAAGCATCGAGCCCCGATGCGCCACCCTTCATCGTCATCTATATAAGCAGTTTTAATGTATTCCACAGGAATACCATATAGTACCCAAGCCCCTTTCCTCGGGATTGGTGGCGGGTTTCACTTATCTCAATCAACACCCACAGGGTGTGCTTGCTATGTCTGGATAAGCCTCACTTGCCCTACGGTTTACGTAGTATTCCACGGATATCTACGGATGCCGTCGTCGTGGATATCCCGCCACGTCGGTGGGTAACCTAAGGAACCTCAAATAACAAAAATATCGATTGCCTTACATATAGTTATTCACCGTGTAAGTGTGCTATCTTATATCAGTTAGGCCTATCAAACATGATTCAATCTGTGGATACATCACAGGATGTATCCATTAACTTGCATCACACTGATGCTCTTATCTCTTTACTTCTTCATCCCACAGGGATGGCTCATTCGTTCACTCTTATGAATGTCACACACACACACTTTTCACAATTCTTTGAGATAATTGAATTGAAATTTATATCACTACATACATGCTCTTGTAAAATAAAGTACATGTTCAAGGTGTTCCCTACCTCAAGTCTTTACTTGTTCAATGCATCAAGGTCCCACGTGGCTCCTTGTGCACTAGCTTACTACGTACCACCTATGTTACCACATAACGTGTGAAACACATCACAAAGGATGTAATAAAGAAGGTATAAGACTCTCCAAGAATCTTGAAGTCAAACTTAAAAGTCAACAAAATTCATCGGTCGATTAATCGAAATCCCAAATCGATTAATCGAACTCGTTCGATTAATCGATTTCCAAAATCGATTAATCGAAGGTCAATATCGATTAATCAAGTAATTTCGATTAATCAAAATTCTCCTTCAAAAGTAAACTCATTGACGCGATGAGTTTCCGTTAGATTAATCGAATCGATTTGATTAATCGAAATCTTCTTCGCAAAGAACACTTACTATTGAGCATTGAGTTTCCATTCGATTAATCGAATTACATTTGATTAATCAATTCTTCGTCAAAGTTCTCTTACAATTGAGCGATTGAGTTTCTATTCGATTAATCAATTGATTTGATTAATCGAATCTCTCCTTTCAAAGTACACTTCTTTGTTGAGCGATTGACTTTCACACAAGTCGATCCCAATTGATTAATCGAAAACTAAATCGATTAATCGAAATCCCATTTCGATTAGTCGATTTTTCCTTAAATCATTTCCTCCAACCCTTGGGGTCCACTGGAGGTTCCCAGTCGATTAATCGATTTTCAAATCGATTAATCGAAATCCAAATTCGATTAATCGAAATCCAACTCGATTAATCGAAATCGTGTCTTCTGACCTTTCAACTTCCTGGCCAATTTCGATTAATCGAAACCCAATTTCGATTAATCGAAATTGTCAGGTTCAGCCCCTTTTCGAGCTGTTCTTCCCAATCTTTTCCCATACCTTTTCCTCTATTTTTCTAAACCATTATCCTATGATTTAACCCACATTTAACCACAACTTAACCCCTATGATCTATGCATCTTATTTACAAGAATTTACCTTGGATAGATCTCAAGTTGATTTCTATCGATAGTTGGAAGGCTAGGGTTTCTAGCTTTGGCTCTAACGGATCCCTTGCGTCGAATCCGGCCTCCTTAATGCTTGACTCCTTCTTCCAAACAGTTGCAATAACTCTTCTCTCACTCCTCTCTCTTTCTCTCTCTTCTTTACTTCTCTCAACCACAAAAACATGAAAGTTAGGGTTTTCACCCTTTTTATCTTATTTCTTTTCTCGGTGTGGAACACATACACACCCCTCGGTGTATGTTACTCTACACACTCCTCTATCTCTCCATTCTTCTACACTGGTTCACACATCACATCCGCTCATCTCACATTAAGTTCATCTTTGAACTATCTTATGGTCAAACCTAAGACCAATCGGGCACGGATCCCGAGGTCATAGTTTAACGTGATTTTTAGGGCTATTACATGTAATCACATAACTGATGATTTATATCATTATAAAAAACCAACCTGATATCGATGGTACTGCGTATGTACATCATAATTCATTTCATTGCTTCCTAATGGTCCTTGCCTGGATTAGTCATATACATGCTTACTACGCTAACGACCTGTAAAATATCCGGCCGAATGCACACCATAGCGTACATCAAACTATCAACTGTACTCGCATAGGGAACACGAGTCATATTATAATGTCTCAAAAATTCTGACCTTTGAACAGTACGTCTCGATGTGCATGCCCGATTGGTCACACACCGGATAAAATAGAATATTAAAATATTCATGTGAGTTGAGTTGACTTAGGTTTTTGAATAAAAAAGAGAAGATTAAAATGTGTGTGAACGGTAGATGAAGTAGCGTGCACCGAGGTTCGGTGTATGTGCTTAACACCCAAACTCATAGCTTTTAAGTATATAAGTCAAAAGATGAGAGAAATAAATTCCTTTGCGTTGGTTGTTGAGAGAGAGTAAATGAGAAGGAGAGAAGGGAGTTGCCTTGAATACATGTGTGTGTGCAAGATTAGAATCCGATGCGTAAGGGGTTTGGGATAGAAGAGGAATCCAAGTGCCAATTTGCGCAAGCCCTAGCCTTGAGTGTGAACCGTGGATCAAGGAATCAATTGATTTCAAAGGTAAGAATTATGAAATAAGTTGTGAATTATATATGTGTTGATTTGTTGTTAGCATTAGGATGACAAAATAGAAGAAAAGAGATCCAGTTTAAAAGGAAATGGGTTTGAGAAGTTAGAACCCATGATTAGGGAGAATCTGACAAAATCGATCGATCAAAATAATTGGTCGATTGATCAATTTTGACCTGGGTGAAGGTATGAAGGTTTATGAGGAAACAGATCGATCGAAATTAATTTTGATCAATTGATTTTGTAAACCGATCGATCGAACTGAACATTGATCGATCGATCTGTGAAAAACAGTGAGTGTGTTAAGGGAAACAGATCGATCGATTTGGGAATCGATCGATCGAAATGGCTCGACAAGTTGAGATTGGTTTCTCAATAAACTGATCGATCGATTTTGGAAATCGATCAATCGATTTAAGAAATCGATCGATCGATTTGAGGATCGATCGATCGATTTAGACAGATTTAGGATTTTGTTGTGTTTTATTTTGAAGACTTTGGGAAAATTTTATATCTTCCAATTTTACATCATTTCTGACGTATGATCCATGAATTGATGTGTTTAGATATGAATATGTGTGTGTGAGAAGGGGGACTAGTCGGAGTAAGACGACTTCGTTTTAGCTCCTTGTCGAGGTAGGGAAAATCCTATAACATGTACCTTTGTTGCAATGAGCATGTGAATTGTGATATGATCTATGAGTGTGTAAAAATCATGATATTTGTTCAATTTAAACACATGGGCTTTATACACAGATTCACGGGTAGTTATGTGTGTGTGAAGTCATAAGAAATGAGTATGTGCATGTGTGAACTCAGTCAGACATAGTATGTGTGTGTGTGTGAACTTCAGTTTCTAAATCCTAAACCTACCTATAATTACTATAAATTCACGATGATAAACTATAAGTTATTTTTTGCACTTTGATTTAAGGTTTGAGTGTGAATACCCAACCAACTTGGTGATATATCCGTGACCGACGCGACGGGATATCCGTGACCGGTACGGCGGGATATCCGTACAACTTGTGTATCCGGTATAGCGAGATATCCGTACGTTGTGGACCACGAATGGTCAATGTGAGCGCAAGTGACCCTGTTAATGTAGCTCAGGGGCTTGGCATTGTAAAATAATTCATTGAACGACGTTAATGGGTATTCCCATTGGTGTATTGTGGCTCTCGATGCTATATCTGCACGAGAGTGTAGTTAAGTGATCATTTTAAGTTTCTTCTTGTTTTATGTGAATGACTTTAGAACTCATGCGATTAACTCAGAAATTTACATTTCAAGTAGTTTTACTTTGATATAATGCCTTCGTAAACATGTTCTCAAATTAATAGAGATATGTCATGAGATTATATGTATGATGTGATAGAAAGCAAGCTATGGATATTTTCTCTATTGAGCTTAGACTGTTAGCTCACCCTTCGATTATACGTCACAGGTACAGGAGTAGATACTGGTACAGAGGAATGTGAGCTACAGGATCCTGAGTTCGTGCCAGAGGAAGAGTTAGAACCTTCCCCTGAGGATTATTTCCCTTAAGGAGAATTGTGGTCAAATATTTTGAGATTTTATGTGGATTAGGCTTGGTACGTCCAACCGCATGTCTTTTGAATTCTGAGTTATGTAAATATGTTAAATATTATTTTGTGAATCATGTTTCGGTGATGGATGGCCATCACCGGTGGTTCTTTTCGATTCTTTTGTCCATGTGTACTTATATGGAATTAGAACCATTATTTTTGAGCGCACTTTGATGATAGAATTGGAAATTTCTTTTGATGATTAAGTTATGTGCTTTGTTTCTGCTATGTGTGTGGATGTGCCAAGTGTTCCGTTCGGGGATTGATCTTTTTGACCATCCAACGGCACGGGTTTCTGCGATCGAAAATTTGGGCTGTCACAGTTGGTATCAGAGTACATGCTTTAGAAACTTTTGATTTTGTCTTAGGCATGTGTTTTGTGTTTGAGATACTTTGTCAGAAAATAGGGACGTCCTGCTAATGAAACTTTGGTTTCATGTTAGCAGAATGCATGTCTAATAGAGGTAGAGGACGACCGAGAGGCGGTCGTAGGTGGAACCTAAGAAGTGGTTATGATATCTCCACTAGTTCGAATAGAATTCCGGTCAGAAATAGAGTGGTTCTCGAGACAACTATGCCGGAAAGAGTGAACCAAGAAAGAGAACAGGAAAGGGAAGAGAGACAGAGGATGGCTCATGCTATGGAAGCCGTGACAACAACTATGGCTCAACAAACTGTGTTGTTAACAACGAACAATGTGAGTAGCCAGCAGCAACCTCCGACACCACCTCCTGTGCCACCACAACCATCATATTTTGTTGAGTTTAGGAGATTAAAACCTCCTAGCTTTTATGGTCAGACAGATCCGCTAGAGGCGAAAAAATGGTTGAATCAGATAGAGAAACTCCTATTGAGATTACCATGTACCGAGGAGGAAAAGGTGAGCTGGGCATCATTCCAATTAGAGGGAGAGGCCAATCCTTGGTGGAAGGAGGTGTTAGTGAGGAGAGAACAAGAGAATCCAGATGAACCCTGGACTTGGAATGAATTTGTTGAGATATTCAACAAGGATGCTTTCTGAAATAGGTCAAGAACTAGATGGCTGCAAAGTTCATGACATTAGAACAAGGATCGAGGAATGACCATACGGTAATATGGTACGGAGTTTACAAAACTTTCAAGATTTTCTCCTGAATATGTGGCCACGGAGTTGATGAAGGCCAACAAATTTGAGCGCGGCCTAAGGCCGAATATCCGGGATAGGATATTCGTGTTGGAGTTAGAAACATATGGAACTATTATGGGGAAGGCCATAGTTGCTGAGAGAGACATTTTGGAATTGTATCAGAGGCGAGATCAACAGACGAAAGGAAAGACGGGTCAAGGGAGACAAGGAAATTATGAATCGGTGAACAAAAAGCTGAGATTTATAACACCATTTTCGAGTCCACCTACCCAAGTGAATTATATGAGGCCACCTATGTCTATAGCTATGAGACCATTCCGTTTTGAAGGCCCTACGACTACTACAGGAGTATCAGTTACCCAGGGTTTCTCAAGGACAACATCATCCACACCAACAGAGACATGTGACAGATGTGGCAAGTCTCAAAAAGACCTCAAATTGAAGACAAGGCACTGGAGGATGCTTTAAGTGCAAGAAGGTCAGACATATGATTAGAGAGTGCCCAGAGCTAAGGAAAGAGAAGACGACATCAATAGTTATACCAAGGCCTGTCAGGATAGCGAGGCCTATCGTGCAAGGACATGCGTATGCCGTGACGGCTCAGGATGCCCAGAACAGCAATGACATCATTCAAGGTGAAAATTCTATTTAAATTCAATAAATAGATTATTGAATTGAAATTAGATAGAGAAGGCGCATCATTTTTCAAATAGTCTTTACATTTTAAGTATTTACATATTTTATGTTTGATGCATGCTTAATTGGCTAAACATACATGCATGACGTAGGTACCTTGCAATTATACAGTATAGGAAGTTTATCTTTGCTATGAAGCAAGAGTGTTGATAGACCCAGGGTCTACTTACTTGTTTGTGACACCACATTTTGCAAATAATGTAAAAGTCGTTCCCGAGGCATTGGATTTTGTTTTAGATGTGTTAGTTCCAACGGGAAACGCGGTCCGAATTGATACAATGTGTCAGTTCGTTATAGTCGCCATCTTGGATTACGATAATCATGAATTGATGGTGGACTTAGTACTATTGGATATGCAAGGATTCGATGTAATCCTTGGCATGGATTGATTATTCATGCATGATGCAACCGTTGATTTTCGGAGGAAGATGGTAACTTTTGGAGCCGATGGAGGTAGATCGTTCAAGTTTTTAGGAATGCGATCGACATTTGTACCGCTTATCTCCGTAGTCCGAGCAGAACATATGATGAAGAAGGGATGCAGTGGATACCTGGCTTTTCTGAAAGAGCAATAGGAGGATAAGAATGTGACATCAGAGATTCCAATTGTTCATGAATTTCCAGATGTATTTTCGGATGAGTTATCGGGATTGCCATCGGATGGGGAAGTAGAGTTCGCTATTGACTTAGCACTAGGAACAGAGCCAGTATCTAAAGCACCATATCGAATGGCTCCTGCTGAGTTGAAGGAGTTGAAGGATCAGTTACAAGAACTATTGGATAAAGGGTCATAAGACCTAGTGTGTCTCCTTGGGGAGCACCGGTCTTGTTTGTGAAAAAAAAGGACGGGTGATCTGTGTCGAAATATGACTATATTTCGCACCCTAAATACTAACATTTAGCTATCCAATGAAGGCATTCTAACGGCTGCTGTATAGTTTTAGTGGTTTCAGGTGTTACGGACCGTGGGATGTTGAAAGAGCTTAAGTGAATAAAATTAAGGGACTATATGAACTTTGAACCATGGAGCCAGCGGAAGCACTGAAATCCGTGAAAAAGACAGATTGGTCTAGCCACAGTTTCGAGAGTTAAATATGTCACATGCCCATTTCAATCGATTGAGATTTGAAACTCAATCGATTGAGTTTAAAAAGTTGCCCAAAAATCAATAGATTGATTTCCAAAAATCAATAGATTGATTTCGGGAATGCAAATGAGCCACCAAAATCAATAGATTGATTTTAGAAAATCAATCGATTGAATTCCTTAAATTCAATAGATTGATTTTGGGAATGCAAATGAGCCACCAAAATCAATAGATTGAATTTGGAATTCAATAGATTGATTTCCAAAATCAATAAGATTGAATTTGGAATTCAATAGATTGATTTTCGAAAATCAATCGATTGAATTCCTTAAATTCAATAGATTGATTTTGGGAATGCAAATGAGCCTCCAAAATTCGAATTTTGAATTCAATCGATTGAATTCAAAATTCAATCGATTGATTTCAAAATTCAATCTATTGATTCGGATATGGAATAATTTTAGCCCGGGCCCTATTTAAACAACAGGATGTTTAGGGTTAGGACTTTCTCGATAGAACTTTCTTAGGGTCTTTAGCAATTTTTTCTTTGTTATTTTTAGTTTTGTATTTAGATAAAAAGCTGTGTAAGGTTGTGATCTTCTCCAAAAAGATCAAGCGGTTGATAAATAAAAGAGCAATTTTTGTGATGGCTTTCGATTTACATTGTGCGTGTGGATCAAGGATGAGCGGCTAAACCCCTCGTTCAAGGAGGAAGCGACCCCTAGATGAGTAACTAACTTACTTTTAAGCTTACAATTTCTTGTTAGAATTATTGAATCGATTTTTAGTGTGTGCTTCATTGTGTTATCATCGAATACTCGTTTATAGCCGTCGACCGTGTGATCGGCGACAATAAACGAATTATTCCACCTAGATCGATCTTGTAGATCGATATAGGATGCCGTGCGATTGATTCTTACGGTTGTGATTTCGAATTTGAGATACGCTATGCCTTTCACATGATGCATGCCGTGATTGGATGCGTCATAGTGTTTGGATAGGGTATGCCGAATCAATAATTGCATTTTCATCGATTCGTTTTTCTTGTAGTTAAATGATGGTATAATGAGTTAACATGAAATTGTGTGGTTGATTGTAGAAAAGTTATAAATCTAGGGTTAGCAACTCCTTGATCATTTCATCATTGTTAATTTCTTAATCATAGTTCATCCGTGCATAGCTTGATTTAGTTCTTTTGATTATTGCATTGTGTAGTGGTAAATCTTGACAATGAAATCTCTCACCCTTGGTACTTCCTTGGGTCTTTGAAATCTCTTTAAAATTAATCTAATTTTGCGCTTCCCTGTGGGTTCGACACCCTTAATTTCACCGTGCTACAATCGAACTTGTGCACTTGCAAGGGTACACTTTAAAACCGATCAACGGGTCGATGAGATTGTGCATCGACTACCGCCAGTTGAATATATTGACAATCAAGAATCGATATCCTTTGCCAAGAATAGATGATCTGTTTGATCAGCTGTAAGGTGTGGGGTTCTTTACTAAGATTGACTTAAGATCTGGATATCATCAATTGAGGGTCAAAGCAGAAGATGTACTGAAGACGACATTCAGGATTAGAAATGGAAACTACGAATTCTTGGTCATGCCATTTGGATTGACCAATGCACCAACTTCATTCATGGACTTAATGAATTGAGTGTTTAAACCACATCTAGAAACTTGTGTAGTTGTATTCGTAGATGAAATCCTCATCTACTCGAAAACGAAGGAGCATAAACAACATTTGAGGATTGCTCTTGTGACAGCCCGGATTTCGGCACCCCGAAACCCATGCCATCAGCACGATCATCTTGACAGTGTCCCTTAGCTATGCACGGAACATTGGTATATCAAGTATCAAATAGAATAATAAACGAAATTGCGGAATTTAAATCTATATTAAAGCAGTTCTCCAAAAGACAGTTCTACCCTCATGCCTCTGCATGAATGGAGAACCGATCCGAACCATCGACGATAGCAATCATCACGGATGGTTCGTCCCAAAAGAATAATCCCAACTCAATATATACAGGGTTAAACAAAACAAGGCTTGACATACCAAGCCGTACAAATCTCTCTCAAAAAGCCCTCAAAGTGGCACAACGGAGTCCTCTAGAAGAAGTCCTCAGGAGGTGGCTCCAACTCTTCGCCGGCCGCAAGGTCCGACTCACCGGGGTCAGCGTCTCCTGAAACCTCGGCAGCTGCTAGTAGTGGACCTGCGACGTATAGTCTATAGGGTGAGCTACATCCTAGCTCAATAGAGAACAAACACAGTTGAACATATAAATTACTACTCACATATATTCCATGATATGACATGCATGATGTGTCTATGCAGTTATAGATGAAAACAGTTAGAAAGCATTTCATTTTACTGTTGATTATGCGCTTATATTTTCATTTACTCATGAATGATGCTGAAAAGGCCTAAAGCAAAACTTAAACTTTCAACTTAAGTAATCCCCGAGCAATATAGCATCGAGCCCCGATGAGATACCCTTCATCGTCATCTATATAGACACTTTTAACGTATTCCCTGGGAATACAATATAGTACCCAAGCCCCTTTCCCCTGGGGATTGGTGGCGGGGTTTCACTTGTCTCAAATCAACACCCCTGGGGTGTGCTTACTGTGTACGGATAAGCCTCCGCACTGGCCTATGGTTTCGCCGCCGTATCGGTCACGAATATCCTGCCGTGTCAGTCGTGGATATCCAGCCATGTCGGTGGGGTACCCTATCAAACCTCAAATAACAAAAATATCGGTGCCTTACATATAGTTATTCACCGTGTAAGTGTGCTATCTTATATCAGTTAGGCCCTATCAAACATGATTCAATCTTGGATACATCCCTGGGATGTATCCATTCACTTGCATCACACCTGATGCTCTTATCTCTTTACTTCTACATCCCCTGGGGATGGCTCATTATACTTGCTCTTATGGGTGTTACTCACACACACTTTTCACAATTCTTAAGAAATAAACATTTGAATTAGAATTCTATATCACTACATACATGCTCTTGTGAAATAAAGTACATGTTCAAGGTGTTCCCTACCTCAAGTCTTCATTTGATCAATGCATCAAGGTCCCACGTGGCTCCTTGTGCATTAGCTCACACGTACCACCTATGGTACCACATAACAGGTGAAACACATCACAAAGGATGCAATAAAGAAGGTCTAAGACCCTCCAAGAATCTTAAAGTCAAACTCAAAAGTTAACATTATTTATCTCAGTCGATTAATCGAACTCCAAAATCAATTAATCGAATCTGATTCGATTAATCGATTTCCAAAATCGATTAATCGAAAGTCAATATCGATTAATCGATTCTCAAATCGATTAATCGAGATTCTCATTCGATTAATCGAATCCTAATTCGATTAATCGAAATTCTCACCGACCAAGTCGATTCTCAATTGAAAGTAATCGAGTTCCTAAAATCGATTAATCGATCCCAAATCGATTAATAAAATTAATCGATTAATGAAATCCCATTTCGATTAGTGATTTTCCCCAAATCATTTCCTCCACGAGGTCCACTTTGGAGGTTCCCAGTCGATTAATCGATACCTAAATCGATTAATCGAAATCCAAAATCGATTAATCGAACTCCAATTGATTAATCGAAATCGGAATCCTTGACTTTTCAACTTCGGCCAATTTCGATTAATCGAAACCCAATTTCGATTAATCGAAATTATCAGATTCAGCCCCCTTTTGGCTGTTCTTCTCAATCTTTTTCCACACTTTTTCCTCTACTTTTCTAAACCATTTACCTATGATTTACACCATTTTCAACTACAATCTAACCTCTACAATCTATGCATTTCATTCACAAAAGTTTACCTTGAATCAATCTCAAATTGATTTCAAATCAAGTGGTTGGAAGGCTAGGGTTCCAGCTTTGCTTGAACGGATTCCTTGCGCAGAATCGGCCTCTTTAATACTTGAATCCCCCTTCCAATCACCCACAATGACTCCTTGCTTTATCACCCTCTTTACTCCTCTCTCTCTCTTCTTTACTCCTTCAACAACCAATTTTCCAGGATTTTAGGGTTATTAAACCCTTTTATCTTTCCCCCCAGCTTGTGTGTTGAGCACATGCACCTCGATAGGTGTATGTGACTTCAGATTTACAACACACCCCACATAGCCACGCAAACCATCACATCACGTCCGCTCATTACACTCTATGCTAACTATTGAACTTCTATTTGGTCAAACCTATGACCGATCGGGCACGAATTCCGAGGTCATAGTTTAGCGTGATTTTTTGGGCTATTACAGCTCTACAGACATTACGTGAACACCAACTATATGCGAAACTCAGTAAGTGTGTGTTTTGGTTGGAAGAAGTGAGTTTCTTTGGACATGTTTGTTGGTACATGCTTTTTCTGGGTCCCTTTCTGTCCCCTGAAAGAGTGGATCAATTCGATCTAAGTGGACTCTGGCAAAGGCGGTGTTTTTAGAGGTGATTAAGTACTAAAAATGAAGAGGTAAATCTTAGGAAAATACTTGGTTCGTTGTGATCACTAGTTGCAGATATTTATTTACATTGCCACACGTCATCGATCATGCCTTCCAGGGTGGAGATATGGGTTGTTCTCTTTACTGAATCATCGACCGACCAATATTAGCAACTCTGGGTCACCTGTAAGTTTAGTCATACTAGTTTTCCTAATTCTCTTCTAACTACTTTTCACCTTTCCTACTCTTGCTATGGTTATCGGGGATCTAATTTCCTTTAATCCTATTAGGGGTCTAAGTAATCGGGGAATTCTAATTAAACTAGGTCTCCTAATCTGACTAGAAGTCTAAATCACTTAAGATTCTAACTTGATTAAAAAAATCCAATAAAAAAACCCTACTCTAATTAGAGGTCTAATTCATTTCCTAGTCCTAATAAAAGTCCAATTATGGCAGAATCTAATTAAGATTCCTAATCTTACTAGAAATACTAATCTTTTTAATTTTATAAAAAAATATAATTAAATAAACTACGTAGATTAATTCTACCGAAACTCTAATTAATCAAAGTACCCTAATTTTATCAGAATTATAAAAAAAAGGGATTTTGGGCCCACTATGCTAAGGAGGATTGGCCCCATTCTCGGATATCCTCCGTAAGCTCCCTTGGACAAATCGGTTGGTTAGGGTTTACTTTGAAAATAATATAGATTGAAAAATAAATTTTGAATTTATAAATTATGAATTTACGGATAGAAAATCGAGGATTTTGAGAATCAAGTTAAAAATTAGAGCTAAAGTTCTAGAACTAGAACGTCAAAATTGATCTAAGAATAAAAATCTAAGATCTAAAACTAGAGGTTCATAACTAAAGTTGAAATTCTAAGATTGAATTTAAACTGGTTCTAGAAACTAGAATCAGAAAACTAGAAATTCAGAAGATTAAAATCTAAGATCTAGAATTTAAGAACTAGAGGACTAGAACCTAAATCTAGAGTTGAAATTAAAAAAAGAGGAACTGGTTTTAGAACCTAAGAACTAGAAGAAAAATGTAAGAATTACGGGATTTTAAAATCTAAAAGCTAGAACAAAAAGCTTAAGAACTTAAAGTCTAGAACCAATGATCTAAAACTAAGAACCAAAGCTAAGAACTAGAACTAAGAACTAAGAAGAGTTAAAACTAGAAGATAAATATACCTGAGGCCAGGGCTGTAGAGAGGAATCTCGAAATCCTAAGTTTGAAAGCGAGGAACTCGAGAGAGAAAAATATGTGTTTTTGAGTCGAGGTGGTGGGTCCTATTGATAGGTATTTGGCTAATTGTGCGCCCTATGTGGTGCGCTCAATTGGTTAGTGAATTTCAATTATGCGCCCTATCTGATGCGCTTAATTGAATTATGCACTCTGTTTTAGATGCTCAATCACTTTGAGTCGGTGACTGACTCAGTGCGTGACCGCTTGACTGGTTTAGCCGGGTATCCCAGTCCAAGTCTAATTAGACTAATTGCGTGCATAGTTTAGTGCGCGCAATCCAATTAAACGTTGTGTCAACTGCGTCTAATAGGGGAATTTTGGCAGTCTAGGGAGTTAGAGACCGGGTTCGCTTAGGAACTAATTATGCGCTTGTGCTGAGGTGCATAATCCGATTGCGTGCTCTAGATAGGGCGCACAATCATGTCTTAGGCGGTTTCTAGAAGTGTATAAGGCCAGTCCAAAATGAACTAATTGTGCACTGGGTACAAATCGTGAAATATGATTACGCGCGCTCGGAGGGGCGTATAATCAAGGTCTAAGGCGGTCCTTATAAAGTGAAATCCTTATCCAAGAGGGACCAATTGCGCGTCAGCCATGGGGCATGCAATCGAGTTACGCGCGTTAGACAGGGCACATAATTTAAGATTTTCTTGAGTTTGAGCCGAGTCCAAGCCACAGAGCTATCATTTCAGCCTGGGTCTCAACTATGTATTATTGTTTTAGTGCATGGTCCCGTATAGGGTTTTAAAGTCTTCAGAGAAGGTTAGTCCTTTTCCGGAGATCGTGGGCAAGGTCAAAGGTTGATCGAACATATTTTTATATTCCGAGAGGGCAAAATAGGGGTGTCTATAGATGCCCCTCTTCGGCGCGTTTTTGTGGAATAAGAATAGGTCGAAGAAGTAGACACCCCTCATCTGAAGTGCCTTCACGTTTTTCTTGGAAAATCATAAATGTGAACTAGGGGTGCTGACATGAGATGCTTAACTTTCTTATCTACCAGTACAAGCTAAAATGGAGCATTCGGGGGCCCAGTGATAGCTGTTGAAAGGCATATTCTATGTCGTGGATGCGAGTGACATCTCGCCGCATATCACGATGTGATGCTAGTAGCAGTCAATGGGGGAAAAGAGGCATGACCTAATTTGTGGGTGCAAGGAGCATCTCGCCGCATATCGCGACTTACTGCAAGGGGCAGTCAAACGGTAGGAGAGTCGGTATCCTGATCAGTAGGTGCAAGGGGCAATCAAATAGAGGGATATTCGACACAGTCGAGGTATTGAGGGGCGTCATACGAATGTCCAGAGACCGATAATAAGATAGAATATCATATAATGGCGAAAGCTTTCGCAAGCTAGGTTAGGCCGGTCATGTCATTGCTCACACTAATGCGCGTCAGGCGTCCCTTTCCAGTGGACATTTATGATTTCTCATGGTTGAATATACTTAATGTTCGGTTTGCTAGGGGAAAGAATGGATTGGAGTGGTGAGAAGTAAAAGTTTGACAGATAGGAGTTCATTATCATTTTTTAAATTTCATTATTATTTTTTTATTTTTGAAAATTTAGGAATTTAGCTTAAGATCAATTCGATTGTAAATCTTCAAAAAATGTGGCTTCCGAGATATAGTTGAGCAGATCCCCCGGTACGAGATTTATGGACCCGATCGTTTGCGTGGTTGCCAAGATGAGACTTGGTATGCCGGATGCTCCGTCTAACCTTCTCGTGAATACTGATGATTATCTCTTATGGGAGGACTACAGTGATTCACAGATAGAGAGAGACGGGTTTTGAAACATTTGACTTAATCCTAGCTAGTTATATTTTAGAAGAAATATCGAGTAAAGAGAAGGGGGTGATACTTACCTAAATTATTACCTGCTGGGGTCTTTTATATGCTATGGGACTCGCTGGTTGTTGTAGTGGCATCGCAATGGGACATAAGAGGATTTCCTCTCTTTACTTCTGCTGTCATTGGACCTGATAGTCACCAATGTGGTAGGATGTCTTGGAGAGGTGAGGTTCACGATGGGATGTCAGAGGGATTCCTCTCTTCTCTTGATTTTTGTAATGGTAGGGGCCCGTCGATTATCGCACAATGGGATGGTGGAGGGTCTATCCTCCTCTACTACCAGCGAGTGTGTGTTTTGATTGCGGTGATGATTGCTGCGTGACAAGGGATTTGGGAAGTGGGCTCTCTGCTTTTGCGATGGGATATCGGTTGAGCCTTTCCCTCTGTTTGTTATGCAAAATTATGCGATGAGATTTAGTGGGGTGTGATTTGCAATGGGGTTTAGAAGGTTCGGCTCTCTGCGATGGGACATTGATTGAGCATTCCCTTCTTGATTGTGCATTGTGATGGGATTTCTCCGAGCGTCTTGGGTAGTAGTGTCATGACGAAACAAGTTGTGAGGAGATCAAGTTGCAGTTGCATCGCGATGGGACATGTGTTGGGTTTGATGATTCCTTAGTGGCTTTAATATCGTGATGGGATAGTGATGGTGTTTCTTTCTTCGGCAGATCCTGGTTATATGACAGGTCAGGGTTGAAGTCAATTTAAATGGTGTCGGGATTGCTACGGGATTTGCCTTTGGTCTTGGTGGTATGATAGGATTTTCAGGAGGCTCATTCTTAACTCTTCGTGATGGGATATTGGGTTGAGCCTTCCTTTGGTCACATTGTCTTGTTAGGTTGTGTGGTGAAATTTTAGCATCGCGGTGGAACATAGGTGTAGACACCCCCATTTTGCCGTCTCGAAATATATAAAGTTGTTCGGTCAACCTTTGACTTCAACTGTGACTCTTCGAAAAGGACGTACTTTCTCCGAGGGTTTCCAAACCCTAACATGGGAGCCATATGTTGAAATAATGGTGTATGGCTGAAACAATAGCTCCGTGGCTCAAATCCCATAAAGGAGGGGACCATATGCTGAAACAATAGTATATGGTTGAACATAGGCTGAAACAATAGCTCTGTGGCTCAGGCCCCATGACCCAAACGTGAGAACCATATGCTGAAACAATAGTATATGGTTGAACACAAGGTGAAACAATAGCTCTGTGGATCAGGCCCCATGACCCTAACGTGGGAACCATATGCTGAAACAATAATATATGGCTGAATACAGGCTGAAACAATAGCTCTGTGGCTCAAGCCCCATGACGCTAACATAGGAACCATATGCTGAAACAATAGTGTATGACTGAATGCAGACTGAAATAATAGCTCTGTAGCTCAGATCCAATAAAGGAGGAGACCATATGCTGAAATAATAGTATATGGCTTAACATAGGTTGAAACAATAGCTCTGTGGCTCAGACCCCCTAACCCTAATGCAGGGACCATGCACTGAAACAATAGTACATGGCTGAACACAGGCTGAAATAATAGCTCTGTGGCTCAGATCCCAACGTAGGGAGACTATATACTGAAATAATAGTATATAGTCGAAATGCAGACTGAAATAATAGTCTTGCATTTCAGACCCGACCCGGACCCGGACAACCCCGAATTACGCACCTAAAACCAGGCGTGCAATCTGATTGTACGCCAACTCACAAACGCGCAATCAGTCCCTTTTCAGACCAAACCTCTTTTCTTCAGACCACCTTGAGACTTGATTGCACGCCCTAATCAGAATGTGCAATCGGATTGAGCGCTCCATCACAGGCACACAATTGGTCTATGCCTAGCCTAGTCTCTCAGTCCTTGACCGCCAAAATTGTACGATTAAGCTCTAGGTTTGAAACGCTTAATGATTGTGCACTCCAAAGTAAGCATGCAATTAGTCTTAATGTGATTAGAACTAGGAAGCCCGGCTGAGCTAGTCAACTGGTCGCTCAATGAGTTGGTGACTGACTCAAAGCGAATAAGCGCCGGTTAACCGGCGCGAAATTCAATTAAACGCCTGAAATAGAGCTTGTAATTGACAATTAAGCGTACCCCACAAGGCGCGTAATTAAAAAAACCAATAAATAGACTTGTTTACCTCGTCCCAAGAGAGAGGACCATGCATCTAGCAATCAAATTTTCAAATCCTCCGTATCTAGGCTTCGGATTTCGAGATTTCCTGAGCACCTAGGTAACTTCTCCCTCATCTTAATTCTTATTTCCAGTTCTAGTCTTTAGGTTGACTTATAGTTCTAAAACTTTAGTCTCTATTCCCTAGTTTTAGATCTTAGGATATAATTTTTAGTTTCCAATTCCCGATTTTCAGACCATAATTCTTTTTGGAATCAGTCCTTGAATTTATTATTCAATTTTTAAATCTTAATTTCATCATTATTTTAAATTTTCAGTCCTAATATTAAAATCCTAGTTCTAGATAACAGTTTTCTAGAACCAGTCTCTAATCATACGGTTCGAAATTCTGATTTCGAACCCAATTTCAGACCGTAAGGTTTTAGCTTTCAGTTTAACCTTTTTATTTCTTATAATTTTTAGGCCATAAATTCTAAGTCGCAGTTATAAATTTACAGTTTTTAAATTTTTAGCCTCCAAACCCAGTCTATAAACAAAAAAAAATCATTATTCCTTTCAATCCCCAAAATATTACTTTATAATTTTGATTCAGTTTATTTCAAATCCAACGATCCGATTTGCCCAAGGGAGCTTACAGAGGGTACTCGGGAACGAGGCCAATCCTCCTTAGCATAACAGGCTAAAACCCCTTTTTTTGAGATTTTTAGTAAAATCAGTATATTTACTTTAATTAGAATTTTAATAGAACTAGTATATTTACTTTAATTAGAATTTTAATAGAATTAGTATATTCACTTTAATTAGAGTTTTAATTGAATTAGTATATTCTTAATTAGTTTCACTAGAATTAACATATTTGCCTTCCTAGTATAATTAGGAGACTAATATTAATTAGATTCCTAGTATAATTAGGATATTTAAATTAATTGGACTTCTAGTGGAATTAGAATATTTAATAGAAGAAGGATACTTAATCAGATTTCTAATAAGATTAAGATATTCAGATCAATTAGACTCCTAGTAGAAGTAGGAGACCCTTTTTTTAATTAGACTCCTAGTACGATTAGGATACTAAATCAATTAGACTTCTAATAGCATTAGGAGACTTTTTAAAATCACAGTAGAATTAAGACACAAAATCACAATAGAATTCTAATAAAGGTAAGATGCTCAAAAGTGATTAGATTCCTGACTAATTGGATTTCTGATAGTGTTAGAATATTTAAACCAAGTAGATTTACACTGGGATTAGGATACTAGAATATTAGATTAATTCACCACAACAGGTCGATATAGTTAGACTCATAGTAGAACTAGGAAACTTAAGCCAATCAGTGCTGCTGACGTTGGCAGGCCGACGATTCAGTAAAGAAGTAATCCACACCCGCTTCAAAGCATAATCACGAACGTGTTGCAGCATCGTTAAATATCTGAAGCTGATAATCGCAATAAACTAGGGACCTTCCTAGAAACCCCCCTTTATTTTTAGCATTCAAAACACCGCATTGCCAGAGTCCGCTTAGGACAGAATTGGGCCTTAGTTTTTATTTTCTTTCTTTTTTCTTTCCATCGCACCATTTCGAATTCCCTTGAATATATGAGTCTTCGTCAAAGACTCAAGATGTTCGGTATACGAAGATTGAGTTTACGAGACCCTCTGTTATGGGGATATCACGATAACCCCATATACGAGGAAGAATCACCTTATAATTCCAGCTTACGGCAATCTAAGATTAACATGGCTGGCGATCAAAAAAATCCCTTCTCTACCCCGCACACCAGTAATAACTACAATGGGAGAGATAGCAACATCGAACAAAACCTCACTGTTCGATAAATTATAGAACTCAACGTTCAGAGAATACAAAGAGGAGATGATGACGTCGAAGAATTGCTTCGAGGACTGGCTGCAGCGTATGAGACTGTTAGGGCACGACAAGATTTAGAAGAACAAGAATGACAGGAGAGGCTGCCACCTACCCCAAGCACAGTGTCTGCCCGTGCCTCACCATTGAGACAACCTGCTCACACATTCTTCAACGGTGATTCTCTAGACAAGGTTTGCTCGCGAGTTGCTCTAAGAGCCAGCACCATCAAGATCGAAGATCTTCCCAAGATACTTGATGAATATATGGCCAAGAGGGAGCGCCCTGGTCACTCATTCAGATTGGACAAGTTCTACCGGGATGTTGAATTTAAATTACTGAAGGGATTCAAACCACCAAAATTTACCAAGTACAACAACACGGGAAATCCAGACCATCACCTGGCCCTCTTCTGCAATAATTGTTGACCCATACGCGATAATCAAGGACTTCTCATCCACTATTTCCAACGCTTATTAGAACGAGAAGCTCTAGATTGGTTTACGGGACTCCCGTTGTATCAGATAGATACATTCGACGATTTAGTCAGTCAATTCTTGGACCAATACAAGTACCTGATCTAAGAAACAGTCAGTCTCAGTGATCTAATAGTCACAAAGCAAGGACTCGATAAAGAGTTTGCCAACTTCATCGCCAGATGGATGAAACTCGCTGCTAGGACCGACACCTCGATGAAAGAGAAAGACTCGATTGACATTATCATCAATAATACCAGAGAACCATTAAAGAGCGCGCTCATCATAAGTGACTGTCCTGACTTCACTGCACTGCACTCCACTCCCGGGCATCCCGACTAGCGCGACACATCAAAGGCGGAGACCTCGCCTTATTATAGTCATGTTGAGAATGGGATCTTTCGGTGAATCAAAGTAAAAAAATAGCAAGAAAGCCTCAGGAGTCGAGCAGGTCAATACCGTCGTCAATCAAAGACATAACTCTGGGAATGGAAACTTTCAGTCGAGAAATTTTGGGCATAATCAAAGTCAACAGCGATATGTGAACCAAAATCAAGGCACGAATCAACAAAGATCTGCGAACCAGAATCAGGGCCAATACCAGAATAGAAGCCAATACCCCAATGCTTACCAGAATTAGAATACAACACAGAATCGACCGGCCCACACGCAGAGTTACAATAACATACCTCCACCATCAAATTTCAACCAAACTAGAGGCCCTTGTCAGTCGAGACGGGAACAGTATCCCCCTTTATCTAATACAATCCCCAACATCTTCCATCTCTTTAACACTCAAAATCTCCTCTGATTCCCACAGGAAAGACCCCGACCATGGCTGACAAATTTAGACTATAGCAAGTTCTACGCATTTCAATGGTATGCGAGACATAGTCTGGAAGACTATTGGGTCCTCCGGGATGTAATCTATGACATGAATGATTGGAACCAAATTGACTGGGAAGTGCTCAGGAATCCAAACCATAACAATAGTCAACCCCAACAGGACTTAAGAATCATTAATAACCCCATGCCCAACCACAACTAAGGAATACTAGCCCAGGTCACCACCGTGGATCTCCCCGATCAATCCTCTTTTCAGCCCTCTACCTTAATCACTCGTCTCCAACTTTCCAACACTTTTGCCGCTCCTGTGGGAGCTCCTCCACCCCCGCACCCCTCGGCCTTAATCACCTGAATTGCTCCTTCGAGCCCACCTCTTTTCCCAAAATTCACTCAGATACGAGTCCACTCCTTTAGGGCCCGAAGACCATTCCTTCGTAATCGCCCACCAGAGCCTTCAACCCCTCCAAATCCTGAACCAATACCATTGCTGCTTCTCTTGTCAGATTTAAAACCCGAGTATGAAGATCATGTTCTTCAAACTGCAGTCCAAATCACCGCATGGGTATATAGTGTCACCCGAAAGACCCCAAGCCAAGAAGATAAGACAAAGACTAAGTGTTTGCTATACACAGAAGAGAGTGAATAAGAACACCCTGACATGTGCGAGACACTGGTCTCTGCTTTCCTAAAAAAAGAAGATTACACACAGTATCTCCCACCTTGGAGCGGTACAGTGCAAGCACGCGCTCTGTCCTCAAATTTTACTCACTTAGCAGATACATCAACGTCGAGCAACACCGGACTCGGTCAACAACCGACTTGCCCAATCTATAAGTCAGGAACCAATTATCCACCTCTGCCTTTTTCTCGAAATAACGAGTCCACAAACATATAACCGCCAGAGGGGAACGGGAGAGAAAAAGGAGTTAAGTTGCCTCCCCTACCTCATATTATCCCTCCACCAATCCCGGCACCTTAACCACTCTAACCACCCATCCCCAAGGCTCATTGACTAGGCAAAGAAATTACCTCTTGCTGTATCTCCAAAAGATCCCGACCCAGATATCAATACTAGAACTCATCAAGAAATCGCCTGACCATCACCGACTACTGATAAGGATGCTTGAAGACACATAAGTGAACGGGGATACAACATTGGATGAGCTACATCAAATCACCTCGATCATGGTGCAACCTTTGGCACTCACTTTCACTGATGCAGACATGCCTAAAGAGCCACTTCGGGGAAGTTCAACTCCCATATATCTTACAGTCATAATTAGAGGATTCTTTATACCCCATGCATTGGTCGATACAGGAGCAGGACTTAAATATTTTTCCTATCATAATGTTAAAGACGCTCGAGTACACGGAGCAGGATGTTAGGCCCTCAACCCTATCTCTTATAGCTTATGACGACTCGCGTCATTTCGTCAAAGGAACTATCAAACTCCAGATTCGCCTCGGACCTCTAATAAAAGACATCACTTTCCATATTTCTGATTCCTCTAGTACTTACAATCTTATCTTAGGAAGAAAGTGGTTAGAATCTATGAAAGTTGTCGCATCCACATACCACCAATGCTTCAAATTCCTGTATGAGGACTCCATTGTCCATATATACGCTGATGCACCCCTCCAGGAGATGGACAATGATTACACGGGGAGTATTCCGACAGCCCATGATTTCGTGTTGAACACGAGCCATATTTAGAAGACCTGAACCCCCGATGAGGCAATCGTTGTAGAAGTCCGTCCCCCTACCCCTCCTAGTTCTCTCCTAACACGTCAATAAAAATTAACGAGAAGAGAGGTTGGCCCAGACCTCGCCAAACTCTACGATATTAACCCAACCACGATAAAAGGTTGGGATCTTATGTATCAGCTTGGGTGCATCCCTCACACTGAACTCAGTAAAAATAAGCAAGGTCGTGTAGGGCTTGTTGTCCCAAGGAAAATACACAAACACATAGGGTTAGATTACCGATCGAACGGCCCACAAGCCCACTTGTTCCCTACCTCACCGAAATAGTCTCTATATGATCACTTTATCTATGGGACCACTGAGAAAGTAGATATACCAAGACAGAAGGAAGTGTCCTTCACTAAATCCTAAGAAGCGGAGATCGGACAAATGGCTAAAGCATTCAATGATTTAACAAATCTAAATGACGATATCGACAAATCACTTGAGGGAGTCAGGCCATTATTCGATACTGAGGAATCCGTGAAAGAAGAGCCTCTCGAACCTGGGCCACACATTGAAGACTAGGATTCGATCGATGAAGAGGACTTCCATATCGCAACCCTAGAAGATGAAGAGCAGCGAGAATCAACAGAGGATGATTGGCTCTTGATATCAAGCGAAGAGGAAGATTATTGAAAAAACCTCATCAACATAGAATTAGAAGACCTCCTAAGGGCAGAACATCTAAAATTGCTTGAAGAAGTTAATCTCTCCCAGAACACCAATCCGGATTCTGACAGCGAATTTGATTATCGACCTATACTCCATCACTGGCAGTGCCCTCGTCGGTGCCCTTATCCAGAATTGTCGTACTTTAATTTATGTGCATCTATCTTGATATGGTGCGGAAGGGTTCTCTTACGAGAAGTTCGACAAACCACCACCATGGAGAATGATCACATCGCTCTTATTGAGTTCGAGGAAGAACTCGAACTAGATACTCTTCCATCCCAGACGCGCCACAACTCCAAATATTCTGGAAATCTCTCGAGGAAGAGTTGATGACGAGGACTACTGGATAGACCTCCCTGCACTCGAGTTAGCAGAGCAGGCAGGCCAACCAAAGACTTTAGGCATTGCCAGATCAAGAAGACGAGTTTGATACTAGCCCCGACTCTAGCTCAGAATGATGGGAATGCCCTTAGGAATCTCCTTATATTTCTCACCATTACCAGCCTCGCTACCGAACATGCGTATTTATCCTAACATACTATGAAGTCCAAGGGAGAGAGTTTACTACCCTTGAAGATCCCCAAGGAGGTCACCCTCGACAGGGAGAGCGGTGGCGTTATAACTTAGAAAATGATAGTTTGACTGATTATGATCTCCAGAGCTTCTTCGAAGACTAGGCAATCAATGTGATAGAGGAAATCCGAAGGTCAGTACCACTGTCACCAGCATCACTTATTCAAAAGATCCCATTAGATGAGGACTCTTAAAAAAAAGGCCAAACTCAAAACGAGGGAGTGAACAGCTCAAGCAGCCGTCTCACTCCCTCAGTTAGAGGAAGCAACTCTCCCGGTGCCTCTTGAGGCGACCGACTTTATACCATATCTACTATCGAAAATCAAAAAATAGAAAAAGCAAAAAACCCTAAAATTCAGAAATACAAAATCTAAAAAAACCAGAAAACCTCAGAAAAGAAAGGGAACCCTTCATTCGAATTAATTTTGTAACCAACAAGGAGACTTTTCTCCTAAGACTTCTATCCCCTCTCCCGTATGAAGACGCAAGGCATCCAAGCCAACCAACAAACCAGTGATCATACTAGATGAGATATTTCACAACTTTGAGAAAAGAATCAATAGCCTTAACCTTCACCTTACCAAAGATGTCTCAGTCATAAATTATGGCGATGAAGGGCTACCTTTCGTAAAATCAAATCCTTAGTGTAGTAATTTTGCAGTATACGAGTTTACCAAGGATGAAAAAGGAACACCAGTCACCGAAGAGGTGCATGACTTCTAACGGGTCATCAAGCATTTTGACGAGCAAACCCAAGCTGCCGTGGAACCTAAAGAAGAAATCGATTTTGGCACTAAAGAGAAACCCAAGAAGCTACTAATTAGAGCAACACTCAAATCCAAGGAACGTCAACAAATTGTACAAGTCCTATAAGAACACCTTGAATCCTTTGCATGGTCCTATGAAGCTATGCCTGGTCTAGACCCATATTTAGTAGAACATCATCTTGTCTTGGAGCCCATTGCAAAGCCTGTTAAGCAGAAACTCCGAAGGATGCACCCGCAAACAACCCTTCAAGTTAAAGAGGAAGTTGACAAGTTACACAAAGCTAAATTCATCCAAGTTGTCCTCTACTCCAAATGGGTTGCCAATATAGTACCTGTTGCTAAGAAAGACGATAGCGTATGGGTTTGCATTGACTTTCGAAACCTCAACCAGGCATGCCTAAAAGACGACTTCCCACTTTCGCACATTGACACTCTAGTCGACAACACCGCTGGACATGAGTTGCTATCCTTTATGGGCGGTTTCTCTCTGTATAATCAGATCAAATTAGCTGAGTTTGACCAAGAGAAAACTTCTTTCACCACACTATGGGAACTTACTGCTACGTCATCATGCCTTTCGGGCTCAAGAACGCAGGAGCCACATATTAATGTGCTATGATGGCTATTTTTTATGACATAATGCATAAGTGCATAGAAATCTACATCGATGATTAGTGAAGTCCTAAATGCGAGCAGGACATACTGAAACACTTCGACTGGTGCTACAAAGAGTGAAGAAGTATCAGCTAAAAATGAACCCAAAAAAATATATCTTCGGAGTCACTTCCAGAAAATTACTCAGTTTCATAGTCAGCAAGCAAGGAATCGAAGTTGACCCTGCAAAAGTCAGAGTCATCCTTGAGATGCCACCTCCCAGCAATATCAAATAATTAGGAGGCCTAATAGAAAGATTGCAATTCATCAGGAGATTTATCTCCCAGCATTCAGATAGATGCGATCCTTTCTACAGATGCATTCAAGCATGCCATGTTAGCATCCCCAATTCATATTTGTGATTTCTCAGAGAAATGCGAAGACACCTTGAATGAGGGGTGTCTACTTCTTCGATGCGTTCTTACTTCGCAAGAGCGCGCCGAAGAGAAGCATCTGTAGACACCCCCATTTTTTTCTTTAGAAATATATAAAGTCATTTGGTCAACCTTTGACCTCGACTATGAATCTTCGGAAAGGACTTATCTTCTTTGAGTGTTTCCAAACCCTAACATGGGAACCATATGCTGAAATAATAGTGTATGGCTGAACGCAGGCTGACAATTGTCCGTCGGATCTACTCCCTCATCCAGGTAATAATTGACGTCCTCGTCCTCATAAGCCCCATTGGGTACAGATGCATTCACGTCCTCAAAGGTAGAATAATCTATGTTCTCACTTATAAATATTATATTTCGTGGGATGAGTATACTCAATCGCATAAACTCAGTAGATTACACAGTCAATCCACCACAACCTACCCAGGTGATCATGTATGCAACCGCGTGAGAGGAAGTGATCCATATAAATAAAACCAAACAACTATATATGATTACAATAATATCTATGATCTCATAATATATGATATCGAAATTGAAAGACATAGTGTACAATGAAATGTATATGATACATCAATTTTTTATTTCTTTTTTTATCTGTCTCGTCAACTTAACCTACATGACATATCTTAAATCTTATCATAGCTCAATATGCCTACACAACGTACTTCGCATCTCACTTAACTTATATAAACGACTTGTGCCAAGGCCGCTGCTCGAGCCTACACAATGAGGTTCACATGTAGAAAATTATCTAACCACTGTATCATATCGTATACCACCATCCAACATGATGAGGTTGCATGCATTTAAATCAGTTTCCTTTTATTTTCGAGACACTGTCGTATCGTAATGTCCTTAAGACATGTCTTGGTTGCAGACATTAGATCTTACGATGACACACAAGACATGGCACGTGTAGAAACTTATTTCATATTTTGCTAGCCTTCACAACATAATTTATCGTGTATATATCTTACTTTATCTTACATATAATTTCTCATCCTTTGCCTATAAGTTATGTTAGAGTGAGCCACGGTACGATAAGCTTTACTAAATTACTCTTTCTAAGGGATGGGCTCCGTAGTAACTTGGATGTATTTCATGTGGTAGCTCATACTCCTATAGAAGTGTTACAATCATACATAAATGCCTACATTTTAAGTTTCACGTGACCATGAAAGCAATCCCATTATGACGAAGACTTAAAGGTCGAGTGTCATATCTTAGTCCTTAACTAGTCATGTGTATGCACTGCCGTAGTTTTCTACGTGATGCATGATATATGGTGGAATGAAATATCTGACTAAAGACAACTGTTTCATACACCTTATACATTTGTGACCATAATATATTCGTCGGGCTCCCACTACATAAAATCAACACATTCGAAGAATTAGTCGGACAGTTCTTAGATCAATACAAGCATCCGATATAGGAGGTCGTTAGTCTCAGCGATTTAATGACAACGAAGCAAGAAATCGAGGAAGACTTCGCCAATTTTGTATCATGCTGGAGGAAACTTGCGGTTCACATGGGAAGTCAAATGAGAGAAAAAGACGCAATTGACATTATCATAGAAAATGTCAGAGAGCCCCTTCAAAGCGCTTTGATCATAAGCGATTGCCGAGATTTTGCTACTCTTCATTTGCGCGCTAGTTGCATTCAGCGACATATAAAGGGAGGAGACCTTGCATTTTCAACCACAACACCGAAGGCATCGACTTTCGGCGATTCAAAGCCCTGAAATACCAAAAAACGCTCAGGCTCCGAGCAAGTTAACACAGTTGCTAATCAAAATCAAGGCGATGGGAACAACCAGCAAAGGATCTCCGGTCAGGGTCAATACCAGAATCAGCAATGGTATGCCAATCAAAATCAGAACCAATATCCTAATTGAAACCAATATCCTAACCAGAAACAAAATGCTGCCCGAAACTGTCTTGCCAATACCTAGGGCTTTAATAATGTATGCCCGCCCCAAAATTTTAATCAGCAGACCCGAGGTCCCTATCAGCCTAGACGAGATCATTACCCTCCGTTCCCCAATACCATCCCTAAGATTTTCTACCTCCTAAGTGACCAGAACCTCATTCGCTTCCCACCAGAGCGGCCACGACCCTTGCCTGCCAACCTCGATTACACCAAGTTCTGCGCTTTTTACCGATACGTGGAACATAACCTGGAAGACTGTTGGGTGTTGAGAGATATGATATATGACATGAACGATCGAAACCAAATTGACTGGGAATCCCTTCAAAATTCTAACCAAAATAACCAATAGCCTCCGTAAAACCTTGGAATCATCAATAACCCTCTGTCGAACCACAATTAACGACCAGTCACCCATGTCACCACGGAAGACCTTCCGGGCCGAGCCCCTTTTCATCCCTTTGCCCTCATCACAAGAGTTAGTCACCCTAACACTACAACCAGTTCAGATGATCCTCTGAAGCCCACCATCATTCCGCCTCATCCTTCTACCTTCATAACCTGAATTGAACGACTAATTCCTCCGTCGTATCCAAATTTCACTCGAGTTCAAGTTTAATCTTTTCGAGCTCGAAGACCCATTATTAAACTCGTAGAACCTTCTACACCCTCGAACTTTGACATAGGTCTCGGTAACATTAAGACAAAATATGAAGACCATGTCCTTCAAACTACAGAACAGGTTGCGGCATGGGTAGATAGCGCCACCCGAAATACTATCAGTCAACAATGCGAGGAGATAACTGAAGAACACCCCTCAACGGTAGAGATATGACAGTAAGAGGAAGAACCCACCAAGGGAGAAGTACTAATCTCCGTGTTCCTCGAAGAGGAAGACTACACTCAATACGTACCACCATGGAATGGCATAGCCCCAGTGCACATTCCTTCGTCCAATTTTGCTCCTTTAACCGCAAACACCACATTGAATCCTCCAACACTCCAAGGTCAGCAATAGACATGCCCAATCCTGAAATCTGGAACCAACTATCCACCCTCACTATTCTCTTAGGAAAAGCAGAGTAACAACATACAACCATCCGATCAAATAACCAACGAACGAGGAGTGAACGTCCCCCCTCCACCTCATGTAATCCCTCTGCCTCTAGTACCAGTGCCTCAATCGACTCAATAGAACGGGTGTAGAGGGCATCGACCCAGCAAAGAACCTGCCCAAGAAATAGGTCAGGAATACGATCTTCTCTGGCACCTCGCGAAAGTACCCGCACAAATATCGATCCTTGAACTCATCAAGAAATTGCCCGAGCATCATTGACTACTCATGGAGACATTAGATGAGATGCATGTGAATGAAGATACCACTTTGGATCAGCTGTATGAGATCGCCTCAGTTATGATTCAACCTCATACGCTTACCTTCACTGAAGCTGACATGCCTAAAGAATCATTACGTGGAAGTTCAACTCCTATTTATCTAATCGTCATAATCAGAGAATTTTCAGTATCACACGCATTGGTTGGCACCAGAGCAGGACTTAACATTTGTCCTATAACGACGTTGAAGATCCTTGAATACATCGAATATGATATAAGCCCTTCATCTTTATCCCTCATCGCTTACGATGGCTCACGACGCTTCGTTAAGGGAGCCATCAAGTTGCAAGTTCGTCTCGAGCTAGTCATGAAGGATGCCACTTTCCATGTCTCTGATTCCTCAAGCACTTATAATTTAATATTGGGAAGGAAGTGATTGGAATCCATGAAGGCAGTAGCATCGACGTATCACCAATGCGTCAAATTCCCCCACGAAGATTCCATCGTTAGGATATACACCGATATGCCCCTTAAAGAAATCAACATAGACTATGCGGTGAGCATTCCAATAGCGCATGACTCGGTAATAAACACGGGACATATAAAAAAGATGCAGGAGCCTGATGATGCATTAATAACATAAGTTAGCTATCCTCGGTCCCTTCCAACCCACCAACGAAAAGTAGTGAGACGAGAATTTAGACCTGATCTCGCCTAACTGTATGACATAAACTCGATCATAGTAAAAGGATGGGCCCTATGTATCAGCTAGGATACGTCCCTCACACTAGACTCGGCAAAGATAAGCAAGGATGCATAAGACAGGTTGTACTGAAGAAACTATGCAAACACATCAGATTAGGTTACCAGTCAGAAGATAAGCAAGCTGACATCCTACCCAATTCACTAAAGTGGTCGCTCTATGAACATTTCGTATATGGAACTACCGAGAAGGCTGATGTGCCGAAGAGAAGAAGGGAGCCATCCTTCACTGAATCTCAGGCAACCGAGATCGAGCAAATAACCAAAGCCTTCGCTGACCTGACAAACCTAAGTCATGATAGTAATGACATGGACAAGCCACTCGAAGGAGTTAGACCATTATTTGAAACCCTCAAAGAGCTAGAGCCGTGCGGAGAAGATTGGGAGTCGACCGACTAGGAGGACTTTCACATCGCCACATTAGTAGACGAAGAAGAACCAGAGTAAAGGGCACCCCAGCCTCATGAACCAGGAGGAGAAGACTGATTCTCAATGTCAAATGAAGAAGAAGACTACTGGAATAGCTATACAGAAATAGAACTTGGAGATCACTTAAGAGCAGAGCGGTTGAAGCTCCTCGAGGAGGTCAACAACTGTCGAAGCGAAGAAACAACCTCTGATGATGAACTTGATCACCAATCCTTACTGGATAATTGGCGGTGTTTGCACTACTACCCTTACCCAGAATCACCCTATTGCAACTTGCGCGCATCTGTCTTGATGCGAAGAGAAAAAGCTATCTTGCATGAGATACGACAGACAACAAGGACAAAAGATCATCGCGTTGCCTTTATAGAATTCCAAGAAGAATTAGAGTTCGACGCTCCCCAATCTCCGGATGTGCCACAACTTCATATATTCTGGAACTCATTGGAAGAGGAATGGCAGCCCCCGCCGAGCAATGACGAAGACTATTGGATAGATCTCCTCGCACTTGAGTTAGCAGAACAGTTGGAACATGGCCTCTAAGGACAATCAGACAAAGAGGAAGATCTTGACCCTGGCAATAGTGACCTCATCTCCGATCATGAAGGATTGGATGCCCCTAGGAGTATCCCTGCATCTCTCACCCATATCAGCTTCGCTGTCAGGGCTGCATACTGTTCACCGTGTACCACGAGATCCAGAGGAAGGAATTCCCAGAGTTTGACTTTAATGATGATACTTTCGACCACCTCTTCACTACATGGGAGTGCCCGCGAGAGTTTCCATGCATCGTTTGACTATATCAGCCATTTTGCTAGACCTGCATAATAATAATAGAAGACTTCAAACGAGAAGACCAGACTAATCCACTTCCTACACTATGGAGAATGGTCTAAAACAACCCAGGTTTGATAATTAAGTTCATCGAACCGTATCTATGGTTAATACGAAGCGAAGAATCTCAGCAACAGGCGAACCTTCGATCTGGTTCCGAAGACGAGAGTTTAGACGACTATCATCTTTAGACTCTCTTCGACGACGAAGAGCTTCACGTAGTAAAAGAGGAAGAGGAGACGTTTGACAAACCATCGCCAACATCTCTCATTAGGAGGATCACCCTAGACGAGGACTCTAAAAAAAATGCCAAATTCTAAACGGATCCACATGATCCGAAGACTTGCTGGAACAGCTCCAACAGCCTTCCCACTTCCCCAACTAGGAGAAGTAACATCGCCGATTCTGCCTCAGGAAATCGACCTTGTACCATACTCATTATCAAAAATAAAAAAAATAGAAAATCCTAAAACCCATAAAAATATAAAAATATAAAATCATAGAAAAGTGGGGGAGCCCTTCATCCCAGACCCCATTCAGCGACCAGCAAGGAGACTTTTCTCCAAAGGATACGAGTAGTGATCACCTCAATGAAATCAAGAAAGGAGTAACCGACATGATCACACCCAGTCATCATCCTGCCCTTGACATCAGAGAACCTTGTCTTGACTTGGTTTGAAGTGACCCTACTACCTCTTCCTCACAAAACCGTCGAGCGTCTCGACGAAGTAACAAGCCCTTAATCATACTCGATGAGATACTCCACGACTTTGAGAGGAGGATGAATAACCTCAACCTAGACCCGACAAAGGATGTCACGATCATATATTGCACTGATAAAGGGTTACCTCCCACAAAACTAATCCCCCAGTGTAGTTCTTTTGCAGTGTATGAACTCATGAACGATGAAGAAGGAGCACCAATTGCCGAGGAAACCCAGGACTTCCAACGGGTGATCAAGCGCTTCGATGAGCAAACACAAGCTGTCGCGAAACTGACTGAAGTGATAAATTTTGGCACCAAGGAAGAGCCCAAGAAGCTGTTGATCAGTGCAACACTCAAACCCAAAGAATCATGTCCTCTAAGATCACCTTAACACTTTCGCATGGTCCTACAAGGATATGCCTGGATTGGACCCAAGCTTAGTAGAACATCGTTTGGTCCTGGAACCTAACACTAAACCCGTCAAGCAGAAACTCAGAAGGATGCATCCCTAAACAGCGCTGCAAGTCAAAGAGAAAGTTGACAAGCTACACAAAGAGAAATTCATTCGAGTCGTCCTCTACCTTAAATGGATTGCCAACATAGTACCTGTCGCTAAGAAGGATGGCAGAGTGCGGGTATGCATCGACTTTCGGAATCTCAGTAAAGCATGCCCAAAAGATGACTTCCCCCTACCACACATCGACACCCTGGTCGATAACACTATCGGACACGGGATGTTATCCTTTATGGATGGCTTCTTCGGATACAAGCAAATTAAATTAGCAGAGTTAGACCAAGAAAAGACTTCATTCACCATGCCATGGGGAACCTACTGCTACGTCGTCATGCCTTTTGGGTTCAAGAACGCAGGAGCCACATATCAATGCGCCATGATGGCCATATTTCATGACATGATGCACAAATGTGTTGAAGTCTATGTCGATGACATACTAGTGTAGTCTCAGAGACGAGTAGGACATGCCGAAGCACAACGACGAGTGTTACAAAGATCCGAGCAATATCAATTGAAGATGAATCCAAAGAAGTGCGTGTTTAGAGTAACCTTTGGAAAACTATTAGGATTTATAGTCAGCAAATGAGGTATCAAAGTTGACCCGGTGAAAGTCAGATCCATTCTTGAGATGCCACCTCCCAACAACACCAAAGAATTACGAGGCTTGATAGAAAGGTTGCAGTTCATTAGGAGATTCATCTCCTAGCACTCAAATCGATGTGATCCTTTCTATAAGCTACTTAAAGGGGGAGCCGAGTACCGATGGGATGACTAGTGTCAGCAAGCCTTCGATAGCATCAAGAAGTACCTCCTCAACCCGTCAATACTATCGCCGCCAGTTCCCCAAAGACCCCTAATCCTCTACCTCTTGGCAAATGATAAAGTAATGGGAGTAATTCTTAGATAATATGAAGAAGACGGTAAGAGAGAGAAGGCTATCTACTATCTTAGTAGAACGATGGTCGAGTACGAACATAAATACACGCCAATGTAGAAGACCTACCTCACACTAGTGTAGGCCTCAACAAAACTATGACACTACTTCGGAGCACATAAAATATTAGTACTAGCACACATGGACCCTTTGAAGTACATCTTTGAGAAGCCCGCTACCTTCGGGAAGATCGTCCGATGGCACATGTTACTATAAGAATTCGACATCACCTATGTCACACAGAAATCTATCAAAGGACAAGCGATCATCGATTACCTCACCGACTTACCACTCCTAGACAACGAGCCTGTGCACGTAGACTTTCCTGATGAAGACTTGCTCTCAACTCACAATGAAGAGCCCGATAAGATCTCATGGACCCTCTACTTCGATGGCGCTCTCAATCATAAAGGGAAAGGGATCGGGATAGTCCTACTAAGCCCAAAAGGAGTTGTCATACCAAAAGCCTTTCAACTCGACTTTCCAGTCACTAATAATGTTGCAGAATATGAAGCTTTCATCACCGAACTATGAGTAGCGCTACAGCTAGGAGTCAAGCAGTTAAAGACAATCGGCGACTCAAAACTTATAATATCACAAGTTATCGAGGAGGGAAAAACCAAAGAAAGACAACTGATGGCCTACCTTGAGACAACTTAGTTTTTAATAAAGAAATTCGAAAGAATCTCTTTCACACACATTCCGAGATTAGAGAACAAGCTCGCGGACTCTCTCGCTACACTAGCCTCAATCATTCATATACTAGTTGAACAAAGTACGAAATCCTTTTTCATCGAGAGGTTGATGACTCCAGCACATGAAGTAGCTTGGCAAGTGAAACCGAAACTGCTAATTGCACCAGAAGCTTACAAGAACAAAGGGCAGCCTGCCCTAAGCAATTCTACAGAGAAGGAAGCCACCATCGCCACATTCAGATTCAAAAAATTGCCAATCGACGATGGGTAACCATGGTGCTTTGACATCTGGAATTTCCTAAAATATTAACATATCCCTCCTTACATAACAAAGATTGAACACAAAACTATAAGGAATCGATGTGTGAGATTTTGCATACTCAGCAAAATCCTATACAAAGAAGCTTTCACCAAAGGACTACTGCTGCGATGCGTCACGACAGCCGAAGGATAATACATCATCCGAGAAGCACACGCCAGTGCCTGCGATGCCCATGCCGGTAGACAAAGACTCGCAGATCAGATCATATGATAAGGCTACTTTTGACCGACAATGATAAGAGATTACCACCTCTATGTCTAATGCTGTAATTAATGCCAAGAACACGCTGCGCTCATCAAAGCTCCATCAGTTGCATTGAATCCTATAACCTCACCATGGCCATTCTCGATGTGGGCCTTCGACATCATCGAACCTTTCACGGACACAGTTGGGAACACTCACAAGCACGCGTTCATACTCACTGCGACCGAATACTATACCAAATGGGCAGAAGCTGAATCTTACGTCAGAATCACCGCTTCGACACTCATGAGGTTTATCATTCAAAACATTATTACTCGGTTTAGAGTACCCAGGATGTTTGTCATCAACAATGGACCATAATTCATCACAGAGAATATGAAGAAGCTATGCAAGAAATTTGGCATCGATCTACATCACTCATTGCCGTTCCCAAGCAGAGGCTACGAATAAAACTTTGATTTAAATTCTGAAACAAACAGTAGAGATGAGCAATGGAGCTGACTGGCCTGAACGATTACTAGAAGCACTTTGGGCCTATAGGACTTCTATTCACATGGCCACCGGCCAAACTCCTTACCTCCTCACATACGAGATGGAAACAGTCTTACCCTATGAGATATAGATATGATTCCTAAGGATTTGGAAATGTATCTAAGGGTACCATACATGCCATCAAAAGCTCAGAGGCGCGCCTCTCTCGAAATGTGTTTCGATCAGGCCTTGGGCCAAATTTGGGTGTCTACATCAAGCGATCCAGATTAATTCAAGATTATCATGGCAATATCAAGATCAAGTCGAGCAAGCAAAACCATATCAGGAAACCAATGTCACATTCAAGCAATTCGGGATCAAAATCAGGTAATCATATCAGAAGACCAAAAACATATTCAGCAATCGGGGTCATAGTCAAGCATCATATTCATGTTCAAGCAATCGAGGTCACATTCAAGCAGTCATTGTAACATCCTGAAAATTTTGACCTTAACAGTGAGCTCGGGATCCGTGCTCAATGGGTCGTAGGTTTGACCAAGTGATGGTCAAATAGTGGACTTTTATAGTTAAAGTATTCATGTGATATAAGTGTACCCTAAGTATGGGGTATGGGTGTTAGTTAAGGGTCACATACACCTATCTCTGGTGTATGTGCTTAACACCAAAACTGAAGGAGGGTTTTAAGGGTTTAATAACCTAAGAGAAGCTATTCTCTTGTTTGGTTAGTGAGAGAAGTTAAGAGGAGAGAGAGAGAGTAAAGAGGGAGTTAATGGCAAGGACAGTTATTATGGTTCGGATTTGAGCATTGAATGCCGGATTCGACGCGTGAAGAACCGTTAAAGCAAAAGCTTGGAACCCTAGCCAAGAAATCAACCATTCCATCATTTAAGAGATTAATTTGAGTTGAGCTTTATTAGATTTAAATGCATGAGTTTTGATGATTAAATTCAGTCAATAGATGGGGTAAATGATGAATTAAAATGATGGAAAAAGATAGAAAAATAGAAAGAAAAAGTTTTGGAAGAACAGCCCGAAATGGGGCTGAGTTCTGGCCAAATCGATTAATTGATTTGAAAAATCAATTAGTCGATTTTGGTCTGGAAGTTGAAAAGGCATAAAAGCCCGTGTTCGATTAATCGATCTTGAAATTGATTAATCAATTTTAAATTCAATTAATCGATTTGGAAATCGATTAATCGACTGAGTACCTCCAGTGGCTGGAGAAATAAGGCCTGAGGAAATCGATTAATTGATTTGAGAATCGATTAATCGATTTTGGATTTCGATTAATCGATTTGGGAATCGATTAATTGATTGTGGACCTTCGATTAATCAATTTGGGATCAGTTAATCGATTTTGGATTTCGATTAATCGATTTGAGAATCGATTAATCGATTTAGGGTTTCGATTAATCGATTTTTGGAGATCGATTAATCGATTTTGGCAGTTTTAGTTGGCTTCTTATTTGAACCATGAGGTTCATGGAGGGTCTTGGACTTTCTCTATTGCATCCTTATTGATGTTGTGTATATATTATGTTGCACCATAGGTGGTATGAGCTAGGGCAAGCATGAGGAGCCATGTGGGACCATGATTCTTGGACAGTCAGACACTTGAGGTAGGGAACACCTTGAACATGTACTTTGATTATAAGAGCATGTATGTAGTGATATAGAAATGAAATGAATCATATAATCTCCATGTGCGTGTGTGTGATACACTAATGAAATGAAAAATACTTTAAGCATATAATCCTCTCAGTATGTGTGTGTGTGTATGACACCAAGTAAGTATATGAAAATGAGACATCCCCAGGGGATGAGAAAGTAATAAAGGCATCAGTGTGATGCGAGTGACACCAAGTAAGCATATGAAAATGAGACATCCCCAAGGGATGAGAAAGTGATAAAGGCATCAGTGCGATGTGAGTAATTTAGACATCTCAGGGATGTAAGTGAGATTGTAAAGTAAGATTGAACAAAGATTGATAAGGCTTAATTGATATAAAGTAGCACATTTATATGGTGAAAAGCTATATGTAAAGCACATGAGATTTTTATTATTTAAGGTTTGATCAGAATACCCCATTGACGTGGCGGGATACCCACGACTGACTTGGCAGAATATCCGTGACCGGTACGACGACCAATCCCTACACCAGTACGGCGGTCTATTCGTACACAGTAGCACATCCCAGGGATGTTGAGATGAGATTAGACCCCGTCGCCTACGAGAAAGGGACCTGGGTAGTATTTAAAGTGATATATTTATAACAACTGTCTATTTAGACGACGATGGAGGGTATTCCATCGGGGCTCAATGCTATATTGCTCGAGGATTACTTAAGTTGAAGATTTAAGTTTCTTTAGGCCTATTCAGTGTAATTTATGAACAGTTGATAATAAATATAACATGTAAACTACCAGTAAACTTCAATGCATATGTCACCCTTTAAACTATTTTCCATTAAGTTCATAAATACATCATGCTATCATATCATGGAATATATGTGAGGATTTGATTTATATGTTCATTGTGTTGTTCCCTATTGAGGTAGGATGTAGCTCACCCCTTTAGACTATACGTCGCAGGTCCTTTGCTTGCAGTCGTAGAGTCTTCGGGAGACGCTGATCCGGAGGATTCGGACTTCGTGCCCAAAGACGAGTTAGAGCCTCCTCCCGAGGACTTCTTCTAGGAGACTCCGTTGTGGACTTTGATAGGGAGAGTTCTGAGAGCTCATTGTACGGCTTGGTAAGTCAAGCCTTATTTTTTGGGAAATATAATTAAATAGATATATTCTTTTGGAGAACCATCTAGGGTGACTAAGTGATGTCACTGATGGTTTGGGTGGGTTCTTTTTCTCGTGCAGAGGCATGTGTTTAGAACCACCTTTTGGATTATAGATTTTAGAGTATATATGTATAGAACTGGAGAATTATTTCAATATTAGTTCTTATGCATTTCATTCTCTTTATTATTGCTTGCTATGCCAATGTTCTGTATGTATCCATGGGGCACGGTCTGGAGGACCGTACTGATGGCATGGGTTTCGGGGTGTCAAAATTCGGGCTATCACAGTTAGTATCAAAGCATTTCTTTTAGAAATTATGACAATCATTCTTTTTGTCAGAGCATAGGGACTTCTGCTAATAAAACTTTGATTTCACGTGCAGACCGTGATGTCTTCTAGAGGAAGAGGCCGACCTAGGGGCAGTCATAATAGGAATTTGCGTAGTCGAGATGTCTTTATCTCCGATACCAATCGAGTGCCTTTGGGAGATAGAGGGGCTTCTGGCAGTGGTGGCCAAGAGAGCCAAGGTCAGGCAGAGAATTAGGATCGAGATTGTCAGGATTGAGTTCAGAGGGAACAGGAGAGAATCAGAGAGAAATGAAGACAGAGAGGAGCGCCAGAGGATGATGCACACTATGAAAACCATGGCGACTGCCATGGTACAATAGACAGCATCCTTGGCGGCTCATAATGCCAATGATCAACAACAGCCGCCTACACCTCCAGTAGCTCCGACCCCGCCAGTGTCTTCTGCATTTACTGAGTTTAGGAGGATGAGACCTCCTAGCTTTTCAGGACAAGCGAAGCCGATGGCTGCTGAAAATTGGTTGAGCGAGATGGAGAAAGTTTTTAGTGTGCTGACATGCACGGAAGATGAGAATATTCGTTGGGCAGCGTACATGCTTGATGGGGAAGCTGGGCCTTGGTAGAAGTCCGTTTCTAAGACTAGGGCTCAGGAGACCCCAGGATTGCCCTGGACATGGGATGAGTTTGTCGAAGAGTTCAACAAACAGTATTTCCCCAAAATGGTGAGAAATCAGATGGAGATACAGTTTTTAAAACTCTTGTAAGGACGGATGGCAGTGAGGGAGTACGGAGTGGAGTTCATGAGGCTGGCTCGCTTCGCTCCTGATTACGTGATTATGGAGGTGATGAGAGCAAAGAGGTTTCAACAAGGCTTGAGATCGGAAGTCAGAGGAGGAGTAGCAACGTTTCAACTGAAGACCTATGGAGAGGTCATGAGTAAAGCATTGGTTGTCGAATATGAAAATAATAATCGATACCGTCAGAGGGAACAACAAGGAAGGGGAAATGTAGACCAAGGCAGAATCGGGAACTACGAGCCGGTGAACAAAAAGCCGAGATTCGTAGCACCTAGTCAGAGACCATCATTCCAAGGAGGTTATGGGAGATCGGCGCAGCAGAACAACCAGCAGAGATTTCCATTGCTCGCGTCGGGGAGACCGATATGATATGAGAGCCCTGTTATCACTACTGGAGCTATAATTACACAGAGTTTCTCACGAGCTGCATCTTCCACACTGCGGGAGACTTATGCCAAGTGTGGCAAGTCTCACAAGATGGCAGATTGTAGGCTGGGTACTCGGGGCTATTTTAAATGTGGCAAGGTGGGCCACTTGATCAAAGATTGTCCTGAGGCAAACAAGGAAAAGACGACTTCAGCTTCTATGCCACGACCTATACAATCGAGGAAGCCGATCGTCCAAGGGAGAGTCTACGCAGTCACAACTCAAGAGGCTCAAAATACAAACGATGAGATCCAAGGTGAGAACTTCTTTTAAATAAAGAATTTTAACTCTTGAAGATTTTTAGATAGAGAAGGTGCATCTATATAGAAAATAGAAAAGAACCTGTATGTAATAATTTTAGTATGATGGTATACATTATATATATATGTATATGTATGACTAAGTACGTTACAAATCTATGATAAAAGAAGCGACATATGAAGCTTATGTGTTGATATACCCAGGGTCTACCCACTCATTTATTACCCTTCACTTCACAAAGAAGATGAAAGTCAACCCAGGGGAGTTAGACTTTGTGTTAACCGTGGCTATTCCGACTGAAAAATCGATTGATAGCGAAAAGGTTTGTAAATCTGTGATCGTGAGAATCATGGATGGAGACGTCTTTGAACTACCGATAAATTTAATTATGTTAGACATGCAAGGATTCGACATGATCCTTGGCATGGATTGGTTGTCGACTCATTGTGCAACCATGGATTGCAAGAATAAGGTCGTCATCTTTAGACCTAACACAAGGAGATCATTTCGATTTCGAGGAGAGAGATCGACGCATATGCCACTTATCTCTACAGTAAGGGCCGAGCGCTTGATCAAAAAAGAGAGTAATGGATACTTGACATTCTTCAAGGAGGATAAGGAAGAGAAGAATATTATTTAGGGGATAGTAGTTATGCGAGACTTTGCTGACGTGTTTTCAGAAGAATTACCCAGATTACCTCTAGATAGAGAAGTTGAGTTCGCCATTGACTTAGCACCAGGAATGGAGTCTGTTTCTAAAGAACCATACAGAATGGCTCCTGTTGAGTTGAAGGAAGAGAAGAATATTATTTAGGAGATAGCAGTTGTGTGAGACTTCGCTGACGTGTTTTCAGAATAATTACCAGGATTACCTCCAGATAGAGAAGTTGAGTTCGCCATTGACTTAGCATTAGGAACGGAGCCTGTTTCTAAAGCACCATACAGAATGGCTACTGTTGAGTTGAAGGAGTTGAAAGAGCTCATGGACAAGGGGTTTGTAATACCGAGCGTGTCTCCATGGAGAGCATCGACCTTATTTGTAAAGAAGGAAAATGGGTCAATGCGGCTATGCATTGACTATCGGCAATTGAACAAACTCACTATAGAAAATCGATACCCTTTGCCTAGGATATATGACCTGTTTTATCAACCGTAAGGAGCCAGGTATTTTTCCAAGATCGATCTGAGATCTGGATACCAGCAGTTGAGAGTCAAGGTAGAGGACATCTAGAAGACTGCATTCAGGACACGGTACAGACACTATGAATTCTTAGTGATGTCGTTTGGGTTGACGAACGCGCCGACGTCATTTATGGATTTGATGAATCGGGTGTTTAAACCACACCTGGACTCCTGTGTCATAGTGTTGGTTGACGATATCCTGATATACTCTAAATCAAAAGCGGAGCACGAGAAGCATTTGAAAATTACACTACAGACTCTACGTGAATATCAACTATACGCTAAACTCAGTAAATGCAAGTTTTGGTTAGAGGAAGTTAGCTTTTTGGGACACATTGTCTCAAAGGAAGGTGTCATCGTAGATCTAGCAAAGATTGAAGCAGTGGTGAATTGGGAGCAACCAAAGACCGTGATTGACATCCAAAGTTTTCTTGGATTAGCAGGCTATTATCAACATTTTGTTAAGGGTTTTTAAAGATATCGAGACCTCTTACAAGACTTACAAGGAAAGATATAAGATTTGAGTGGAGTGAGGCATGCGAGAAGAGTTTGCAAGAACTCAAGAAGAGACTCACTTCAGCTCCAGTATTAGCGATTCCTTCAAGCAGTGGAGGGTTTGAAGTATACAGTGATGCTTCGTGTAGTGGTTTAGGCTGCATGCTCAACCAACACAGAAAGGTGATAGTGTACGGATTGAGACAGCTGAAAGAGCACGAGAAGAATTATCCGACACATGACTTGGAACTAGTAGCGGTCATATTTGTGCTGAAGATTTGAAGACATTACTTGTACGGTGAGACCTTTGAGATCTTCACCGATCATAAGAGTCTCAGATACCTGTTTACATAGAAGGAACTAAATATGGGGTAGCACAGATGGATGGAGTTCCTCAAGGACTATGACTGTTCCCTACAGTACCATCCAGGCAAGGCTAATGTAGTAGATGATGCCTTGAGTTGAAAGAATTCAGCTCAGTTGGCTTGTTTATTTTTGGGTATGCATCGGTGGAAGTTATTTGAAGATTTGATACTATATGATGCGAACATCGAGTTGCAATCTACAGGATCTTTCTTGGCTAACATATCAGTGAGACCGATGATATTTGAGCATATTCATGAGCTATAGATGAAAGACCCGATGCTAACCAAGATCCGTCATGATGTGATTGAAGGCACCAAGCCTGAGTTCTTAGTAAAAGAAGATGGTTCCTTATTGTTTAAGGGCTGACTTTGCATTTCAGATAATGCCGATCTGCGGTGAACTATCCTTGATAAAGCTCATAAATCAAACTATGCTATCCACCCTGGTAGCACGAAAATGTACCAAGATTTGAAAAAAAGAATTCCTGGTAGAGAGGTCTGAAGCAGGACGTGGTAGAGTATGTGCCATGGTATTTGACACGTTAGCAGGTGAAAGTTGATCATAGACATCCTGCTGGATTGTTGCAGCCTTTACCCATACCAGAGTGAAAGTGGGATTCGATCTCTATGGACTTTATAGTAAGACTGTCGCGTACAGTGAAGAGATATAACGCAATTTGGATAGTCATAGATCGATTGATTAAGTCAGCACACTTCTTGTCCTACAACACGATGTACACGGCTGGAAGACTCGCAGAGTTATATATGAAAGATATCGTCCGTTTGCATGAGATTCTAAGTAGCATTGTTTCTGACCGTGACCCATTATATACATCAAAGTTTTGGAAGAAATTTCAAGAAGGAATGAGAACGCGACTGGATTTCAGTTCAGCATTCCATCCGATGGGCAAACTGATGGGCAAACAGAGCGGGTAAATCAGATCATCGAGGATATGCTTAGGGTGTGCATGTTAGAATTACAATGATTATGGGATCAACACCTACCATTGATTGAGTTTGCATACAATAATAGTTTTCAAGTGAGCATTGGCATGACACCGTATGAAGCTCTTTATGGGAGACGATGTAAATCGCCCATTAATTGGGAGGAAATCGGTGAGAAATTTGTTTTGGGACCAGAGATGCTTGAAGATAATGTCACCTATGTTCAGATGATAAGGGAAAAACTCAAAGCGGCTTAGAGCAGGCAGAAAAGCTATGCCGATATCAAGCGGACCAGTGTACACTATAAGTTGGGTGAACACGTGTTTGTAAAAGTGTCGCTTATGAAAGGCGTGATGAGATTCAAAAAGAGAGGCAAGTTGAGCTCTCGCTATATTGGACCCTTCGAGGTTTTTAGGTCGAGTAGGTGAAGTTGCTTATCGCGTTGGATTACCACCGATGTTGGATCACGTGCACAATGTTTTTCACGTATCGATGCTCAGGAAATATGTGAATGACCCTTCCCATGTTTTGAGGGGTCAACCTTTGGAGATGCACGAGGATATGAGCATGATCGAGGTGCCGACGGAGATATTGGATAGAAAGGAGTAAGTACTGCACACCAAAGTGATTCCATTAGTGCTTGTTCGATGGAAGAATCATCCGACCGAAGAGGCTATATGGGAACGAGGGGCCGATGTAAAGGAACAATACCCGGACTTATTTACGACAAGTTGAGCGTCAAATTGTATCACCGCAAGCATGTTTGTGGATTTAAACGGTCTATTGTAATCCAATGTTGACCATTTTGCCAATTTATTCAATGGAGAGAATGTGGATCCAAATCGTGCCGTGATGCCATGTGGAATGCATGGTTAGGATTCATCATGCCACACAATGGCTAGGAAGACATGCTTCACTAAGCCAATGACCAAATGGTCAAAGAACTACCAAGAAAATAGAACAAAAAAAAATGTAGTAGAAAATTTTTGAATTTCTGAATTTTAATCGACTGACGCACACCAGTGAGACGACAAACCTGGAAAACATAATAACAAAAAAATTTGATTAATCGATTTTAGTGTGTTTAAATACATTCCTTGCAAACGCGAGTTCGGTTGTTAATCGTTGTACTTTACTCTTGAAGTTTCCCGAGAATTGGATGAGTCTAAGACAATCATGTAGGTAATTGACAAAGGATAGGAAAATTTAATTACGGATATCATGGGAGAGCAGAATTAGATGTCGTTATAGTGGATTGCGCTATTTTCACCTAAGCCATAATGAATGATATAGATTTTCAAGGACTATATGGAGGTTTAGTTAGTATAGGGAATGGGTTGAGCGTTGTGCACTGGATGAAGTCGATTAATCATGCCTAAGTATTTATGTACGACCTTATCCTGGTATACTTGAATGGTAAGACATTGAAAGCAATCATTTGCATTCATCTCCTTGATTTGAAAGGCTAAATGTGTCATACTCTTTTGACCTTCCTGTATGATCAAAATTCTATTCGCGTATCATAAGATTGGTTAAGGGCATAAAGTTTGAAGATTTCAAGATCGTTGCGGTAAATTTAGAGGTTATCATTTTGATGAGGGCTTCATCTCATTTTGGTGATGACTTTATCTCATGTTGGTGATGGCTTTATCTCATTTTGCTGATGGCTTCACCTCATTTTGGTGATCACTTTATCTCATTTTGCTGATGGCTTTATCTCATATTGGTGATGACTTTATCTCATCTTGGTGATGGCTTTATCTCATCTTGGTAATGACTTTATCTCATTTTGGTAATATCTCTTACTACCGTCGCGTATCAGAAAGTGGGTGCATGTGAACTTTTATTCCTAGATAGGTGAGACCTATTCCGCGTATTGAGGCTATTTGCTCATTTGTTGATCCATGTATGTGGGCATCTTTATTGCAATTAATGGTACATGTTGACAATTAATGGTTGGACAGTTTTCTTTTCCTTTATGGCGATGATTAAATTCCAATTATGATCCATATGATTAGTTGTGGGCTGATAATCTCATGGATAGTATATGTGTAGTTGATTTTCTAGAAATATCATTTAACAGATGATTCTCTTATTGGATAATCAGTGGTACACCAGTCTAGTGATAGGTGGATTTTCATGCTGATTGTATAGTCGTACATTTTCGAGGACGAAAATTCCTATGGAGGGAAGATTTTCGAGGACGGAAGATTTTCGAGGACGTGAGTGTTCAACCCCCCTCGAATTTATTTTGAAATAACATAAATCAATTCATATCTAGACGTGAGTGTTCAACTTGATATACATGTTAAGACCTGATTACTTAAGACAATTTTTGAGGATGAAAATTTTATAAGGTGGGAAGAATGTAACATCCTAAAAATTGACCTTAAATAGTGACCTCGAGATCCGTGCCCGATGGGTCATAGGTTTGATCAAGTGATGGTCAAACAGTGGACTTCTATAGTTAATGTATTCATGTGATGTAAGTGTACCCTAAGTATGGGGTATGGGTGTTAGTTAAGGGTCACATACACCTATCTCTGGTGTATGTGCTTAACACCAAAACTGAAGGAGGGTTTTAAGGGTTTAATAACCTAAGAGAAGCTATTCTCTTGTTTGGTTAGTGAGAGAAGTTAAGAGGAGAGAGAGAGAGTAAAGAGGGAGTTAATGGCAAGGAGAGTTATTGTGGTTCGGATTTGAGGACGGATTTGAGCATTGAATATCGGATTCGACGCGTGAAGAACCGTTAAAGCAAAAGCTTGGAACCCTAGCCAAGAAATCAACCATTCCATAATTTAAGAGATTAATTTGAGGTGAGCTTTATTAGATTTAAATGCATGAGTTTTGATGATTAAATTCAGTCAATAGATGGGGTAAATGATGAATTAAAATGATGGAAAAAGATAGAAAAATAGAAAGAAAAAGATTTGGAAGAACAACCCGAAAAGAGGCTAAGTTCTAGCTAAATCGATTAATCAATTTTGGTCTGAAAGTTGAAAAGGCATAAAAGCCTGTGTTCGATTAATCGATCTTGAAAGCGATTAATCGATTTTGAATTCGATTAATTGATTTTCAAATCGATTAATCGATTTGAAAATCGACTAATCGACTGAGTACCTCCAGTGGCTGGAGAAATAAGGCTTGGGGAAATCGATTAATCGATTTTAGATTTCGATTAATCGATTTGGAAATCGATTAATCGATTGTGGACTTTCGATTAATCGATTTGGGATCGATTAATTGATTTTGGATTTCAATTAATCGATTTGAGAATCGATTAATCGATTTAGGGTTTCGATTAATCGATTTTTGGAGATTGACTAATCGATTTTGGCAGTTTTAGTTGGCTTCTTATTTGAACCATGAGGTTCATGGAAGGTCTTGGACCTTCTCTATTGCATCCTTATTGATGCTGTGCATATGTTATGTTGTACCATATGTGGTACGAGCTAGGGCAAGCATGAGGAGCCGTGTGGGACCTTGATGCGTGGACAGCCAGACATTTGAGGTAGGGAACACCTTGAACATGTACTTTGATTACAAGAGCATGTATGTAGTGATATAGAAATAAAATAAATTATATAATCTCCATGTGTGTGTGTGTGATACACCAATGAAATAAAAATGCTTTAATCATATAATCCTCTCAGTATGTGTGTGTGTGACACCAAGTAAGCATATGAAAATGAGATATTTCCAGGGGATGAGAAAGTGATAAAGGCATCTGTGTGATGCGAGTGACACCAAGTAAGCATATGAAAATGAGGCATCCCCAGGGGATGAGAAAGTGATAAAGGCATCAGTGTGATGCGAGTAATTTAGACATCTCAGGGATGTAAGTGAGATTATAAAGTAAGATTGAACAAAGACTGATAAGGCCTAATTGATATAAAGTAGCACATTTACACAGTGAATAACTATATATAATACACATGATATTTTTGTTATTTAAGGTTTGATCAAAATACCCCACAGACGTGGTGGGATACCCATGACTGACTCGGCAGAATATCCATGACTGGTACGACGGCCAATCCGTACACCGGTACGACGGTCTATCCGGACACAGTAGCACATCCCAGGAATGTTGAGATGAGATTAGACCCCGTCGCCTACGAGAAAGGGACCTGGGTAGTATTCAAAGTGATATATTTATAACAACTATCTATTTAGATGACGATGGAGGGTATTCCATCGGGGCTCGATGCTATATTGCTCGAGGATTACTTAAGTTGAAGATTTAAGTTTCTTTAGGCTTATTCAGTGTAATTCATGAACAGTTGATAATAAATGTAACATGTAAATCACCAGTAAACTTCAATGCATATGTAACCCTTTAAATTATTTTCCATTAAGTTCATAAATACATCATGCTATCATATCATTGAATATATGTGAGGATTTGACTTATATGTTCATTGTGTTGTTCCCTATTGAGGTAGGATGTAGCTCACCCCTTTAGACTATACGTCGCAGGTCCTTTGCTTGCAGTCGTACAGACTTCGGGAGACGCTGATCCGGGGGATTCAGACTTCGTGCCTGAAGACGTGTTAGAGCTTCCTCTAGAGGACTTCTTCTAGGAGACCCCGTTGTGGACTTTGATAGGGAGAGTTCTGAGAGCTCATTGTACGGCTTGGTATATCAAGCCTTATTTTTTGGAAAATGTAATTAAATAGATATATTCTTTTGGAGAACCATCTAGGGTGACTAAGTGATGTCACTGATGGTTCGGGTGGGTTTTTTTACTCATGCATGAGGCATGAGTTTAGAACCACCTTTTGGATTATAGATTTTGGAGTATATACGTATAGAACTGGAGAATTATTTCAGTATCAGTTCTTATGCGTTTCATTCTCTTTATTTTTGTTTGCTATGCTAATATTCTGTACGTATCCATGGGGCACGGTCTGAAAGATCGTACTTATAGCACGGGTTTTGGGGTGCTGAAATCCGGGCAGTCACAATCATAGTCAAAGTTTGTAGTTAAAATTCTAGGGTAACACTAGTACCTTCAAATAGATGGGGGTACCGAGATCATAGTTGCGAGAGTATCATTCGGACGATGATGGCTAGGAATTTCATATTTTTAAGATTTTACGAAATTCAAGTGTGACAGCCCGGATTTCGGCACCCCGAAACCCGTGCCATCAGCACGATCATCTTGACCGTGCCCTTTAGCTAAGCACGGAACACTGGTATATCAAGCATCAAAAAGTATAATAAACAAAATTGCGGAATTTAAATCTATATTAATTAACTCCCCAAAAGACAGTTCTACCCTCATGCCTCTGCATGAATGGAGAACCGATCCGAACCATCGATGATAGAAATCATCACGGATGGTTCGTCCCAAAAGAATAATCCCAACTCCTTATATACATGGTTTTAAACAAAATCAAGGCTTGACATACCAAGCCGTACAAAATCTCTCTAAAAGCCCTCAAAGCGGCACAACGGAGTCCTCTAGAAGAAGTCCTCTGGAGGTGGCTCCAACTCTTCGCCGGCCGCAAGGTCCGACTCACCGGGGTCAACGTCTCCTGAAGCCTCGGCAGCTGCTAGTAGTGGACCTGCGACGTATAGTCTATAGGGTGAGCTACATCCTAGCTCAATAGGGAACAAACACAGTTGAACATATAAATTATGACTCACATATATTCCATGATATGCCATGCATGATGTGTCTATGCAATTATTGATGAAACAGTTAGAAAGCATTTCGTTTTACTGTTGATTTCATATGTTTTCATTTACTCATGAATGATGCTGAGAAGGCCTAAAGCAAAACTTAAACTTTCAACTTAAGTACTCCCCGAGCAATATAGCATCGAGCCCCGATGAGATACCCATCATCGTCATCTATATAGACAGTTTTAACCGTATTCCCTGGGAATACAAATAGTACCCAAGCCCCTTTCCCCTGGGGATTGGTGGCGGGGTTTCACTTGTCTCAATCAACACCCCTGGGGTGTGCTTACTATGTACGGATAAGCCTCCGCACTGGCCTACGGTTTCGCCGCCGTATCGGTCACGGATATCCTGCCGTGTCAGTCGTGGATATCCCGCCACGTCGGTGGGGTACCCTATCAAACCTCAAATAACAAAAATATCGGTGCCTTACATATAGTTGTTCACCGTGTAAATGTGCTATCTTATATCAGTTAGGCCCTATCAAACATGATCCAATCCTTGGATACATCCCTGGGATGTATCCATTTACTTGCATCACACCTGATGCTCTTTTCCCTTTACTTCTTCATCCCCTGGGGATGGCTCATTAGTTTACTCTTATGAATATCTCACACACACACACACACTTTTTCACAATCCTTTAAGCAGTAGAATATTTGAATGGAATCTATATCACTACATACATGCTCTTGTAAAATAAGGTACATGTTCAAGGTGTTCCCTACCTTAGGTCTCTATCGATTCAATGCATCAAGGTCCCACTCGGCTCCTTGTGCCCACTTCCATACATATCACCTATGATACCATTAAACACACTCGAAACGTCACAAAAGATGTAAAGAATAAGTCTCAAGACCCCCCCAGAGTCTTGAAGTAAGAATCAAAAGTCAACAAAAACTAAGTCAGTCGACTAGTCGAGTTCCTGGTTCGACTAGTCGAAATCCAACTCGACTAGTCGATTCTCAAAATCGATTAGTCGAGGTCCAATTTCGATTAATCGATTCTCAAAATCGATTAGTCGAGCTCCAATTTCGATTAATCGATTCTCAAAATCGATTAGTTGAAATCCCCTGTTCTAACTGTCCAATTTTCACTTAAATAATTGAACATATAAAATCGACCAATCGAGTCCAATTCGACTAGTCGAAATCCTTACTCGACTAGTCGAAATCCAATTTCGACTGGTCGATTTCCCTCAACCCACTTTTACTCCTCACTGGAGGCTCTCAGTCGACTAGTCGACACCCAACTCGACTAGTCGAATTTCAGAGTCGACTAATCGAATTTCAATTCGATTAGTCGAATTCGTGGTCATCTGACTTTTCAACTTCTTGGTGAATTTCGATTAATCGAATCCCAATTTCGATTAGTCGAAATCCCCAGATTCAGCCTTCTTTGGCTGTTCTTCCCCAATCTTTTCTCAGTTATTTCCTAAGCAATATTCCTACAATTTCCACCCATTTTAACCACAATTTATTCTATAAATCTACACCATTTATTTACAAGAATCTCACCTTAATTCAACCTCAAATTGATTTAAATGTAGCGTTGGAAGGTTAGGATTTTCCAGCTTTTGTTTGAACAGATCCTCCGCGTCGAATCCGGCGCTTTGATCGCAAGAATCCCCTTCCCACAACTTGCAATAACTTCTCACTAGCTCCTTTACTTCTCTCTTCCTCTCTCTCTCTCTTCTTTACTCCTCTCAACCACCAAAATATGAAATTTAGGGTTTTTTTAACCCTTTTTATCTTATCTCTTTTCTCGGTGTGGAGCACATACACACCCCTCGGTGTATGTTACTCTACACACTCCTCTATCTCTCCACTCTTCTACACTGGTTCACACATCACATCCGCTCATCTCACCATAAGTTCCTCAATGAACTATCTCATGGTCAAACCTAAGACCAATCGGGCACGGATCCTGAGGTCCTCGTTTGACGTGATTTTTCGGGTTATTACATCCTCCCCACCTTGGGAATTTTCGTCCTCGAAAATCACCCAAAGGTGTGGTGGTCTGCAATCCCCCCCCCCCGCACACTCGGAGGTGAGGTGGCCTACCACTTAGCACACAAGCAAGTACATTTACATAGACAATTAAAGAAACATAAATAACAGTAACAAAAATTATATATTATAAAAGAAATCAAAAGTTACTATAGCGACTGAAATGGGGACCACAACAGAAAAATGGTTCACCCCTATACAAAAAGATGTACAATGCACAAAAACAAAGACAAAACTATGGCAGTCAGGCCGGCCCCGCAGCTGGTGGGTCCGTCGAGCAGCTGCTCGACGGAGTCATGGATCTGCCACGGTGGTGGATGGTGGTGGCTAGATGATGAGAAGTCTCTGTCGGCGGCGGCTGTGGAATCTCAGTCGGGAGCAGAGGCGGAATGGTAGTGGAAGTAGATGGTGGTCAGGCTGCCGTCACATCGGTGGTAAAAGTGCGGTGGAAGTAGAAGCACCGCCATCATGTAATCGTGTCCTAAAGACCGGCCCTGAAAGGTCAGGTGCCGGGCGGTCCATTCTTCTTCCCGGCCAAGATGTCCCGGTAGGTGTGAGGGTAGATAAACTTGAGGGTGTGAAACATGAGGAAATCGATTCTCCTGTTCATCCTCTCGTTATTCGCTTCCATTCTGGCCTCGAAGCGGGCCAGAGCCTCCTCAATGGTGGTGGTGGTGGTTGGGGCGGGGCGGAGACGTGAAGTAGAGGGGGGAGCCGGTGTAGGTCGAGGTGGTGGTGGTGTAGCTGCTGGTGGTGATAGTGGAATGACCGCGTCAGCAAAGCAGTGGAATGACTGGGTGGTACCGCCATCAACGTACATGTGGTCGTGGGTGGAGGGGGGTGGTGGGAATTGCCGCGGGCCACCGGTGGTGGTAAAGTCTTCTTCAGGAGATTGTAACCTGCTCCATTCGGTGTGGGAGAATGGTTTCACCGATCGGGTGGCCGCCACCTCGTGGGGTGAGACAGCATAGGCTGGGTCGGATGAATATGCCTCTAGAATGCTAGAGATGATGCGTACGTAGGGCATCCCATCCCTAGCTCGAAGGTTGCCCTTCATGAGCTTCCCCTTGATGTACCTCATCCCTTGAGGATGACCATGGTAACATCAAACCATCGGCCTATAGGCCGCATAGATGTTGCACCAACTCAACACGCCTCGGTCTTTGTGGCGCATGGGGTAGAGGTTGGCGTGAAAATGCAATCGAGCATCCACATATAATGTGGAAGGTCAACCCTCTTAGACGAGGTGCCCGATCCTTTTCCCTTGGTCATGTCGCAAGGATATCGTCGACATTGACCAGCCAGGAAGGTGGTAGTAATGTGGTCTCGGGTATATAGTCCAAGTAGCACTCGACTGCTTCTTGGAAATGACGACGTGTGATGAGGTATTCACGACCCTCAATCGTGGTCTTCACCACGTCGTCAGTAGGGCCATCCTTGAGGCCCTGGTAAAATAGCCTAACCAATCGTGGATAGTAGAACTTCCGGATTGGTTTGAGGAGGAAGGTGAGACCGGCGTTGTTGAGGTAGTTTAGAGTCCAAATGGTCTCACCTTGGACCACTTCCTTGTCAAAAAGGGTCTTGTCGAAAATGTGTTCGACTTCAAAGATCTTGGCTGCCCACCACTCAGTGGGTTGCTCAGGGTTGACGGTTGGTGGCGGAATAGGGCTTGCGTCTTGTGAAGATGCGCTCGTCGACTCGGACGTAGTGTCCGATGTCGATGGTGAGGGTGTCCTTACAGGTGAAGGGGTTGGTGGTGCGGCATTCTTGCGCCGTATCGGCAGTTTTGAAACTGCCCTCTTCGATGATAATCGAGTCTTAGGCGGCATTTTCGCAAAAATGTAAGGAACTAGGGTTTCTTATATGCAAAATAATGAAGAAGAACAAAGATTAGGGTTTACCCAATCTTGAGAAGTTGCGTGAAGTCAAATCCGGTCGAGAATGGCCGGAAATGGTGCAAACCCTAGGTGGTTGAATCGCCGGAGAAGGAGAAGAACCGGATGCCCAAAAACTCAAAAGTCGAATGGTTTGAAAAACCCCCCTTTCACATATATATATTGGTTGGCTCGACTAGTCGAATTTCTCAGTTCGACTAGTCGAATTTCAAACTTGATACCATCCCCGAATTCGATTAGTCGATTTTCTTAATTCGACTAGTCGGCTTTGATTTCGACTAGTCGAAATCCCATTTCGATCAGTCGAAATGATTGGGGTTCAAATTCCTAATTTTAGAGCCCACTGGAAGGACTCAGTCGACTAGTCGAAATCCGTTTCGATTAGTCGAAATTTTAACTTCGACTAGTCGAAATATAATTCGACTAGTCGAAATCGTGTGCCCTTTTAAACTTCTACAACTCCCTCCATAACTCGATTAGTCGAATGCAATTTTTTGACTAATCGATTTTCCTTTTATGTCCAATTCGATTAGTCGATTTCCCTTTCGACTAGTCGAATTGCCCACTTTCAGAAATCACTTTTAGACTCTTTAAGTAATTTGACTAGTCGAAATGTGAATTCGACTAATCGAACTTCCAAATTCGATTAGTCGAACCCCAGTTCGACTAGTCGACATTTTCTAACTTATTCCTTTTGAACTCTGGCTCCCGGGCATAGCCAGTCGATTAATCGGTTTTGACTTTCGATTAGTCGAATTGTCAATTCGACTAGTCGAAATGTCTCAATTAATCAAAATTTTACAAAAATTTCCATTGAACAATCTGGATCAAAATTTCCATTGAATTACCAGTATCGTGGAGATTTCACAACTACGTTTGCGGTTTACATCGAATTCTCACGTCGTTGGAAACAAGGCTGGATATTGTTCCTTCACATCAGCCTCTCGTTCCCAAGTAGCCTCTTCTTTTGGATGATTGTTCCACCGAACAAGCACTAAGGGAATCACTTTAGTGCGCAGTACTTGTTCTTTTCGATCCAAAATCTCCACTGGTTCCTCTATCATGCTCATGTCCTCACACATCTCTATAGGTTGCTTCCCCAATACATGAGACGGATCATTTACGTACTTTCTGAGCATTGATATGTGGAAAACATTATGCACTCGATCAAATAGCGGTGGTAAACCAATACAATATGCAACTTCACCTACTCGTCCCAAAATTTGATGGTCCAACATAGTGGACTTAACCCTCTCTTGCCAAATCTCATTACACCTTTCATAGGTGACACCTTTACAAACACGTGCTCGCCCACTTTATAGTCAACACTAGTCCGCTTCATATCGCGTAACTTTTTCTATCTACTCAGTCTTTCTTCAACCTTTCTCTAATTATTTGAACGACGGTAGCGTTATCTTCAAGTAGCTTTGGTCCTAATACAAATTTCTCACCTGTTTCCTCCCAATTGAGAGGTGACTTGCATCGTCGTCCATACAGAGCTTCATACGGTGCCATGCCAATGCTCGTTTGAAAACTGTTATTATATGCGAACTCGAGCATCGGTAGATACTCATCCCAGTATCCTTGCATATCAAGCATGCACGCCCTGAGCATGTCTTCTATTACTTGGTTCACTCGCTCTGTCTGTCCATCAGTTTGAGGATGGAAAGCTGAACTAAAGTCTAGCCGTGTTCCCATTCCTTCTTGAAATTTCTTCCAAAACTTGGACGTATATAGTGGATCACGATCTGAAACTATGCTGCTTGGAATACCATGTAATCTTACAATCTCCTTCATGTATAAGTCTGCCAGTCTTCCTGCTGTATATGTAGTATTGTACGGCAAAAAGTGCGCTGATTTGGTCAATTGGTCTACGACGACCCAAATGGCATTGTGTCTCTTGGTAGTACGGGGTAATCCAACAATGAAATCCATCGAGATCGATTCCCACTTCCATTCTGGTATTGGTAAAGGTTGCAATAGTCCCGCAGGATGTCTATGATCAACCTTCACTTGCTGACAAGTCAAACATCGTGACACATATTCGGCCACGTCTTGTTTCAGTCCTCTCCACCAGTAGTTCTTTTTCAAATCTTGGTACATTTTGGTGCTACCAGGATGGATAGCATAATTTGACTTATGAGCCTCATCAAGAATCGTTCGTCTTAGATCGACATTGTCCGGAATGCATAGACGGCCCTTAAACAATAAAGAACCATCTTCTTTTAATGAGAAATCCGACCTGATGCCTTCACTCACACCTTGATGAATCTTTGTTAACACCGGATCTTTCGTCTGTAGATCGCGGATATGCTCAAATATCACTGGCTTTACGGATATGTTAGCCAAAAAGGATCCAGTGTCCTTTGACTCAATGTTCGCATCATAGAGTGCCAGGTCTTCCAATAATTTCCATCGGTGCATACCCAAAATCAAAGAAGCTAACTGAGCTGAACCTTTTCGACTCAATGCATCGGCTACTACATTCGCCTTGCCTGGATGGTATTGTATGGAGCAATCGTAATCCTTGAGGAATTCCATCCATCTGCGCTGTCTCATGTTGAGTTCTTTCTGTGTAAACAGGTATCGGAGGCTCTTATGATCGGTGAAAATTTCAAAGGTTTCACCATACAAGTAATGTCTCCAAATCTTTAGCGCAAAAATGACTGCTGCCAGTTCCAAGTCATGAGTCGGGTAATTTTTCTCGTGTTCTTTCAACTGTCTTGATCCGTAAGCTATCACCTTCTTGTGTTGGTTGAGCACACAACCAAGGCCATTGTATGACGCGTCGCTGTACACGGCGTATCCTCCACTGCCTGAAGGAATCGCTAATACTGGAGCTGAAGTGAGTCTCGTTTTGAGTTCTTGAAAACTCTTCTCACATGCCTCACTCCACTCAAACCTTGAATCTTTTTCGTATCGACTTTGTGAGAGGTCCCGATATCTTTGAAAACCCCTCAACGAACGTCGATAATAGCCTCGCTAAGCCCGAAAACTTGGACATCGGTCCTTGTCTTTGGTGCTCCCATTTAACTATTGCTTCAATCTTTCTTTGGATCTATGTGACACCATGCTTTGAGACGACATGTCCCAAAAGCTAACTTCTTCCAACCAAAACTCACACTTGAGTTTGGCGTACAATTGGTGTTCACGTGGCGTCGTAGAGCAATCCTCAAATGTTCTTCGTGTTCGTCTTGGATTTGGAGTATATCAAGATATCATCAACAAACACTACGACGCAGAGTCCAAGTGTGGTTTAAACACTCGGTTCATCAGATCCATAAACGACGCCGGAGCATTCGTTAATCCAAACGGCATCACAAGGAATTCATAGTGTCCATACCGCGTCCGGAAAGCTGTCTTTTGAATGTCCTCAGCTTTGACTCGCAACTGATGATACCCAGATCTCAGGTCGATCTTGGAAAAATACCTTGCTCCTTACAGTTGGTCGAATAGATCGTCAATTCTAGGCAAAGGGTAGTGGTTCTTCACAGTGAGTTTGTTCAATTGCCGATAGTCAATGCATAGCCGCATTGACCCATCCTTCTTCTTGACAAACAAGACCGGTGCTCCCCATGGAGATACACTTGGTCTAACAAACCCCTTGTCCATAAGCTCTTGTAGTTGTTCCTTCAACTCCTTTAACTCAGCGGGAGCCATTCTATAAGGTGCTTTCGAAATAGGCTCCGTTCCTGGTGCTAAGTCAATGGCGAATTCTACTTCTCTTTCTGGAGGTAATCCAGGCAATTCTTCTGGAAACACGTCAGCGAAGTCTCGCACAACTGCTATCTCAGAAATGACGTTCTTTTCTTCCTTGTCCTCCTTTAAGAAAGCTAAGTATCCACTGCAACCCTTTCTGATCATCTTTTCGGCCCTTACTGCTGAGATCAGTGGCACAGATGACGACCTCACTCCTTGAAACCGAAATGATCTTCTTGTGTTGGGTCTGAAGATAACCACCTTGTTCTTGCAATCGACGGTTGCACAATGTTGCGCCAACCAGTCCATGCCAAGGATTACATCAAACCCTTGCATGTCTAACAGTATCAGCTTTGCTTCTAGTTCATGCACCTCCAAATCTCGAACTGCTACGATGATGGATTTGCAAGCTAACTCCGTGTCTACTAACTCTCCAGTCGGAATAGACACAGATAGGACGAAATCTAACGTCTCTGGAACAATCTTCATCTTCTTAGCGAAACGTGGAGTGACGAATGAGTGGGTAGACCCGGGGTCTATCAATACTCGAGCGTCATATCCACCGAAACATCCTTTTTCATATATATTTAGAGTACCTATAGTATACATACACATACAATAATTTACATCAATTTACACCTCAATTCATATACTTTTTCATATTGAAAAGAAAATATTCTATTTAATTCCTAATGTATGCTCCTTGTCTATCTAAAGTGTTAACGAAAAGAAAATTTTCTTTAATTTTTAAAAGGAATCTCACCTTGGATGACGTCATGCACGTTCCACCTTCTGACGATTTGCATAAACTCTCCCTGACAATCGGTTTCCTTGCTTGAATTGGTCGTGGTCTTTTAAGCGAACCCGTCTTTTCTTTTATCCGTCTCGGCAATCCTTGATCAAGTGGCCCACCTTGCCACATCGGAAACAACCCCTAGTTCCCGATCTACGGTCCCACCGTCCTATGAGGCTTGCCACACTTTGCATAAGTCTCGAGGTCTGGAAGAAGCGATCTGAGAACCACAATGTGATGTGGCGCCCGATGAACATGGCGGGGCTCTCATAGCGAATAGGTCTCCCGGCGCAAGTAATGGAAACCTATGTTGGTGTTGTTGTTGTTCTTTGTTGCGGTCTTAAAACCCCTTGAAGCTGTGGTCTCGATTGGCCCATGAACCTCGGCTTTTTGTTCACGGTTCATAGTCCCCGTTCTTCCTTGTTCATTTCCTCCTCTCTGCTTGCTCCCTCATCGATATCTATTATTGTTCTCCTCTTCTACAACCAACGCTTTGCTCATGACCTCTTCATAGGTCCTTTAGCTGAAATGGAGCTCGCCTCCTCTAACCTCGAGCTTCAAACCTTCTTTGAAACCTCTTGGACTTCATCACTTGAAGCGGTGTCCAAGCAAAGCAGACAAAGTCGTAGAAACTCTACCCCATATTCTCTCCTTTGTCATTCTCCCTTGTACTAAGCTGTAAAAATTGTATCTCTAGTTGGTTCCTCACCACTTAGGAAAATATTGTTTGTTGAACTCCTCAACAAACTCCTCCCAAGTCCAAGGCAACTCTGGGGTCTCCACAGGCAGAGTCCGTATCACGGACTTCCACCAAGGCCAGCCTCCCCATCCAACATGTATAAGCGCCCATCTTACACTCTCATCTTCCGTGCAAGTTAGCACGCTAAAGACTTTCTCCATCTCCATCAACCAATTCTCAGCGGCCATCGTGTCTGCCTGCCCAGAAAATGAAGGAGGTCTCATCCTCCTAAATTCTGTAAATGATGAGGGCACAGGCAATGTGGAGTCCCTAAGTGGTGTAGGTGGGCTTTGTTCTCTTGATGCATGATTGCAAAGGATGCGGCTTGTTGTGCCATGGCAGCTGCCATAGTCTCCATAGTGTGCATCATCCTTTGTCGCTCCTCTCTATCTTCTTGTCTTTCTCTCAATCTTTCTTGCTCTCTTAGATCTTGATCCTGATGATCTCGATCCTCTTCATCACGTTGTCTACTACTACTGCCCCCTGGGGCCTCAGTACCTCCTAAAGGCACTCTATTGGTAGGAGATGTAATCATCTCCACTCGTAGACTCCTCTGATTGGCCTCCCCTTGGTGGCCTCTTCCTCTAGATGACATTTGCGGCATTTGAAACTAAAGTTTAGATTAGCGAAGCCCTATGTTGACGAAAGAACCTTGTCGAGAATTGCTAAAAAAATAGCTTTGATACCAGCTGTGACATTTATTTTCAAACCCGTGCCATCAGCACGATCATCTTGACCGTGCCCTTTAGCTAAGCTCTGAACACTGGTATATCAAGCATCAAAAAGTATAATAACGAAATTGCGGAATTTAAATCTATATTAATTAACTCCCCAAAAGACAGTTCTACCCTCATACCTCTGCATGAATGGAGAACCGATCCGAACCATCAATGATGGAAATCATCACGGATGGTTCGTCCCAAAAGAATAATCCCAACTCCTTATATACATGGTTTTAAATAAAATCAAGGCTTGACATACCAAGCCGTACAAAATCTCTCTAAAAGCCCTCAAAGCGGCACAACGGAGTCCTCTAGAAGAAATCCTCAGGAGGTGGCTCCAACTCGTCACTGGCCGCAAGGTCCGACTCGCCGGGATCAGCGTCTCCTGAAGCCTCGGCAGCTGCTAGTAGTGGACCTGCGATGTATAGTCTATAGGGTGAGCTACATCCTAGCTCAATAGGGAACAAACACAGTTGAACATATAAATTATGACTCACATATATTCCATGATATGCCATGCATGATGTGTCTATGCAGTTGTTGATGAAAGCTTAGAAAGCATTTCGTTTTCTTGTTGATTTCATATATTTTCATTTACTCATGAATGATCTTTGAGAAGGCCTAAAGCAAAACTTAAACTTTCAACTTAAGTACTCCCGAGCAATATAGCATCGAGCCCCGATGAGATACCATCATCATCGCATCTATATAGATACTTTTAACCGTATTCCCCGAATACAAATAGTACCCAAGCCCTTTCCACAGGGATTGGTGGCGGGTTTCACTTGTCTCAATCAACACCCACAGGGTGTGCTTACTATGTACGGATAAGCCTCCGTGACCGGCCCTACGGTTTCGCCGTCAGACGGTCACGGATATCCCGCCTGTCATCGTGGATATCCCGCCACGCCGGTGGGGTACCTATCAAACCTCAAATAACAAAATATCGTGCCTTACATATAGTTGTTCACCGTAAATGTGCTATCTTATATCGCTTAGGCCCTATCAAACATGATTCAATCCTTGGATACATCCCTGGGATGTATCCATTTACTTGCATCACACCTGATGCTCTTTTCCCTTTACTTCTTCATCCCCTGGGGATGGCTCATTAGTTTACTCTTATGAATATCTCACACACACACACACTTTTTCACAATCCTTTAAGCAGTAGAATATTTGAATGGAATCTATATCACTACATACATGCTCTTGTAAAATAAGGTACATGTTCAAGGTGTTCCCTACCTTAGGTCTCTATCGATTCAAATGCATCAAGGTCCCACTCGGCTCCTTGTGCCCACTTCCATACGTATCACCTATGATACCATTAAACACACTCAAACGTCACAAAGATGTAAGAATAAGTCTCAAGACCCCCGAGTCTTGAAGTAAGAATCAAAAGTCAACAAAACTAAGTCAAGACTAGTCGAAGTTCTCGGTTCGACTAGTCGAATCAACTCGACTAGTCGATTCTCAAAATCGATTAGTCGAGGTCCAATTTCGATTAATCGATTCTCAAAATCGATTAGTCGAGCTCCAATTTCGATTAATCGATTCTCAAAATCGATTAGTTGAAATCCCCTGTTCTAACTGTCCAATTTTCACTTAAATAATTGAACATATAAAATCGACCAATCGAGTCCAATTCGACTAGTCGAAATCCTTACTCGACTAGTCGAAATCCAATTTCGACTGGTCGATTTCCCTCAACCCACTTTTACTCCTCACTGGAGGCTCTCAGTCGACTAGTCGACACCCAACTCGACTAGTCGAATTTCAGAGTCGACTAATCGAATTTCAATTCGATTAGTCGAATTCGTGGTCATCTGACTTTTCAACTTCTTGGTGAATTTCGATTAATCGAATCCCAATTTCGATTAGTCGAAATCCCCAGATTCAGCCTTCTTTGGCTGTTCTTCCCCAATCTTTTCTCAGTTATTTCCTAAGCAATATTCCTACAATTTCCACCCATTTTAACCACAATTTATTCTATAAATCTACACCATTTATTTACAAGAATCTCACCTTAATTCAACCTCAAATTGATTTAAATGTAGGGTTGGAAGGTTAGGATTTTCCAGCTTTTGTTTGAACAGATCCTCCGCGTCGAATCCGGCGCTTTGATTGCAAGAATCCCCTTCCCACAACTTGCAATAACTTCTCACTAGCTCCTTTACTTCTCTCTTCCTCTCTCTCTCTCTTCTTTACTCCTCTCAACCACCAAAATATGAAATTTAGGGTTTTTTTAACCCTTTTTATCTTATCTCTTTTCTCGGTGTGGAGCACATACACACCCCTCGGTGTATGTTACTCTACACACTCCTCTATCTCTCCACTCTTCTACACTGGTTCACACATCACATCCGCTCATCTCACCATAAGTTCCTCAATGAACTATCTCATGGTCAAACCTAAGACCAATCAGGCACGGATCCCGAGGTCCTCGTTTGACGTGATTTTTTGGGTTATTACATCAAGACATCCTTTCCAATAGGGTTCAAGGAGAATACAAAGAACAATCAAGTGATTACAAGATTTCACATCGAGTGTCTGAAAAGACTAGGTCAAAACCATGTGAAAATTTTCCAAGGACATCGACGAATCTTCATTAGTTGCATGTGTGTATGCATCCACACATCCAACAAAATCAGAGCGTCGGAAGAAAGAGACAATTTTTCAACATACACGAATCTGTATATGCAGCCGACAGGAAAGAGCAATAAACGGTACTTTACTATATCTTTCAAGAGATCAGGGTACATTGAAGACCAAGGTACAATCAAATCGGAGATATGGACTGCTCGAGAATAGAAAGAACTTACTTTACCGAGATTGACAGAATTCAGAAAAATTAAAAGATTTCTCATGTTTTATGAGGCCAAGTCTTAACAGGATTAAGGTAAAGTATTTTGTTTGTCATATCATTATTGATCTATTTGTGTTTCAATGCAATCTTAATCTATTTCTAATTCAAGATCCTACATGCATCCAACCTAAATCAAATTCAATTTCAAACACAAGTTCTATTTACATTAGATTCAAATTAAAATTTAGATCTAATACAAACTCTATCTATTTTTTTGTCTAAAACTATCTATTAGAAATATCAATCAAATGTGCAATACCCTTTTTAAACTCTTGTTCGTAATCAAAGTGTTTGATTTCAATATCAAGTATCAATTAGTTTAAGAGGTTATTACGTGTCTTTGATTTAGTTCAAGTTGTAATGCTTTGATAATTCTAATAGATAGTTCTAGACAAAAAAATTAGTTCATTATATTCATAGAATAATTCGATTCTAAATTCAACAATATAAGATTTCATATCAGTATAGAAGATCAAAGAAATTTTTATGATTTAAATAGAAACAGTTTCTCTCAGAATAAAATAGGAAATATGGCTCAAAATCTCACTGGTTTATAATTTTGAAACTATAATATAAATTTTTATAGTTTAGATCAATCTATTATTTCAAACATTCATTCTGATACAGTATTTCAATGAGCTAAACACGAATTATAACTGTTCTAAATTCTAATTATTAAACTTCTATTATAATAAATCGTAAGTTTTTAGGATTTGTAATTGTTTCTTCTATCATAATTCCTATGTACTGATAAAAATATATATATATATACTTTTTTTTTTTCAAAAATAAAAAATAAAATTACTAAACTCAGAAATTGTGTATCCCCCTAAATTTGAATTGGACAATGTCCTCATTGGCACAAAAACAAGGGACACCAAAAATAAAAATGATTGATATACCTATTTTTTAACGGAAAAAATCTGTTACCAAATTCATACTATAACATCCTAAAATTTTTGACTTTAAAGAGTGTACCTCAGGATGCGTATTCGTCTTGTCATTTGTTTGATTAAGTGAAAGTCAACTTGCTGACTTAGGTTAGATGAGGTTTGGGAGGAGGGGGGGGGGGGACAATGCACTTGGTTGGGTAGTGTTAGATCTTTAGTTAGGTCACATACACCTGTTATGGGTGTGTGTGCTTAGTACCAAATATGGAATTGGGTTAAATAGTCTAAAGGATAAGAGAAGTTATTTCTCTTTGAGTGTGGTTGGTGATTAGGAATTAAAGAAGGGAGAGAGATAGGTTAGAGAGAAGGAAGAGTAAACGCTTGGGAGTAAATGCAAAAGGTTTGTGCGTGGGATTTGCGGATTGAAGACCGTATATGAGCTTTAAATTCTGAGGGAATCGTATATGGGATCTCATGCAAAAGGTTTGTGCGTGGGATTTGCGGATTGAAGACCGTATATGAGCTTTAAATTCTGACGGAATCGTACATGGGATCTCGTGGAGTTGAGGCTAGGAACTCTAGCTCTAGATCCAAGCCCTTGAATCACTCATACGTTAGATTTGAGGTAAGGTTTTGTTAATTGATGATGTGTGTGATGTTTGAACTTTAATTTAATGTAAAAATGTTGGATTAAAAGAGATAAAAGAAGAAAATTTTTAAAAAAAGGCGAAGGTTAGATGTACAGCTGAGAAGGGCTGTTTTGCAGTCAAAATTGATTAGTCGATTTGAAAATCGATTAATCGATTTTTGTCAGAAAGCAAAACTGAAGGCTACAACTCGAAACCGATTAATCAAATTTAATTCGATTAATCAAATTTTGAAATTTGATTAATCAATTTGGAATCGATTAATCGACTGGATACTTCCAGTGGCTGGAAAAAAATGGAGTTTGGGAAAACCAATTAATCGATTTTGAAATCGATTAATCGACTGGGTACTTCCAGTGGCTGGAAAAAAATGGAGTTTGGGAAAACCGATTAATCGATTTTGAAATCGATTAATCGATTTTGAAACCTAGAGTTTGCCGACACTGCTTCGGTATTTTAATTGTAACTTTTTATTCTGAATTCCAATTGATACAATTCTCATGGTGTTGGAAAGAGGACAACGAACTCTACAACTTTTGTGATTTAACCATTTCGTGAATCTAAAAATTTAGAGGTCAAAATTTGAGAGGAAAGTTACCTCAAACTCTAGGTTAGCACAAACTTGTCCGTTTTCGCTTCATTTTGAGAAAACACTTATATATATATAAGTTATTAGTGATTGGAGTTGATTCTTGATACATCATCATATGTTTGTGATGTAGATTAAGGGCGAGAATCCATCGATAGGGCTTATTAGCTTGGCTCAGCGCAACTTCAAGGTTAAGGTGGGGAAATTTCAATACACAATTGCATTTTTATTTGATTTCATAGATGCTTGATATGATCGAATGAAATGTGATTTGAATTTTAAATTCTGAATTCTGTCAGTTTTGAATATGATTTTTAAGCTTTGACTTTTGAACTCCGAATGTCGTGAAGAATTTTGAATCTTTCGAATCTATTCTTTTAGAAATGAAAATTTGATGTTTGCTGAATCTGTTTATATTTATATTTTCGAAATGCTTTCGATCATGAAGAATTTATTTTCGTTTAAGTGTTTGAATGCATTGGACAGATGAATATGTATATGAACTTGAAAGTCATGTAAGAAAAACTGGATTATGTAAGCTATGTAAGTAAATAGAACGTGTAAGCCTTGGCATAATGTGGACAATATGGGCAGATTATAAGTGTGATGTGGATAGCTATGGGAGGATTATATGACATCGTGGACCGCTATGGGTGGATTATATATGCATGTGTAGACCGCTATGGGCGGATTATATGGTACCTTACGGGCCACTAGGGCGGACTCGAACCGGCACGACGGCTAACCGTGAATCGAATCGACATGGCAGTTAAACCCATGAATCGAACCGGTACGGCGGCAAACTGTGGATCGAACTAGTATGGCGGTCTCTGTGAATCGAACTGGTACAACAGTCTCCGTTAATCGAACCAACACGGTAGGATATCCGTGAATCAAACTGTGTAAGCTATATAAGAATGTGTAAGACAAGTAAGTGTGTATGAATCAAACTGGCACGGCAGTCTTCATGAATCGAACCGGCACGGCGGAATATCTGTAAATCAAATTGTGTGAGCTAAGTAAGAATGTGTGAGACATTGTGTAAGCTAAGTAAGAATATGTGAGACATTATGTAAGCTAAGTAAGAATGTGTGAGACATTGTGTAAGCTAAGTAAGAATATATGAGACATTGTATAAACTAAGTAAGAATGTGTGAGACATTGTGTAAGCTAAGTAAGAATATGTGAGACACTGTGTAAGCTAAGTAAGATGTGTGAGACATTATGTAAGCTAAGTAAGAATATATGAGACATTGTATAAACTAAGTAAGAATGTGTGAGACATTGTGTAAGCTAAGTAAGAATATATGAGACATTGTATAAACTAAGTAAGAATATGTGAGACATTGTGTAAGCTAAGTAAGAATGTGTAAGATATGTAAGTAAGCCAAGAAGAAATGTGTAAGATATATAAGTAAGCAAAGTAAGAACGTGTAATACATGTGAGTAAGTGAAAATCGAACTTAGTAAATCAAACATAAGAAAAGGCTTTTGATAAGAAATCAGTTTCGATTTTGATAAGAAATGTCTTTGAAATCAGTTTGTCTTCGAAATCAGTTTCAGCTTTGATAAGAGAACGTCTTAGAAATTAGTTTGCCTTTGAAATCAGTTTTGATTTTGTTAAGAAAATGTCTTTGAAATCAGTTTCGATTTTGTTAAGAAAATGTCTTTTAAATCAGTTTTGATTTTGATAAGAAAATGTCTTTGAAATTGGCATGCCTTCGAATTCAGTTTCAATTTCAAATATGAAAATGTTGTGATCTTGTCTTTGAATCTATGCATGTGATGAGATATATATTGGTATTAGTTTTTTCCACTGAGCTTAGATGTTAGCTCACCCTGACTATACGTCACAGGTGTAGGTTTGAGGAAGGCCCAAACTACATACTTGAAGAAAATGAGCTTCCACGTAAGGATTTGGATTCTGTTCTGGGTTCGTAGATTTAGTGCATCGTGGACTTTGGTAAGTTTGGGCTTGGTACGCTCGTGCTATTATACATGCATGGTACACTACTGTTGGTGATGGTTGGTCATCACTAGTGCTTGTTTTGTTCTATATATATTAGGTATTAGAACTGAAGATTTTTATTCATGACATATATAACTTTGCTTTAATTTCTATATGTATATGGATGTGTCAAGTATTTTGTATCAGATTGTGATCTACGATCTGGCGGTCCGGGTTTTCTCTTTTGGCATTTGGTATAAGTTGAGAAAAAAAAATATGTCTCGAAATTTTAGGTTGAAAAAATCCAGGCTGTCACGCATACGCTCCCCCAAACTTGAGAGAAAATACCCGTGACTTATTCTCGGAGTATCAATAACAAAAATGTTAGTATTGTTAGTAACACACACTGTTAGTAAAAAAATTACAGAGTTAGAAATTTTTTTTTATATATATTACTGAATGTTTACAATGATCTGAAAGGGCAAGTAAAATCTAAAATCTATCATAATAACTAATTACATAAGGGAGTATAAACCTTGGAAAAATCTAGACACACACTAAACTAAAACACTAGCAACAACGTCTGAGAACAAAGTTTGTCTTCAATGAAAACTGGCCCTCAGCTACTAACCACTTTCAATCAAAGTCTCTCATTCCTTCCTACCAAAGGAGTATCCACTCCTTGGTAGGTCGCTCCCCCAAGAGCTGCAAAACACTCCTCTGTGCCCTTCTTTATCTTGCATCCCCAAAAAGGAGCACCTCACATTCCTTCTTTGGAAGAAATGCAATGTCATACGAGGAGTGCTTCGAAGGGTGAGGAAGTGAACACATCTCCAGATCACCTGTCACCTATATTGCTCCCTTGTGAAAACTATGAGAAGGGAATGTAGCACAAGCGGAGGGAGAAGATAAGCAATGGAGAGGGGTGGTGAGGAGATTAAGGATAGGATGGGAATTGACACTGAGAAATACAGCCCATCCTTATTATAAAGGAACATGCATTCAGGGTGGGTTGTGATGGTGTAAAGGTTAGGAAGTGGAAGAAGATGGGTTCCTGGTATATGTTTTCATATTTGGGTTAGGTTTAGGGTCAAGGGTAGTTTCATTGGACGATTCAGCATCTCGGGTAAGTTGTTGGCGTTTCAGATTTTCTACTTGCAGTTCTGCAGTCAGGAGCTCATCTTTATGCATTTCGAGAATTTTATCAAGTTGTTTAATGAAATTGTTTTCATTATGCTCTACCGTCATGGGGTTTTAGGTATGAAAGATGGAAGATGAAAGAGATCAGTTGGTTTATGGATGGGTATGGATTTATAGGGAAAAGGCTCTGTTTTGAACCGTCACTTCGAAATAAATATCGATGTGCAGGTTTCTAGGTTAGGGTAGTTGGGAAGTGGTAGTCTTGAATGCGAATTATGTTTGTTTCCCTTATGAATTTAATGGGTTCGAATTCCAACGTAACCAATAAGATCGATCGCTAGAGTCAATCCCAATCTTCAACTATCAGATATTTATGAATATAAATAGTACCGTTACACCATCTCTCTAGTTTCATAGCTTGGTCGTCAATCAAGTCTAAGATCATATCAATATAGATTTAATCTAATCAACAACTTCCTAAAATTTAGGCGTCAATCAAACTTTAGAAAATTGAAGATGAAAAAGTAAAAATCGTTACACTAATCTACAAATTCTAACCTGAGTCGTCAATTCAAATTAAAACTTAGAGATGTTTACAAAGCTATAAATTTAAACTAAAAAATAAATAAATATATCTTTCACCCCTCAGCTACAGTCGTCAATTGCTTCTAAGAAACTAGGATATCTACACTAATCTTCAGGACCCAATTGCAATCGTCAATTGCTCTTGAAAAACCTTTGTTATTTAATCTACTTTAAATATTTTATACTACTTTGATCGAAAGAAAATCTAATCTCATGCATCAAATGATGCTGAAATTCTTCGATGATTATTCCTACACTAAGCTCTCTTATTTATAGATCATAAGGAGTCGGTTCACAAAGACTTCTAATTCTAATAAAAGAATATACTAAAAACAAAAGATTTCTAATATAACTCTAATTCCTAATTTTATTCTTCCTTGCTTTCAACGGTTGATATGCTTCTGAATTGTTCTCCTTAATTTCAGCAACCGAGATTTCTTAAGACCTTATCTTCATCAATCTTCTTAGATCCCAAACTTCTAATTTCATATATCTTCTAATTCAGTGCATAGCAGTGATAATCTTCATTCACTTGATCAGCAGTAGCAACAATAGTAGAAAAGCTTATTTTCTGGATAATCACAAATCATAATTTATCATTTTCTTCTCTTTTGTAGAAAATTATCAATCACGATTTTCTGTCTTTCATAGCTTTCTCATAGTTGACGATTATCTGGATTACGATTTTTTGCTTTTCTCCTTTTTGTCTCTTTTACAGAATTATAAATTACGATTTTTTGACTTTTAATAAGCGGAAAACGTCTTTTTCACTCAATTGTCTTTCATACTGCTTTTTTAGTTCATTTTGACGAATATTAATACTTTGGCTCTCTTTTACTATTTTTTCTTAATATCTGCACATCATCAACTTATTAGTAGCAAACTAAAGTCTAGCATCACTAAGTTAAGAGTGATAAAATGATAAATTATATGACTGGTCAGTCCCCTAAAACTAAACCCTATAGTTGTTATTTATAGATTGCAAGGCCCTAGAAAAAATACACACGACTAAGACTCCTAGATCCTATAAATCCTCCAAGGATAATGATTATAGGAGGTAATCTGCGTGGATTGGAGTTATCCAGCCTGTTGAAGTGATTCTCGGAGAAGATCTCAGAGTTTAGAAGATATCCATAGTTGTGAGCCTAGTTTTTTGCCTAAAAACTCTGTTTGGACCGGTCGAGTTTAGAGCATTGGTCGACTTTAGTTTCCTTCTCCAGGTGGAAGACGGCCCACAAAGTCTTCAGTTTCTCTTATTTTCTTGATCGGTCGAGTTTGATTGGACCGGTCGAGTAATTCTTCTGAGTATGTTAACATTCTGCTCTTCTAGTTTCTATCGGTCGGCTAAGTCCTGACCGGTCTCACTTTATTTTTTTGAAGCTCTTTTTGGAGTATTGACTGATCGAAAGTGATGCTTCAATCGGTCCATTTAAGCTTGATTTTCAAGTGGAAGTCTCCTCTGCTGCGCTATTTCGACCGGTCGTATTTGCAGTTTCGACCGGTCCATTTAAGCTTTGAATGCATTCCTTCATCGGTTCCTCCTTGCATCCTTGGCCTTTTACTTGGGTTTATTCATAACTTTACAATTTTAACCTGTTTAACATTTAATCAGCTTCTGTACCTGTTGCAACACAACATGAACTAAAAGCGTATATTAGTCGTTACATGAGGTTTAACAAAGCCAGTATTTGGGGATAATTTATATAATATTTGGGTTCGATCACACCCTCAAACCTCAACTTTGCTAGTCCTCGAGAAAAGGAAACATTAAACCATAACCCAAAAGTAAATTAGTGTACAACTAATCTAAGAATTTAAACGAGCCACTTTCATAGGGAGCATGATTGCATTTAGCATATTCAACAAGCCTTTAAACTCCTAGGTGATCCCTAGTGGAGGAGTTGTGTCTCCTGAGAGTTTTCAATGAAGACACCCACAAACTTCCAAAACTATTTTAAAACCATCAGTAAAAGAAATTTCAAAATTGGTTTTCATATAATATATATATACAGTTACAAATCAAAACTTGTAATCATGTCAGCATGCAAATTCTTATTCTAAATACCGATACCATGACAGTTTCACTATTGTTTATTCCAATCAGCCTAATGCTCCGATCCTTGGACCAATTTTTCCTCCATGCCCCGAGTGTTATGTGAACAAATGCCAATGTTAAAGTCTTTCTATCTCTGGATCAATCGAAACCTGGAATCGCCGGGTCCCAAGTTTCAACTCAGTCCTCACTTTAGGCATACACTCTCAACAGGGTCACTCCGATGAATTCTCTAAATTTCGCTCACATGTGAGATAGAGTTTCAACACAATTTAAAGGATCCCACATGATCAAAAGAAGATGGTGTATCAAAAAAATCAACTAGTAACCTCATAAAAGAATGATGTTTGTTTCTCATGCATGTTCTACTATGTTCCATAGTTATTGTATCATCACCTTCCACGAGGATTTCACCACTCGAGATTAGATCAAAAAGGTCTTTTTGAAGGTGTAGTGGGGCTTGGTGAAGATTGAGAAGGAAAGGGAAGTTGGGGATCAAATTTCTCAGAAAAATCGGAAAAGGACTTGCTTTTGATTTCCTCATTTTTTACTCTTTCTTTTGCCAATTTTTCAGAATTTTTCTTTTTGCTTTTTCTCAACTTTCTCTTTTTTCTACTCCTTTTCTTTTTCTTTTGGATACCACCTCATATTTGTCATTTCTTTCTCATTTCTCTACCTTTTGCACATATATGTATTTTTTTTTTTTTTTTTATATATATTTTTTCTCTCCCCTTTTTCGGTTTTTAGTTTTGTCATAGACTTCTTGCAAGCATATCTCCTCATTCCCCTATTCTTCTTCTTCTGCTCTCATTCCTCTTTCCCAATTTCTCAGGGATTGAAGGGTAAGGATTTGCATTTATAGCTCTGGTGTGCGGTATGGTTAACATGACTTATCAAGAAACAAATGAGGGCAACCTAAAATTTTCAATTCAAGCTCAAAAAGGGGTACAAAAGATAAATGAGTATAAGGTGGGGCATTTTGGGCACAAACGAGTAAATAGATGACCTTTGATCATTTCCTTTCTTGGTGGTAACGATGCCTATTTATTTTGGGCTCAAACACAATAAGTAGAACAAACCAAAGTAGAACATAATAATATGAATGATGCATGATGAACAAACCAAAGTAGAACATATGGTATTTGAACAATTTATCACGAATTTCAAAGATACTTCGGATTTATTTTCACCACTCATCAAGAACGGCGGACAAGGGCTCTAAAGCTCATTGGTTTTAGTTGATTTTGGGAATCCTAAAATTCCAGATTTGAACCAATCTTTTGATTTCCAAACCTAAACATTACAGAAAATTTCTAGGCATGAAATCCAGACCAATCCTTAAATGTTCACATTGGAGCTAATTATCCTAAACAACAATCAGTTTCATCATAGCATGGATATTGAAAAATTAAAATTTGTATGCATCTTTGACTAAAATTTGAAAACTTCGGCAAACTAAATTTTTGATGGTTTTGAAGCAAGGCTTTGGGGGTATTTAAAAACAGTGGTCCAATATGTGATGGAGGACACTCAATATTATGAACCACGCAGTTGGGCACAACACCCCCAAACCTAAGTGGTGCTATGTCCTCATTGCACAAAACTAAAAATATTGTACAAGCAACAAAGCAATTATAAAGAGGTGTGAAGTGATCAAGCAATAAGCACTATAGCGTGGATGAACCAAGCCAAAATTTAACATTAAAATCATCTGACAGGTTGGGTCAGAAACCCCAAAATTAAACATATGGGAACAAAAAGGAACTATGTACCTCCCCCAAACCTGTTCGATAGGACTATTCACACATCCATAGAATTGTTAGCAATCACAAGATTAACAAAAAAAATAAATAATAGACACTATATATATTTAAACTGTGTAATTTATAGACACCATTTGGAAAAAAATAACAAACCTAGGAAAAAGCTATACAGATTTGAGCAGCAGCAATGACCCATGAGGTATAGGCGCAATGGAACTGTGGTCTCCAAAAGGAACCGATCTCCCAAAAAGGTAATCCTCTCTGGGGTACGAGTTACCCTTAAGTTGTATCTAGAAGGGGATAGATAACTGAACCCAGCAGCGGAGTCATGCCGGAGGCAATGGTGAAGGCGGAGATGGTGGCCGACGGCACTGGTGTTTGGGTGGAGGAAGAGGAGAAGTCGGCGTAGAAGGGGGCGCTAGATTTGGGAATTCAGCGTTCAACACAAACAAGAGAGTAGCTCTCATATGTCTTTCTCGGCTTCTAACATTGGGGTCACCCCTCTTTACAAACGACCAGTGATGGCCCTCCGAATAGCTGACCAGTTTGGTTCATCGGCCATGGTGAAAAAGGGTTTCAAGAAAGGGTTTTGAAAGAAATTTTTTTGAAAAAAGATGGATGAAATGGGTGAAATGGGTGCTGGTTTTAGAGTGGAGATTGGTGGAGAGGATGGAAGGTCAGGTTTAATGAGGAATTTGGAAAGGCGCATGCCAAAAGTTCAAACGACACAAGGCTCAAGGAAGAAGAAAACTGTTTGGGGAAAACTAGGTCAAGACCGATCAAAAATAGATTTCGATCGGTCTGAAGAGCTTTAAATAGCCCAATGCCAAAAAATTTGACTGGCCTAAAAATTAGAGAAAAATCAATTTCTCTTACACTCCCCCAGTTCTGAGGTACATGGTAGCTATTTTGACCGGTCTGTGCACGACAGAAACCTGGTGTTGCTGTGTATCTTACTATGTGAGCATCCTAACCGATCGAAATCTACTCCGACCGGTCAAATCCTATTATAGAACTCTGTTCTCAGCCCAAATTACATTGACACACCCTAAAAGCTTAGAATTAATAATTTTATAATTGCTTGGGTTGCCTCCCAAGAAGCACTACGGATGCGTCGGTAGCTCGACAAGGTCAAAGCGCTCGTCAGAGCTTTGGTGAATCAGAAGAAGACGATGTCTCCCCAGCCACTGCTTTGCCTTTCCAAACACCAACCGGTCACATAGGAAACCGGGCCTCCTCTCTTTTTAAAATTACAGTTAGCTCCTCAATGCGAGTGGCCAAAAAAACTCAAGAATCTGTGAAAGCGCGAAGTAAATTCTTGTGGTGTTAGCTCTGTTGTTGCTAGGTCTGGACTGTCAGTAGTAAAGCCTCCTCCCAAGAATCATTCCCGTGAGGCAAATGATGTTGTTGTCCCATAAATGGCGAAGCATGTATTGGCCTGAAAGGCTGATTATTTCTCCGCATCCCATTATGTTGCCAGGACTGACTTGGGTGGTTCCTCCAGGATGGATTATAAATATTTACACAACCATAATTATTATCCAAGTGCTGGAAGGAACTTGCTGCAGTCGGATGATCTAGGGACACTGTGGGGGCATAGGGGCAGCAGGATACACAGGAGCCTGTTGCTCATGATTTTGGTTAAGACCACGAACCTCACCTCCTTGTGATGTTGGGTGCAATTTTATTCCCAACATGGACTGGAGTTTTATCTTTCAAAGTCAGTCCTAGTAAGTGCTAGGTGCGGCATCGATTCCACACTGAGGGTCCATAAGAATTCTCATGTATCTGTTGCCATAAATGAGAGGAACATACCCCCATAGATATCATCAATCCATTGCCGAGTTTGATCGTTCAAACCTTCATAGAGACTGAGCACCAATTCCCAGCACGGAACCCCATGATTAGGGCAACTTAGTAGAAGCTCATTGAAGCGATTTCAGCATTCAGCAAGTAACTCTTCTGGGATTGATAATATGCAGTGATTATCTTCCGAAATTGACTCGTCTTACAGGTTGGGAAATACTCATGAAAAAATACATATCGTAACTCCTCCCAACTAATAATCAAGTCTATGGGCAAAGAGTGTAGCCACTACTTTGCCCTGTCCCTTAGTGAAAATAGAAAAAGCCTCAACCGAGTGGCCTCTTCTGATAAGTTTTTAATTTTGAATAAAGCGCAGATTTTTAGAAAGCTCATTAAGTGTATATGGGGATCTTCGTTACCATGCCCATGAAAATAGGAAGTAGTTGAATCACGTTAGGCTTGATCTCAAAGAACCCATCCCCAGTGGCTGCAGGTACTCGAATACACAAGGAGGTGTAAGACTGGAAGGTGTATAATACTCCCTCAAGGTTCTAGTCATATTGTCTCCTCCCACCATACTAGATCTGATTGACAAACAGAGTGGGTGACTAGAATGTTCAACACTCCGACCTTGTGAGAAGAATAAGAGCTAGCGTGAATATGCCAGCTCGTTCTCTCAAAGGAAGGTTTGGCTTCAAAAATAAAGAGGAGAACTGCAACCACACCTTGACCAAAATAAAACTAAATAAAAAATAAATAATTAACCAAATTTCTAAAAATCGAAAGCACGTACCTGAACCTCTCGCAGCAACGCGTAAGAAACCTTTGGTGCATTAGCTCCTTCGATTTTCCAAACCTTAAAAAAATAAATAAACATATTGTAGTTCGTATAATGATATAGAAATATAGCAAAACAGAGATCAAATAAGAAATAAAGCCGAAATCCCCGACAACGGCGCAAAAAACTTGATCGTCTTAAAATATGACCTTGTAAGTGTACAAGTCTGAATGTACTAAGGCAAGTACAAGGGTGTCGAACCACAAGGATTTGTTGTTTATCTCTTATTTAATTCTGTTTTATAAAGTATTTTGTAGTATTAGATTCCTAAATTAAATAAAGAAATCTACATAATTTTGGTAGTAAGAAAGGAGAAAGCAGACTGGAATCTCTCTTGGATTCTAGATTCATATAATAATAAATCCTATTTCTTTTCTATCATGAATCCCTCTTATTCTAGAATTATTCCTATCCTAAAACTACGAAAACTCATGGCAGAGTCCTCTAGAAAGATTCTGGCGTGCGAGTCCCCTAAAACTAAACCCTAAGGTCCTTATTTATAGATTACAAGGCCCTAGAACAAATACACATGGCAAGGACTCCTAGATCCTAAAAAACCTTCAAGGATAATGATTATAGAAGGTAATCCGTGCTATTTGGAGTTATCCAGCCTGTTGAAGAGATTCCCGGAGAAGAACTCGAAGCTTAGAAGATATCCATAGTTGTGTGCCTGATTTTTCTCCTAAAAACTCTGTTTGGACCGGTCGAGTTTGGAGCATCGATTGATCGACTTTAGTTTCCTTCTCCAAGTGGAAGACAACCCGCAAAGGCTTCAGCTTCTCTTATTTTCTTTATCGGTCGAGTTTTATTGGACTGGTCCAGTAATTCTTCTGAGTATGTTAACATTCTGCTCTTCTAGTTTCGACTGAGTCCTGACTGGTCTCACTTTATACTTTTGAAGCTCTTTTTGGAGTACTGACCGGTCGAAAGTGATGCTTCGACCGGTCCATTTAAGCTTGATTTTCTTCAAGTGGAAGTCTCCTCTGCTGCGCTATTTCGACCGGTCGAATTTGCAGTTTTGACCGGTCCATTTAAGCTTTGGATGCATTCCTTCATCAGTTCCTCCTTGGATCCTTGCCCTTTTGCTTGGGTTTGTTCATAACTTTATACTTTTAACCTGTTTAACATTTAATCAGCTTCTGTACTTGTTGCAACACAACATGAACTAAAAGCGTATATTAGTGGTTACGTGAGGTCTAACAAAGCTGAGATTTGGGGATAATGTATACAATATTTGAGTCCGATCAGACACGCACCGCTTTCATATTTTCAATATTAAGATTCAGGCATTTCAAGTTCTTAAGTCATTTCTTTTTTCATGAAAATTGCCACATATATTTTTTTCTAAAATATCGCGGAAAATGTTTTAAATTGTGAAAGCAATTAGTCTAAATTATCAAAGTAGTAATGAAAACTTTTAATTAAATACTATCGATTTAACTTCCCATTTTCATTAACCTGATCGAGCAAGTTTGGGTTTACGACTTTATCATAATCAATTCTACTAAGTGCATAAATATAAAAAAAGTAATTCAAGAAATTTTCGAAAGGTTAAGCCTTGAAAAGTCAATATACTTTAAAGTTTCAATACAAAGATACATCAATTATTTTTCTCAAAAGTACTGGACTTAAATCCAAAAGAATATAAAGAAAAAGATGCTATCATATCAAGTGTGCAGTGTTGATAGCTCTATAGGCAAGATGAGCTAAAATATTAGCTCGTGATTGGTCCAAAATCATTCCTTGTCCAGCTCCTCAAACTCTGGCTAGGTGGCTACTTACTGGCCTTTGGAATTTTTGGGTCATGAAATAATCGTAAGCGATGAAGCTCAATAAAGACTTAGTTAGCATTGTTCTAAATTTCTAGAGCAAGTGTTATAAAACATTCCATAGATGCAAGTGCATATGGGGTTTCTAGTAGTTGTAATAACATAGAAATAATCAAAATTAAACAAATGATATCTAATAATTCTAAGTATGAAGACATTGACAATCACTATCTGACATGAAGGCAAATATTCACAATTCAACATAAGCATACGAATTAACATGCAACATTATTAACTAAGCATGAGAAATTATTTCACAGATTAACTACTAATAATATTTACAAGTAACATTAAAGTTTATAAGCTCATTTACATCTTGCTTATTTATATAGGGTATTTGTTTAGTATTAGTGTCTTTTAATTAATTCGGTATCGATACTAGAACACTACCCATGGTCCAAGATTCAAGATTCAAGATGCCAATGCTTGCTCGAACAAAGGCTAGCACTCTCCGCCGTTTAGCCAATCTAGGCAAGGATCAATGACCATATTGGTCTAACTAATGTCTTTTAATTAATTCAGTGTCGATACCAGAACACCACCCATGGTCCAAGATTCAAGATTCAAGATGTCAATGTTTGCACGAACAAAGGTTAGCACTCTCTGCCGTTTAGCCAATCTTGGCAGGGATCAATGACCCTATTGGTCTAATTAGACCCAATCCTCAACTGATATTTCAAGAATCCTTTCAAGTACAGGGTGCTCATATGAGCCTGTCCATGAGAACAGCGATCAACTATGTGAGGCTTTCAAGATAGTATTTCTTTCCACTTTCAAGATTTCAGGATTCATTATTAAGTAATTAATGTTCAAGGTTCAGTGTATTTAGGATTTCCATATTCAAGTTCAAATATACTCCTTTCTAGAAGTTCAAGTTCCCATACCAGGTTCAAGTTTCAAGTATTCAAGTACCACTTTCGAGTTCAAGATTCAAGTATTCAAGTACTCATTTCGGGTTCAAGATTCAAGTATTCAAGTGTTCAAGTACTCGAGTCCGCTTCCGAGTTCAAGATCAAGTTCAAGTACACATTCTAATTCAAGCTTGAGTTCAAGCACAAATACAAGTTCTAGATCAAGCAGGTATTCAAGTCAAGCACACGTTCTAGTTCAAACATGAGTTCAAGTCAAGCAAATACAATTTCTAGTTCAAGCAAAAGTTCAAGTCAAGTGCTAGTACTAATTTAAGCTCAAATACCAGTTCAAATTCAAGATTCAAGTGCAATTTCAAGCCATGTACAAGTTTAAGTTTTAGTTCGAGTTTAGGTATGAGTTCAAGTTCAAGTACTAGTTCAAATACCAGTTTAAGATCGAGTTCAAGTTTCAGTTCAAATACAAGTTCGAGTTCAAGTTTCAGTTCAAATACAAGATCAAATACAAGTTCGAGTTCGAGTTCCAGTTCAAGTTCGAATACCAGTTCAAAATCATGTTCAAATTTCAAGTTCAAATACAAGTTCTAAATCAAGTTCAAGTTTTAGTTCAAATACTAGTTCTAGATCAAATTCAAATTCCAGTTCTAGTGCAAGCAGGAATTCAAGTTCAAGTTCCGGTTCAAAGTCAAGTTCGAGTTCCAATTCAAAATCAAGTTCAAGTTCAAGTTCAAAATCAAGTCCACGTTCCAGTTCAAATACGAGTTCTAGGTCAAGCATGAATTCAAATTTAAGTACAAGTTCTAGTTCAAGCATGAGTTCAAGGACCAGTTCTAGTTCAAAAGATATCAAGTTCAAGCAGAAGTCAAGTCCAAGTTTTAAATGACTTGACCTTAATGGAGGATCTCGTCAACTTACACTTATGTCAAGTGTTCCCTCAGTTTAAAGTCCAAAGAGGGACTTATATTTATCATCGTCGATAAAAACTCGGTTGTCTCTAACGAGATTTGAGGCATCAAAGTGTTCGTTTCTAGAAATCCTATATTTCAACTTAACTAACAATTCCAATATGGGTCAATTTTCTGACCTAGCCTATAATTTTGGGTATGGGTCGTGGATCAAAAGGCCCATAGGTCTAGAAAGGTCTAGTGGCTTTATGGGTCTAAAGAGTCCAACAAGTCCAATAAGTTATGGGTCCAATTGGTTATAGGTCCACTAGATCCATTAGGCCATTTCCTAGGCGATACAGGCCTTTACTAGATCTAAAACTAGAGGTACGAGCCTTTCCGAGGTCTGGGCCATGTATGTTTAGTCCTCATGGGCCTTGATCAACATGTCTTGGGTCGGGCTCGTATCTTTAGGGATTAGTCTAGATTGGTCGAGTCATGGGCCGGGTCTTTTAACAAAGCTCTTATTTTCTTTACCTATCCTATTCACTATGGGTTAGTATTTAGGCTTTATTGGGTCATCAGAGTCGGGCCTTTGACTTGGTTGACCAATTTCACATGGGTTTTATCATATGTTAGCATCATGGGGCCATGTGTTTGGGTCTGCCCAATTAGTCACGGGTCTTGGGTTAAGGTCTGAATGCTAAACTTCATTTTATATATTCAAAATTTTTGAAGATGTGGCGGACAACCTACAGTAAATCGACCGCCATTTTCAGCTTCGATCGAATTTTCGAATGCTTCTAAAGCTATGGACAAGATGACTGATGACGACATCTTTCTCAAGTGGTGGAATCCAAAAATATGATCAATTCTGATCATGGTATATAGATCACTGAGATTTGTTCTGTTTTATTAGGATTTCAGGTCAGAATTATTGGGCGTCGGTGTCGAGTCCGTAGCTTTCAAACCGTACGGGTTTTGGGTTTGAAATTTTTATCGAGTATTAGGAACTCAGTCAAGTACATCTCAGAATTTTTAGAGATTTTTTTTTCTATTTATTTTGTAACATCCCCAAAATTTGGGCTTTAAATAATATCCTTGGGATGCGTGCCTGACTGGTCATAAGTTGGACCGAGAGAAAGTCAACTTGATGAATTAAGTTAGTTAGGTTCGATGAGGATGCGCTTGTGAGAGTGTGTTGGATGTTACTATGAAGTCATATACACAGCATAGGTGTGTCTGCTTTGTACCGTATAGAGACGTTAATTTCTTAAATTTAGTGGGTGAGGATTTATGAAGAGAGAGAGAGAGAGAGTGAGGAAGGGAAGGAAGAAGTAAATGCTAGATAGTCTTGTGAGGATTGCGGATTGAAGACGTTCGTGAGCATAAATTTCGAAGGCAACGTGTAGGTGAACTCGTTGGAATCGGAGCTAAGAGCCCTAGACTTGGACCAAGCCATTGAATCAATCATAAGATTGATTTAAGGTAAGTTTCCTTTAGATTTCAATGTGTATAATGTTGTGCATATATTGTTGAATTATGGGTGAATTAAAGAGATAGAAAAGAAATGAAAATTTAAAGAGAAGAAAGCTGGAAGCAATACCCGAAAAGGACAGAGTTCCTGTCAAAATCGATTAATTGATTTTGACAATCGATCAATCGATTTTGGCCTGAAAGTAAAGCTGGGCACTGATGCCCGAAACCGATTAATCGAAATGAATTTGATTAATCAATTTTTGGATTTCGATTAATTGATTTGAAATCGATTAATCGGCTGTGCACTCACAGTGACTGGAAAATGAAGAGCCTGGGAAAACCGATTGATTGATTTGTAAATCGATCAATTGATCTTGAAAATTCGATTAATCGATATTGGGTTCAATTAATCGATTTTGACAGTTTCTGTGAGAGTTTTGTTTTGGACTTTGAAGTTCTGGGAGGGCCTGGTACCTTCTTTTATGCATCGTTCTTGATGCTTTACTCATGCAATGATGTAACTTAGGTTAAACAATTGAATACGAGCATGGGGAGCCGCAATAGACCTTGACGCTTGAGAATTTATACGCATGAGGTAGGGAACACTTTGAACATGTACTTTAATTGCAAGAGCATGTATGTAGTGATATGAAAATGAATAGTTATGTGAAACTTAAGTGTGCGTGTGTGTGTGTGTGTGAACACTAAGTAAGTAAACAAGTATGCTATGAGTATGTGACGTCCCCAGGGGATGTGAATGTTATATGGGCATCTGAGTGATGCATATGAGCTAGTTATATCCCAGGGATGTATGGAAAATTGTGAAGTAAATTAAATGAGAATAGATTAGGCCTAAATTACTATAATTAACACAATCACATGGGGAATAACTATATGTATGTGCACATTGATTTAAGTTTCGGAGAATACCCTACCGCCACGGCGGTATACTCATGACTGACTCGGCTGGATATCCGTGACCGGTATGGCGGCAAATTCGTACACCAGTTTGACATCCCAAGGATATATGTGAGACTTGTACCATGTCGCCTATGAGGAAAGGACCTGGGTGGTATATACATGAATGAAAAATAATATAAAAAATAGTCTGACTAAACGACGATGGAGGGTATGTCATCGGGGCTCGAGGCTAAAGTACATCGAGGATTATTTAAGTTATGATTTAAGTTTTAGGCCGATCTTTATCTTTTGTGAACAAGTTGAGAATAAGTAAACACATGTAGAGTAAACGGATACATTCAGTTATGCTTTCAGTCACTTAAACTGTCTTCCAGTTATTTTTATTGATGAATCATGTTTTTAAATGTTATGGAATATATATGAGTAAGTAAATTTATATGTTCATTCAGTCGTTTCCCTATTGAGCTATGATGTAGCTCACCCTTTCGACTATACGTCGCAGGTCCGGTGCTTACGGCTGCTATTGCTTTGGGAGACGTAGATCCGAAGGATTCGGATTACGTGCCTAGGGAGGATTCAGAGTCCCCTCTTAAGGACTTCTTCTAGAGGACCCCTGCGTACTTGATGGATTTTGAGATAGAAACTGTACGGCTTGGTATGTCCAGCCTATTTTGCAAAGATGATGTATTATGTAATATTCTTTTATCGAACCATCTGGGGTGACCGTAGTGACGGCACTGATAGTTCGGGTTGATTTTTTTGCTCATGCAGAGGCATGGGATTAGAACAAGCTTTTTGATTACATATTTTTTTGTGCTATATAGTAGAATTGGAGATTTAGTTCGGTATCAGTTCTTATATTTTTAATTTTACTTTATTATTGCTTGGGTATACCAATATTCCGTGCAAACTTATGGGGCACAGCCTTGAGGGTCGTATCGATGGCACAGGTTTCGGGATACCGAAATTCAGGCTGGCACATATTCTATCCACTATTCCAAGACTGATTTTCTGTGGGCTGCAAGGTCCACAGTTTTGGGCTTTAGATGGGGTCCACTTAGTGGTCCATCTAATACCGTAATTTTTGGGTCTCGGTACGGGATATTCCCAAACTAATCCCAAGTCTATTGGGAATGAGTTTCAGGTCCTCAAATCCTTTCAATTAACGCTAATAGGTTACCGGTACTTTCCTACTCACTAGTGTCGATTTATTTAAAGTTATCGGATCGGGCTTAGGAAGGCATCAAATCGGGCCTAACATATCAGGCAGATTTGTATCTTCAAATTTCATTTTATTTTTGAAAATCTTTTACACAAAAATCCCATTTAAAAATACCCATTTAACGAATTTCTAACTTTATTTTCAATATCACGTATAGCCTAACCATTCATCTATTTCTATCCATGCATCTAACACCATTGAAAATGTCGATGATCTAGTCAAGGGTCAAACATATAATTTTTCAAAATTTTAAACTTATTTAAGGTCATCAAGTCATCATCATTCTATGATTAAATGAAGAAATTTCTAGGCTTCCTCATCAAGAATTCCTAGTCAATCAAGTAAATTTTGTCCAATCAATTAATCGGGACCATCTGATTAGATGTCTATCATGATGGACTAAATTTTTTTGGGATATTACCATGTAAGGCTCACTGTATTCCAGCTAGAAAATCATACTAAAAACCTTTTTTTAATCCCATAAAAATAAGGCAACATTTCATGCTTGATCACATACATCTTATTTTAAAATTTAAACGATCGAGGACCACACATATTAAGCATGATCAAATCAATACACGAAAAATAAGAACATGAAATCTCACATGAATATTCTAAAATTTTCATCAAACATTAAAGCATAATTTCTATAATTAAACTATGCAAGGAATCACCATTTATCAATTCTACACTATTCATTATAAAAAATATAGTTTTGACCAATCTTTGACTTAGAAATCCATAAAATAAAAGATGAATCACAGAGATGAAAAACTTATAAACAGAACCTACTATGCTTATGTCACTCATCTACAAGAATTATTTATCTCAAATTGCATTGCATGATCAAGAAAATTTAAACATCCAAGTTTTTCTACAATTGAGTGCATAGTGGTCAAAGTTGACCATATCTTGACCATACGATGGTCATGTGTGATCACCTAGACTACAAGATTAACATACCAGATCACTTGTGCCATGTTTGACCAGAAATTTTAAAATTCTATATTTTAAAAACTATTTATTGTACTAAGAAATCCAAGGAAAAATCATAATTTCCAAAATTTGACCTTCTTGGTTAATCTAAGTCATTAGATGGCCTTGCATGTGTACCAAGATCACATGCATCGCTCCACTTAGCTCAGGTCCATGTCCCATTACAGAATATCAAAGAAATTTCATGCAAAATTTCATTTTACACTATCAAAAATACAAAATATTCTAGCTATATTACATAGATGACCTAGTTTGCCCTTGTTGGTCATTTGGGACCATTGGATAGCCTTGCATGGATGTAAAAATCACATGCATGGTCACCCATATCTCATGTCCAAACTTTATTATAGAATTTATTCATGATATTAAAGAAAAATCAAACCAAACCATGGAAATCTATGAGAAAATCCACAGAATACAAGAATCTAGTGGTCTAGGCTTATGTGGCCATCATGACCATTGGATGGCTTTGAAAGGATCCTAAAGATCACAACCATTAACTATTATATTTTGGTCGCATGTGGGAACATGATCATTCTAGAATTTTTAGCCACCTAAACAAGAAAACACTATAACTTTTATGAAAAAATTTGATACAACTAGCCTAGGAATTTAGACAAAAGCTAGTCTAAGTCTTCACCTTAGCTAGGCTTCTTCTCATTGCTGTTTTGCCACAAGTTGAATAGTAAAAAGGGCTGAAAATGAGCTTAAATTGATATATGTGAGACTAGAGGAGAAGTGGAGTTGATTGGTGGTGGTGGCTTAAAGTTTTAATGACTAGGATGAAAGGACAAATTCAAAGTAGCAAGGGGCTTCAATGGAGCTCTAATGGAGATTTCAAGTGGAAAAGAAGATGAAAATGATGGAATGAAACCCTCCACCTAAGAAATTCAAAATTTACAAGGGTTGGGAGAGACATGGGCTGTATTTTGGTGCCATGTGTCACACCATTTCTTCCCAAGACATCTCTTCTCTTCCCAAAGTATTCCCTCTCTCTCTCCTCTCTCCTCCACACATCATATCCACCTCTTGTCTTTTGTGGTTTTCATGACCCTTAAACTTTGTGAAATTCTAAAGTCTTACAAATCTTGTGGTGCATGCACATGAGTTCATTTACACCCTAGATTTTTTCAAGAAAAATATGTGGTGCAAGATGGGTCAAATCTTGATCAAATGGACCAAGGGCTAGGATTTGCTAGAGATTTGCAATATCCTAATTTCTAATTACTAAAATTAAGTAATTTATTTATGATTGCACTTGGGCTTATTCAAATATTACAAGCGTGCCATTATCCAAAGCAAAGCACAAACACTCAACCCAAATGTTAGTGCATCTAGTTTTCTTCAATTTTTAGTATCAAGATTTGATTCAATCCAGCAAGCAATCCTATGATCACTTGCCAAATTCGACCGTTGGCGATGATCTCCTCATCACCACCAAGGCACAGGCCCAATTCGGGTCAAACCTCAAGTTAGGGTCCAACAAGAAGCAGTCCAGGTTGGTTACAAGGTATGAGATGTGGTGTATGTTTTACTAAATTTCTAACACACCCATTCAAGTAAATGGGGTGCCCTATGGATGCTACTAAAAATAGGCAATATCCCATCAATCTAAGGTGGATGCCTCACAAATTTTGATAGACTTTCCCTTAGGCAATCACCTGGTACAGTCACGTCTCATCAGGTCATAGTCAACAGTTTGATCAATACAAAAATCGAGGGACAGGTGCTATAGTCGATTTTCAATCGCTTGACCTTCCTTCTAGTCTGATACTCAAACAGTATCTTCCACCTCTTAAAGATTTTCAACACCTTATCTTTACTCTTCATCATATAGATCCAAACATATCTAGAGTAATCGTTGATGAAGGAGGCAAAGTACCTGACACCACCTATAAAAATGAACCTTTGAAGGCCCCCAAATATCTAAAAGTATATAATCCAGTGTGTCTTTCATAGTGTGAATCGTTGTATTGAATTTAACCGTACACTATTTCCCAAAAATACAATGCTTACAAAAGTCAACCTTGCAAGATTTTACACCTTTCAACCAGCCTTGCTATCTCAACTTTGTCATCCCTCTTTCTGATATATGCTGTAGGTGCATGTGTCATAGCCGTATAAAAGACAAACTGCTATCGTTTGACGTAGATACAACTAGAGATCTCTTTGTCACCTTCAAAACTCCACTTTAAGTTGTAAACTTGAGCCCATTGGAGTTTAGTGTACCAAGCGATATAGGGTTCATCTTCAGTTTCAGAACATAGCGTACATAGGTCAATATTCTAACAATCCCAACATGTATTTTTATTCTAATACTCTCATTTCTAACAATTTTACAGGTCATATTGTTATCCATCAAAACCGTTCTACCGTTTACCTCTGTATAAGACGTGAACCAATCTCTCGTTGGATGCATGTAGTAGGAGCACCCTGAATTAAGTATCCATGCATTCTGTGAATATTTATCAGAAATAACTGACAATACGTTCCCATCATCATCCAGAGCTTGTTTGGCTATACCGGCCTCATCAACAACTCCTTTCTACTTATTAACCCGGACATCAGTCCTCTTAGCTTGCAATTGAGGACAATGCCTTCTGATGTGACCATTCTCGTGACACTTGTAGCATTCTGCAACATTTCTATTTCTAGATTTAGATTTAGACTTTGATCTACCCCTTCCAGATTTACGATCCTCTGATCTTTTTTTAACAAATAAGTTATTCGCTTGTGTATCACCATCGTTAAAAAGCAGTGTTGCTGTAACCGACTCCAATTCAATAGTCTCATTCCCATAGAGCAATGTAGTAACCAGGTGCTCATAAGAATTGGGAATGGAAGACAAAAATAATAATATTTTATCTTCATCCTTAATCTCTTCTCCAACATTTAATAATTCAGATATTATTCTTTTGAATTCATTAAGATGTTTATTGAGAGGAGTACCTTCCATAATGTGCAACTTGTATTTTGAGATACTGGACTCGTCAAAGATTTCCTCATGAGGATACTCCTCAATTTAGCCTTGAATGTGGCTGCCAAGTTCTCCCGCATCATGTTGTACGTAATCTCCTTCGCTTGACATAGCTGAATCGTACTACACTTTTGAAGTTTAAATTCTTCATAATCGCCATCTAACATGTTTGTCAACTAACCATTAAGCCTTTTCAACGCCTTGTGCAACTCTTGTTGAATCAAGATATCCTAGACTTGTACTTGCCACAATCCGAAATTAACCTTCCCGTCGAATTTCTCCACTTCAAACCTCGCCTTCGAAACTTTTGCGGAATTCGATGTCATCTCTGATCGTAGAACATAAATCTAGCTCTGATACCAATTTGTTGTGCGGAAGCTCACAAATAAACTAATGACCTTACGATGAACGATCAAATAAGAACGCAAAATAAAAGGAAATCAAACATAATCACACAAGAGAAAATATTTAAGTGATTCTGCAATTTGCCTATGCCCACGAGCAACAATGATTAACTATATAGATGATTCCACAAGAACACTCAAAGCCTCACAAAGCTCTCCAATAATTAGGTTTACCAAAGCTTTCTCTCTAATTTTTAGAACACTAGAAACGTCCATGAGTTTCCCCTATATAGAAAACCCAAAAAACCGACGTCTAATCCAAGTCAACGTGGAATTCTAGTGCGAAACTCAATTAGGCGAGTTTGGATTTTGCTCGGGTGGGCGAGACGACCCAAACTAGTCCATTCTAGCCTCTCGGGGGAGCGCCGCGACAAGCCTTTTAATTTCTTGTCCTTTTGCTTATCTCGCTTGGGCGAGATGCCCAAGTTAGAGGCCACATTTACCAGGGAGACCATAGTCTCTTCCATCTAGTTTAGTTTCGAGAAGGACATACATATATATTTTTTGATAACCTAGGTATCCAAGCCTCTTAGAGCACCCGCCTAATCCCAAGGGCACATGCGCATCCTAAATTCAGCACATGTCGGGTTAGCACAGGATATAAATCCCTAGGTTGGCCTCAAGAGGGGAGGAGATTCGAACTCAGGCCTTTTTCTTTTGGAAGCAGGTACCTAGCCAGCTCACCTAACCCTTTAAGGTTGAGAAGGACATATATTGGGAATGTGTACTTGAGGAGATTGCTGGATCACGAGAGCCTTTCCCCAGTTACATCAAATATAGATTTAAAACTTTGTATTGTACTTTTAACTTGTTAAAATCGCTTCCACTTTATTTTCAGCTTGTAGAAAAGAATACATGGTTTCACAATCTTGGGTCTGCCCGTTGTTGAAACCCTAACATCTTAGGTGTTCATGGAGAGCATGAGATATAAAAAAGTTGTATGGAGGGCTTGCGCCTTTAGCATAATGGAAGGTTGATAGGTTGAAAATAATGCAACCTCAAGGTGACAGATTCAATCCCAATTACCCATCAAATTAATATATATATATATATATATATATATATATATATATATATATATATATATATATATATATATATATATATATATATATTGTGGAGGAGGTTTGGGTAGACACTTGGGATGTTATAAGATCATTATTTGTTCTCATGGAGGAGATAAACCAGTGTTAAAATGCCATGGGAGGATCTGCCTAGGGATTTGGTGTGGGGTACGTCTTCTAAGGATTCAAGGAGGTATAGATTTTGTGTTCATGGTAGTTAACAAGGTTTTAAAGATGGTTAACTTCATCCCATGTAACAAGACAACATCCGATCCGCCACTAATATAGGGAGGTTGTAAGATTGCATGGTGTGCCAATTAGATGCTCACTTCAAATTGTAACACAAGTTTCTTACTCACTTTTGGAGGACACTGAGGAGGAGATTCCGCACGGCCTGAAAATATAGCCGTGCATGCCATGGTTCAAAATTTTGGTTGAAATGTTTCGATTTCGGTCCCCACTGAAACCGAAACGATAACTCAAATTATCGGATTTTTCGTATATGCATGAAGATTTTGGCCGAAATTTTGGTTTCGGTGGGAAAACCGAAACGAAATCTGGAATTTTGATATGCATGCCATAAAAAATATTGGCTGTATATTATTAAATGAGTCGGGTTCGGATCTATCTTAACCTCGACCTAACCTACCCATTTGCAACCAAGCTTGGCAATGAGTTGGGTCGGGAGGTAAAGGGCATGTGCCCAACCGACCTTATCCATCCCGATGCTACACGCTGACCTGACCGACCCGATGGGTAAGGGTATATGCCCAACCTGACTAAAAAAACTGGCCTGAGTTGTGCATCGTACGGGTCCTTCTTTTGATCACTCGCACAAATCACATGAGTCCTCTTTCGATCACTCTTGTGCATCACACGGGTTCCTTCCTGACATACATGCATGTATGTGTGCAAGCACGCGAGAGAGAGAGAAAGAATAACAACATTATATTTTATATGAAGTTCATCGTCGTTATCATCATCATTATCATCATTATATTGTCCCAATCTTTATATTTTACATAAAGTTGCTTAGTGATATTAAAATAATGTTGTAAAATATAATTTTATTATTGAGACAAGCAATACTAGGGATAATGTAAATAAAAAGATCTCAACGGCAACACGAGATTTACCAATGTGGGCAGAGATGTCTACACCGATAGAAATTCATACAAAGTTTCCTACACTGAGACAAGCAATGCTAGGGAACAACCCTCTTCTCTTTGGGAAACTCGTTATGTACCAATCTTTCTTTTCATAATCCCAACTATAAGGAAATAAAACTACTTTACATATCAATTTGTTGACTCTAAAATTAATTTCAACTATTAGATCTGAGTTTAAAAAGTAAAAAAAAAATTAGCCCAGATTTACTGAGGGGAGCCATTACTTGCACTAGGAAAATTCGGCCTCTCATCGAATTTAAAATAAAAACTTGTAACTTTGGCTATCTCTTCTATATGAAAAAATCACCTAAATCATTTGATTTGAAGGCCATAATTTTTAAATATTAACTGCAATAGATTAGCACGAATTATATTTTTCATCATGCATGTGATTAAATATAGTCAAAGACTGCTATCTGATTCAACAGTGGACTGTAATAGGTCATATGATAAATATCGTGTTTTGATCCAATCTTATCCTCTAAAGATCTATAGGTCATGAATTTCAAATTAGACGGCCCACATTGGATTTTTACATGTCACATTTCTCTAAAACATCAAGTCTTTCTTTAACTTCGGTACAAAGGCCAACTTTTCGAGTGCAAGTAATGACTCCCTTTACTGAGGGATTACATATTTTAAATGGGGCTGGGGCTTGTAGCCCGATGGAGGGTTCCCGGGTTCTAGCCCAGCTTACCTATAAAAAATTAGGAAAAATCTTATTTTTTTCAAAAAAATAAAAATAAACATCCCTCCATGTAGGGGCCATGGGCTGCGTACGGGCTAAGTAGGACATGCCGGCACCACTACGTGAAAAAGCCAAAAAAATCACTGCCTTAAACAGTGATTTTTTCAAAAAATCATTGCCCTAAACAGTTGTAAAAAAAGGAGTGATTTTTTTTTACCACTATACAAGACAGTGGTTTATGAACTTCAACAACGACTGCTCTTAACAATCATACAAAAAATCACTTTTTATGCAAATTTTTTTCAAAAACATACTATTTTAAAAAAATAAATAAATTACGTCGACGATTTTTTATGCAAATTTTTTTAAAATAATATTTTTTTATGCTTTTTTTTTTTAATGTAATTTTTTAATGCTCTTTTTTTAATGCTTTTTGTTAATGTTATTTTTTTTATTCTTTAAAAAAAATTGTATAAAAAAAAAAAACTATTAATCTCATATTTTAACACGTCCATTCAACTCAAATGCAAATCATTCAATGCTATTAATAAAAAAAATAGAAGCTCAATTATTTTATTCAAGCAAAAGGTTGCATCTCAACCTATGATCCAACCTTTCAAATCGCCAAATATTTAAACTCTACATGTCCAATCCTTTTATTCAAACAAAAAGAAGAAAAGAAAGAGAGTTAACAATCTGAGAACCCCATGTCCCATTTTTAAAATAAAAAAATAAAAAAAATAAATTTGCTTCGCCTCTCCTGCCAAGTATCTCCGACCCCTAGTGATCCGTTTGAGATGAACTTGAAATCGGTCGCCTAAAATCAAAAGGAGAACATCATTAAAGTCTAGACCATAGTGCATTAACTCATGCAATTCATTTTCCTAAAATCTGAAAAATATAAGTGACAAACTGAGTTAGTAAGAACCTAACTTGCTGCTAGATATGAAATCCAATATCTCCGAGCTCCATGTTGCCAGATGCATATATTGCATTTGACTTTTACAGTAATTCCTGTATGCAGAGAAATAAGAAAACCGACAAAAAAATAAGAAAAGCTCTATACCATGTGTAATATCCCTAAAAATTGAGTGTTGAACATTGACCTCGGGACCCGTGCTTGACTGGTCATAGGTTTGACCAAATGATGGTCAAACAATGCATTCATGGAGTGATGAACCGGCGTGGTATGTGACCTAAGTGTACCGAATGATATTAGTTTTGAGCCACATACACCATGTTGCCAGATGCATATATTGCATTTGACTTGTGCAGTAATTCCTGTATGCAGAGAAATAAGAAAACCGACAGAAAAATAAGAAAAGCTCTATACCATGTGTAATATCTCGAAAATTTGAGTGTTGAACATTGACCTCGAGACCCGTGCTTGACTGGTCATAGGTTTGACCAAATGATGGTCAAACAATGAATTCATGGAGTGATGAACCGGCGTGGTATGTGACCTAAGTGTACCGAATGATATTAGTTTTGAGCCACATACACCTATCTCTGGTGTATGCGCTTAACACCGAAACCGAAGAGAGGATATAAGGGTTTAATAACCCTAGAATCCTTTGTTTTGGTTGGTGAAGGATTTAAGAAGAGAGAGAGAGGGAGAAAACAAGAGGAGCTATTGAAATAGGAGTGAATGCAAATCAAGGGTTGATTAGAGCATTTAATGCCGGATTTCAACGCAAGAGGAGCCGTTGAAGCAAAAGCTGGAGCCCTAGCCATTCCAACCTAGATATTGATCAATTTGAGATTGATTGAAAGTGAGTTTCTAATTGAAGTTAATGCATAGATTGTAGATGATTAAAATCAGTCAAATGTAGCTAAAGGATAGATTAAAGACTTAGAAAAAGGAAGGAAAAAGAAAAGGAATGGGTTTTGGAAGAACAGCCCGAAAGGGGGCTGAATCTGGCCAAATCGATTAATCGAAATCGAGGTTCGATTAATCGATTTTGGTCTAGAACTTAAAAAGTCAGGGATGCCGGATTTCGATTAATTGATTTAGAAATCGATTAATCGATGTTGAAGGTCGATTAATCGATTTAGAAATCGACTAATCAACTGGGTACCTCCAGTGATTGAAGAAACAAGACTTGGGAAAATCGACTAATCGAGTTGAGAAATCGATTAATCGATTTTGGATTTCGATTAATCGACTTGGGATCGACTAATCGATTTCGGACTTTCGACCACTCGATTTGAGAATCGACTGTACTATGTTAAGAATTTTGGGATCTCGATTAATCGATTTTGGGTTTCGATTAATCGATTTTGGGATTCGATTAATCGATTTTGGCAGTTTCAATTGACTTTCTAGTTTGACCTTGAGATTCATGGAGGGTCTAGGACCTTCTTTATTACATCTTTAGTGATGTATTGCATATGTTGTGATGTACCATAGGTGGTACGTATGAAAGCAAGCATAAGGAGCTGCGTGGGACCTTGATGCTTGAACCTTCAGAAACTTGAGGTAGGGAACACCTTGAACATGTATTTTAATTGCAAGAGCATGTATGTAGTAATATAGAACTCAAACTAAAAATATTTTAATTATGTAAATCTTTGAGAAAATGTTGCGTGTGTGACACCAAGAATGTGATAAAGGCATCTGTGTGATGCAAGTAACTGAGACCAAGTAATCAAATGAGAATGAGACATCCCCAGGGGATGAGAAAGTAATAAAGGCATCAGTGTGATGTGAGTAAATTAGACATCCCAGGGATGTAAATATGATTGAAAAACTACTATTGAGGCCTAACTGATATAAGATAGCACTTTATACGGTAAACAACTATATGTAAAGCACATATTATTTTTGTTATTTGAGGCTTGATTAGAATACCTCACCGATGTGGCGGGATACCCACGACTGACTCGACAGGATATCTGTGACCGGTACGGCGGCCAATCCATACATCTGTGCGGAGGTCTATCCGTACACAGTAAGCACATCCCAGGGATGTTGAGATGAGATTTAACCCCGTCGCCTATCGAGAAACGGGCTTGGATAGTATTCCCAGGGAATACATATAACAACTGTCTATTTAGGCGACGAAGGTGGGTATTCCATCGGGGCTCGATGCTATATTGCTCAGAGATTACTTAAGTTGAAGATTTAAGTTTTGCTTTAGGCCTGTTCAGTGTCATTCATAATAAATTAACAGTAAAATGAAATATGCAAACTACCAGTAAACCTGAATGAAAATTACTATCTTTTAAACTGCTTTCTAGCAAATGCATAGACATATCCTGCTTTAAATATCATGGAATATATGTGAGACTTAACTTATATGTTCATTGTGCTATTCCCTATTGAGCTAAGATGTAGCTCACCCTTTAGACTATACGTCGCAGGTCTATTATTAGTAGCGCCCGAGGTTTCGGGAGACGTAAATCCAGGTGACTCAGATTACGTGCCTGAGGACGAGTTGGAGCCTCCTCCCGAAGATTTCTTCTAGGAGACTCTGTTGTGTACTTTGATAGAGAGTCAGTTTTGAGAGCAGATTGTACGGCTTGGTATGTCAAGCCTTTATTTTTGTTAGACAATGTAATTAGATAGATATAATTCTTTTGGGCGAACCATCTGGGGTGATCTATTTATCACCGATGGTTCGGATCGCTTCTCTATTCATACAGTGGCATGAAAGTATAACCGTCTTTTGCATGTGTCAGATGGGCATATTCATTTTTCCTCTTTATGTAGTTATTTACCTTATCTTGTTATTATTGCTTGTTATACCAATATTCCATGCTTAGTTTTGGGGCACGGTCTGGAGGATCGTGCTGATGGCACGAGTTTCGGGGTGCCGAAATCCGGACTGTCACGCCATGTTTCTCAAATTACCATAAGTTACCTAATACATGAAATTCATATATATGCATAACACTTGGAGTTGTTAGATAAAAACAATATTAAGAATAACTACTGACTTGAAAATAAATAATTTAAATAATGACTTTTCAATAGAAATCATACCATAGAACCAAACCGTAAGGATCACAATCAACCAAACAATAAATAGGAAGGTGTGATCGACGAGAAGCCTCAAAAATTTGTAGGAAGATGAAGTTTTTAATTTTATAGAAATCAGAGACCCAAGTTTGCAAAGAAAATGGTCTGCCAAGACATAATAGAAAAGGGGGGATAGCATTATCAATTGTAGAGGAGTTTGAACAAAAAAAGGAAATTCAGCAAAACAGGATGGCTAGAGATTTCTGGGCAAAAATATTTTGCTAGAAAAGTTTGGCCAAAATTATTTAGCAAAATGGGATGTGCAATGGCCGATAAAGATAATTATTTTAAAAAATATTTCTGTTTTGCTTAATTGCCCTTCAAAAATAAAATAAAGTCAGCTACCTACGTTTTAAGAATAAATGACACCAAAACAGCTGATATCACCCACCACTTTTGCTTTACTTTTATTTGGTGAATCAAGAAGGATACCACTAATCAGGAGATAGCTGACTTACAAAAACTCACGCAACCAAGCTTAATAACATTGACCAAAAATGCAAAAAACTGATGCCCATACCTTCTAGTGGAAACATCTGGATAACCTCTTCCCTACCACATGTTCAGTAATAAGCATAATTTGAAACACACTAATTTCCGGGTATTAAAATACAGAGGAGCCAAAAGACTTGCTTACTGTGATAACTATACAAAGATTTGTTTCACAAACCTATCATTTGCTAATACCAGAAAGTAAATGTTGTTGTGTAAATCCATATTCAAGCTTGCATTGAAAATGGTATTCACAAGTAGATATGCAGGCATTTTGTTCCTCTAGTAGGAAATGGATCTTCCCAAAATTAGAATTAATGACTTCTAGGGGATGAGACGAGAAAAAAATAATATAATTATCAAAATTGGCTTTTGGAATAAAAATTCAAGAAAGGATTTTACAATGCTGTAGATGGGAAGCACGGTCATTTTCGCTTTGGACTTGAGAGTGGGCATAACAGAGAAATGTGGTGAAACATCCTGTGCCCTTAAGGTCCACCTGAAAACAACAATTTAAATCAAACTTGTATACTCAAATGTAGAAATGATAAGTCATCATCATCAAAAAATGATTACATCCATGAAAAGGATTAAAACTCCGATATATATCGGCATATCGGTATTTTTCAAGACTAGCCAATTCGCTATACAACCATTATAATATCAAATCCACCATTTGTTTTCATTTTTTTAATATGCAATTCGATATTACTCGATCAATACTATATCACATTGATCGATCTTATACCGAATCGATGTGATATCGAATCAAATAATTTTATTTTTTTATTTATATAAAAAAAATCAACTATCTGTCAACTATCTTCAAGGATAGTTGATGAGAAAAATCAACTATCTTTGATAATGTTCTACAGTGGTGGAAAAACTCTGCAGTAGAGGGAAAAATAAATAAAGGGAAAAAAAAGGGAGATAAAATTAGGGTGGGCAATTTAGTAATTTGATGATGGCTTGGCTCAGAAGCACCCTATCTTCGAAGGTTTGCTATTAGGGTTAAATTGTAAATTTCCCTCTACAGTTTTACACTACACGCAGCATGGAAGGCCATCCATCATGTGTATTGACTACAACCAAAAAATTGCATTGATTAACCAATCCTGTATCAAATGATCAATAGCCTGTGCAAAATGAACGACTGCTGATATGGAAACGGTTCATATTTAATGAAAAATTGTTTTATTGGACAGTCAGGATTATTTGATAAATGTCATAGATCGATATACAACAAGTGAGGTACATATGATCTAAACACCCTCATAGGTGTGTACGGACGGGTCTGAGGATGCTAATATTAGGGAGAGTTAAAAGGATGGCCTACTGTGTGAGAAAAACCAGTGTAAAAATTGGAAGAGGATCACACTATTCTAGTGACGAAACTGTCTACACCGCTACTCTCAGGTCAACCTCAAACTGTAAACCTTGGTATGTGTGCTGATAATTTTTAGCACCAAATCAGTGTGAGGTCAAAAGTGAACTTTCACTGATTTGCGTGTTCATAAACAGTCATGCGCATCCCAAGGCTTGATCATTTGGACAAAGGAGATTGACCAAAGTGCAGCCTTTGACACTCGGGTTGGGTGCGTAATACCACCTCTTTAGCGTAGTAGGTGAACACAAATACAGGGTACACATAAGTGTATGTATTTGCTGCATTAAAGAATAGGAATGCAAATCAGTGGAAGTACACTGTTGAGATTTCATTTATTTGGTGCTAAAAAATGTCAGTACTATTTTTAAGGTTGATGAAGAGAGATTCAAGCGCTCAGTTCAAATACCTTATATCAAGTATTTTTCTTCTAATTGCCTCATGTATGGTTGCAATTGAAATCCATAACTAAAAAAAAAAAGAATCTAATTCTTCCACTTCAAGTATAAACTTTGTGTAAAATCAATCTGCAATTCTGCAGATATTTCACCCATAAGTTACCTAAGCTTAGCATAACATATCAAACTTCCACACATTAATTAAAACCATCAAGCACTAAATTCAGTGATAAGAATTTAAATAAAAAGTAGTTAAAAATTTAAACTTTATGCAAAAACTATTTGAGCTTGTATTCGGTCATACCGAAATGCCAGCAGTGGCACTCGGGTCAATCTTTTTTTGTTCAGATGGTCAAGCCTTAAGAAATGCACTATTATTTATGAGCACACAAACTAGTAGAGTTCACCAAACCATGAAATTCGAGAATCAAACTCTATACTCAAGATTCGAATAGAGCACCTATATCTAATAAATGGGTAATTAATTAAAAAAAAAGGAGGGAGTGCAATGACTGATTAAACAGATAAATAAACAGAGCTTTATCTAGAATTAAAAATATTATATAGTATGATGGAGAAGATTAGTTAAAAGGAAGTAAATTAACACATTCTAACAATTTTTCTACATGTGTAAAGAAAGAAAGGTGTTTACAACTAAATTACACAGAGTAGAAAAGGAGTTTATACAACATGAATTTTTTTTTTAAATGAAGAAAGTCCGGTACATAACAACGAAAACTAGTGAGAAATGATTGCGATGGTGATAAAGTACACTACCTCGATACCAGTCAATGTTGCAAAAAGACCTCTACCAGGAAGAGACATAAAACTTTTAACAGAGATGTAAGGAAGCTCTTGCTCGACACTATGGTCTACAACAGACCTGCAATACCTGCAAGCAAAAATAAAATAAAATTAGTTCCACAGTAAAGAGCAAATAATGAGAATATCATATCATATTTTTGCAAATGGAAATGGTAGGCACTTTTATAGTGACTATGAGGCTCAAATATCATATGACAACTCTTTGTCAAGACTTAATATGTAATACAATAAACAGTGACAAAGTAGTGAACTAATTTCTCTCCCATGACATACTTGCCCACACTCGCACACAAGTATATGCCGCATGATCAAAAAATGAAGAGGTAAGTTCTCTTCCTCGACTATTTTTTATTATCAATTGTACCAGATCTCGGATAGATTTAGAAGGATTTCTTCTAACACAAGACCAAGGTACCTATAGCGTACTCTACTCAAGTTTGTGTCCTACTCACTCTACCAAATGTCTAAATAAAACCCCCCCTCCACCCCTACTCCTATCACATCAAAATATAAGGTTTTCAGATTATTTATTTACAGCCTGCCTCAAGAAAACTAAGAATCCAACTCCAAAATGTGTAAAAAACTTCAATCCAGCCAAATAACTTCAATCAAAGCCACAAAACAACTAAAATAAATTAAATCGTAACCAGATCGGTGAGATTACACTCTGAAATGGTAATACCTAGACTAGAAATAGGAGTGCAGCTTCGGTTAACCGAACCGAAACTGAAATTTCGAATCTGCAAAACGAATCTGAACCGAAACATTTCAGCTTCACCTCAAACCGAAACCAAACCAAATTGGTCCGATTTTGGTGTTGGTCGGTTTCGGTTTTAAGTTTTGGTCGGTTTCAGTTCGGTCCATCAGTTTCCACTCGATTTTTTGGTTCAAATCTACACCCCTAATATATAAATCAATCGCAGATTATACCAAGAATGAAACCCCTAATCCTAAATATTACCACGAAAATTCAAGACAATCATTACACAATACAAATGAAAAAGAAGATCCAGAAATATTACAGAAACCCTAATCACATAGGGAAAATTTAAAAAAAAAAAAAAAAATTTAAAATCCTAAATTTCTCACTTGAAATCATCTGAAGAAGAGCAAAACCCTAGAATCTTCAAATACAAATGCACTTATATCCCAAACTCCTTAGTTCAAAAAATGTAGGAAATACCCTAAAACACACATGAAACGAACAAATATCTTAAAAAATAGCTTCAATAATGCTTCAAATAAAAAAAAAATCAAATATCTACCTTTTTAATACGCAGTTTTGACTCCGAAAATGCCTAAATCTCCTTTGTTTCACTCGAATCCGCCATTAACGAACTAATCAAAGTCATAAATTTCCGATCTGTGATTGAAATATCTAGAACCTCTTCTTTCTCTTCTCCTAATCAAATAACAAAAATCCTAACCTAAACAGATTTAGAGTCTCTTTCTCTCTATATAGCTTCTCATACTTCCAATCAAACAACAATGGTTGATTCATGTCAAAAAATGGATGTTCGATTCACATCGGGTTCAATCCCCTCATCCGATCATCTAATTTTTGAGAAAAAAAATGATCGATTATGCATTTGCATGTGAATCGATCATAATAAAAATGGATCATCAAAAAACCCCTAATCAATTAGGCAAAGAGAGAGAGAGAGAGAGAGAGAGAGAGAGAGAGAGAGAGGGAGAGAGATTTTGTAAGAAGAGAGCTTACTAGGGGTTTGGCACCAAAAAAATGAGGAATCGAACATCCCAAATCTCGATTTTCAGCCAATACTAGGGTTTGTCGAGAGAGGAAAACGAGAGAGAGGCTAGGGTTTTGAAGAGAAAAGGAAGAAAGTGCTCGGAGAGAAATGGAAGAAAGTGTTGAGAGAGGCAGTTTGGGTTAATGATAAAGAGAGGCTAGGGCCTTGGGGGTTGGCCCGATGGATTACACGTGATAAGAGAATGGTTTTTTAAACCACTGTTTTAACTTCAAAAACTATTGTTTTAAGCAGTGGAATATTATCCCACTATTTTAAGTAGTGGTTTATTTTATATTACTACAGTAGTTTTTCTCTCGTTTTGACGTAGTGCACTATAAAAAATAAGACTATAGCGGCACAAAAAACTGTCACTATTAACAAAAAACTTATTGTTTCAATAGCGACATGACGACAACTTTTTTGTTAATAGCGGTAGCTTTTGGTACTGCTAATAGTCTTATTTGTTGTAGTATGGCCTGATAAGTTTCGGGCCCTCTTCTGATCAAGCAGCCACTCCAAAAAATAAGATTATTAGCCGCAGTTTTTTGCAGCAAAAAACTGAAGCTATTAATAAAAAAACTATTAAAGGTTATTAAGACTATTACCAGCAAGGGTATTAGGCAGTTTTTTTGTTAATAGCGGCAGTTTTTGGATACCGCTAATAGTCTTATTTTTTTGTAGTGAGCCCAACTCAGCCCTTGAGACATTTGAGTAAAGTTAAACATTCAATCGGGTGGACCGGCCCGCTATGTGCTAAGTAGGCTAGCTCGTTCAATATATATATGGTAGGTCTGGTAGGTCCGGCTCTTGCAGTCCCAGTACGAAGTGGCCCAATTAAGGATACACCCGGCCCATGGAGACCACTTCCTCCACCCATCAAATTCCCCTCAAACTTTGATGTTGATGTTAACGTTGTTTCAATTGATCACATTCATGCATCATCCATCATCACCATTGCCTTTTTTTCTAATTTATATATTATGGGAGCCACATGGAAGATAGAACATAGGTGGGGCTATTGCCCCATTTATTTTTAAAAATGCTTAGGACGCCTTCCTACAAGCCTCAACATTTTAAGTAAAATAGTTAGGGGACCGTTATACTAATCCCAAAAGACTGCTTTCTCATCCCACCTCCTCGATTAGATATGCATTGATCACCTTTAAATCTAATGATGGAGATCTTTTTTTGTCCCCATCTCCTATAAAGTGGATCTATAGATCATAGGCATACAATCAAATGGCCAGTTTTTTATTTAACATAGCAGACATCCCAAAATATTGATCCTACAATCATATGATATACATCAACCTCAAGCATGATTTTATGCTCACTTTTTGATATGTGTGTCATGTGAAATAAAAAATTGACCGGCCGATAATATGCGAATGATCTATAGATCCATTATGCAAAAGATGAGAACAAAAAACGATCTCCATCATTTAATTCAAAGGCAATCAATACATCACAGCTGGAGGAGGTCACCAAAATAAAATCCTAGCAACACTCCAACATCTATTTGAGATCTACTTCCATTCATACATGTATAAAATAAGAGCAAAACTCAATAAAAAAAAATATTCGGCAATTGATTAGATCACCACCTTACAATTAAAATGTGTAGGTGATAGAGTAAACTGAGAACAAATCAAATAAGATAAAAAAATAATAATAATAACAAACACACACCCACCCCCCATATGACTCGAGTCACGGCGATGAAAATATATATGTGCCGCGCGCATTGAGTTTTAGCAAGAGTCCTCTCTACTACAAACCTCAATGGTTAGTAGATCCTTGTGCTTAGAGAGATGCTCTTTCAACCGTCCGATCTCAAGTGCTACATCGATCATAGTCGGCCTCATTGAAGGCGAGAACTGCGTGCACAAGAGACCCAGCTCGATCAACTCCACGATCACCTCTCGCAGTATATCGGTAGCATAAGCTGCGGAGCGTGTCGGTGGTGGTGGGTCACTTAGAAGTGCATTTTGGATTATCGGGCCAAGACTATGTGGATAATGACTCTTCACCCAAGCTGGTAGTGTCGAACCCGCCTGAAAAATGACATTGGTTGGCCGTTTTCCGGTGACGATTTCCAAGAGTAGAACACCAAAGCTGTATACATCTCCTTGTAGTGAAGCATTTCTCCCCAAGCCATATTCTGCATGAATTTTGAGAAATTATGGTCCTGTTAGCTACATGTTATCTTTACTCCCCTTTGGGTAGTACACGATTTCAAAATTGTCCGCATGTGACTGATTGACTTGCATGGATTTCAATGCATGGGAAGTCCGTGCAAGTCACTCAGGCAGTGACATGTGGACTTCAATGTCCACTCATGATGAGTTGACACCCATAGTAGACTAACTCATTTCGAAAACCCAGCCCACACTTGTTTGCCATAGAATTCTATAAAGAGAAGCCATTACATGCACCCCAGAAGTTGCCCTAGGTGAAAACACCGTCTCACCTGTCTGATTTGAAGGCTATGATCTAAAAATCTTTGGCACAAAAAACGATCTTTATCACTTGATCCAATGTAGTCAAATTCGATTATCTTGTTCGTCAATTGACTGTGTAACATCATATGATAAAGATTGACTTTGGTGCTAATCTTTTGCACTTAAAATCTTTAAATCATTATCTTAAAATCAGAAAGTTTAGATGGTGTTTTCACATGCGTAAATCTCCAAAATACTAAGTCTTTCTCTTAAACTATGGGCGAGGGCCAACTTCTCGCAGGTAAGTTGTCCCTCCGGTCTCTTCCATAAAAAGGATTTCACGAATTTCTATGTCAAACTCATTAAGGAATTCTTAGTGTGATTGTTTTATCAATGGCAACCTCATTTTCAGGCACCGTGGCACATTTTTGTAGCAATCCAAATAATCAAAGAGGTACGTAGTTAAGTAGTAACCCAAAAATCACTCATTGGGTAATCTGAACCATCGGATCAATGCACTTTAATCCGAATGGTTGTAAATATTATGTTGTTAATTAGTAATAAAATGCTTTGATCAGATGGTTCTAATCCTCTCATAGGCATGATTTTTTGTCCAAGATATTTCTTATAATGGGCTGATAGGTGGACTATTTTAATTAGTAATAAAATGCATTGATCAGATGATTCTAATACTCTCATAGGCATAATTTTTTGGCTGAAATACTTCCTTATAATGGGCTTATAGGTAAACTATTTGGATTGATAATAAAAAAAATGTTCACATCTAAAGTAAAAGTGGGCTGTCATGGTCATATCCATGTACAAGCAAGGATAAGTGCTCAATCCGAAACCCTAAACCCTAAACTTTTAAGAGAAATTGTACATGTGTTTTGTTGATATATTTTTTAGGTAAGCATGTGTTTTAAAGAAACACACTTTGCATTTATTTTTAAGTGAGATCCAATGGTCTCATGATATTTTATTTTTCCTTCAATTAATCACTGACTAAACAAATGAGGCCATTCGGATGGGAAACAACATATCATTCCACGAATGCTTATATGGCACAATATAAGTGGCTGCCCCATCATGCATTGCTGGGTGCCCGTGCACTTGTATCATGCCACATCAGCAGTCTCTTGAATGGTGTATCATTTTCCATCTGCCATATAACCTTGTCCATAACCTTGTCCTTAGAAGATTGGTGGGACCCTCACGTATAAATATGTAAAAGGAGTGCAATTAAAATTCATAGATAACATTAAGTGGGACTGATCACGTACCTGGAGCAATATAACCAACAGATCCATGCAACAATCCAGCCGTCGAATTCCCTGACGATGATGAATAAAAAATTGCGTCTCTCTCATCATCGCGGCCCTTAATTAATCTTGAGATCCCGAAGTCCGATACCAACGCCGTCAGATCATCATCAAGAAGAACATTGCTTGGCTTCAAATCACAGTGCACCACCCTAACAGGAGAGTGGTGGTGCAAGTATGCCATCCCTTCAGCTATGTCACTACATATGTGCACCAATTGAACCAAACTTAGACTGCGGCTCGAACCATGGCTCGGGTATAAATGGCTCTCTAGATTCCCATTAGACATCAACGGTAGGATCAGTGCCTTGAAATCTGGTCTACTACACGCTGTTATGATCTTTATGAGATTTCTATGTCTAGTCCTCTTTAGTACTTCACATTCTCTTCTAAAGCTCCCCACAATCTCTCCACCACTCTTTAAATCCAACACTTTGATGGCGATCTTCATCCCGTCTCCAAGAACCCCCTTGTAGACATGCCCGAATCGGCCCGAACCGATTAGACTCGATTCGTCGAACCCACCGGTTGCTTTGATGAGTTGACAGTAAGAGATTCGAGGATAATTATGCTGGTTTTCTTGTTGTTCTTCGTCTTCCAACTCTTCTCGGCTATAGATGGCGAACTTGTTTTTCGATTTCAATTTCCTTATTAGAGGGTACCCGAAGAGGCATAGTAAACATGGAGTGCCAAGAAATGTGAGCACGATAATGAAGGGGCGATATCGATGGCGCTTCTTATGACATGTTGGCATTCCGGAGATCGACCCACATAGGCCGGGGTTTCCGATGAACGAATCGCTACCTAGCAACGCAAACGCGCCTTCGTTTAGTAGCCTTCCAGAGAAGTTGTTGAAGGAGAAGTTCAACAGCTTGAGAGTTGAAGAGGCTTGAAGGGATTCCGGTATTTCGCCCGTTAACCCATTTGAAGCCAAATCGAGTACCCTTAGATAAGGAAATTTGCCGATCGAAATCGGAAGAGGGCCTTGAAATGAATTACCGGAAAGATTGAGGTACTCGAGAGCGATGCAGCTCGTGAGTTGTGGCGGGATCGTGCCGGAGAGGTTGTTCGACGATAAATCGATGGCTAATACCATGTCCATCTTACTTAGCTCCAATGGTAAAGGCCCTTGTAAGAGATTGCTAGATAAGTTCAAATACAATTTCAAGCTTCCCAATCCTGCAACTTCATTAGGAATCATCCCTTTTAATCTATTTCTTGAGAGATCTAGTATCTCTAAGTTGCTACATTTTCCCAGGCTAGGTGGTATTGCTCCAGAGAGATGATTTTCGTAAAGCAAGAGCCGTCTCAACTGGGAGAGATCCGATAATCTATCCGGAATCGAACCAGAAAGCTTGTTTGCCGATAAATCAAGAAGACCCAAGTGTGGAATATCACCGAATGTAGCCGGGATATCACCGGAGAGAAAGTTGTTTGATAAATAAACCCTCTCTAATTTCCCCATTAGGCCTAATTCCGGTGGAATCGATCCGTTCAAGAGGTTTCTCGAAAAGTTCAGGAGCGTGAGATTGACGAGATTCGACACGTTGGGCGGAATCGAACCGTAGATGAGATTTTCTTCGAGGTGAAGTTGCGTTAGAGTAGTCGAAACATCCCCAATCATCAACGGAATCTCGCCGCCGAGATTATTTCCGGCCAATTCAAGCTCTTGTAAAGAAGAGCAATTGATTAGTGAAACGAAAAAGGGTCTGAGATTAGAGTTACCATTGTGGCTCATCATGTTGTTATATGAGAGATATAGGAATTGCAAATTAGGCATCTTATCGACAATTTGCGCCGGCAATTCTCCAGTTAGTGAATTCGATTCCAAATCGAGCCATTCGAGCTTCGATGAGTTCGAAAGAGACCGTGGAATCCGACCCACCAACCGATTAGACCATAGCAGAAGAAATCTCAATTCAGTTAGCTTGCATTGATTCCCCAACGGGATTTCGCCCGTGAGAGAATTGTTCGAAAGATCTATGTACTCTAAAGAAGAACTATTGCTAAAAAGCGTAGCTGGAATCTGACCCACGAGGTGGTTACTTCCCAAATCGAGATAAACTAACCTCCGAAGAAAGCCCAATTTGGCCGGAACTTCACCTTGGAGAATGTTAGAGGAGAAGCTGAGCTGTGTGAGGCGGGAGAGAGCTCCAATTTCAGCGGGAATCCGACCGCGGAAACAATTTCCTGATAAATCGAGCACGGATAAGAAAGAAAGTTTCGACAAGGCTGGAGAAATCATGCCTTGAAGTGATCGACTGCTTAAATCGAGCTCTATAACGGGCCCCTTTGCACCATTACACGCGACACCGCTCCAATTACACATATGTGTGCCCGAGGTGTTCCAATTTTCGAGCGATTTTTGGGAGTCGATGTCGAGTTTCGACATAAATGATATCAACGAAGCTCGATCTCTCGAGATTCCGTGATCATCGAGTCCCGATTTTACGACAAAAACAATATCGGTTAGGATGATCCAACATAAAAAAGTAAATTTACAGAAGCCCGCCATTATCAACAGTGCAAATGTGAAGTACGATAATAGGAGACGTTAGAGAACTCTTATATGGATTGTGAGTAGGTGGTGTTTGGTACGTTTGCTCGTGTACGTGAACAGGTCAATCACACTACCAAATCAATCAACTATTGAAGCCTCACAAAGATTCGGGATGAAAGTTCGCGTTCCTGAGCCGTTACCGGACTGAAATTCGTGTTGGTTCAAATGGAGCCCAAATGGAATTGGTTCGGTTTCTTTTTTTTAGAAACTGTAACCTGAAATTTTCGGATTTTTCAGTTTGAATTCAGGGTTTTTTTTTTTTGCTTTTAAATATTTTAAGTTTTTCTAGTTTTTTCGGATTTCTCATCCTACCTAATCCGTTTTTGGTTTTTGCAACGAAAACTGAAAACCAACTGAACCAAAATTGGTTCGGTTCAATCAGAATCGATTATGGGGGGGTGGTCAGTTTGTACCGGTTTTGTTGGCTCAGTTTTGGGGTCAGGTTCGCATTTCGGGTCAAATATTTACCCCAAGATTTAGACCTTCAAAAAATGTGAAAATACATGTTTGACCAGATTAGAAGTACAGCCAGGAGATTCAATTGTGATTCATTCGAAGATGCAATATCAAAATATTATATTATAATTTATATTGGGTTTTAAGCATATCCACTATTGAAAGTATACTACTCATTTTTTATGTTTGCATGACGAACGATATAGAATTAATTTATAAGTGTGATTTTTTATTTAAGATATGTTCCAATCATAAACAATCACGTGGACTGATTGGTTTGATCCTAAATTTTTATCAAATGGCATAGATATGAAGTAATGGTGTAAAATCAAATGCATATTTATTGAAAGGATAATTTTCATTTCATACCGTCAATCTCAGAGATTTTCGAGACAGCTGGGGAAATCGAAGACTTCAAACCATGGGTGAAATGGAACCGTACGTGCAGGTACACCACCCGTGCACCTAGGTCAAATTCGTACTCCATATAGCTGCCAAAGTGTCGTTGACAATGCAGCAGTTTGCCGCCATGTTTGACAGTAAAAAGTCTTCCAATGTAAATTTGGCACGTGTGAATTCGCACCGTTATTAAACTAAACAGGTTTTGTGTTGTGGATTCTGTGTCAGACACACACACTTTTGTTCGTAGTGGGCTGCCTAATTAGTGACTAATATGCTTTAATTTTTATAACAATCATTGTTTAATGTTATTGGAGGGTTGGTTTAGGAGGAGATGACGTCGCAGTTAGGCAACTGCTTGTGGACCAGGTGTCTTTAATGTGTCAGGTCGACCCGATACCCGACCCACTGAACCGGGGTTTTTTGTCGGGTTGGGTACCTAAAGTTTACCCATCGGGTATAGTTCGGTTTGAGTTGGGGATTTTCTATTCTCCCATCGGCAGCCAAAATATTAGCTTGATCCTACCTGACTTGCTGATAGCCTTCGGTGTTAGTCTTATATACCTGAGTGGGTGTATGGGCGAAGCAATACCATTGGTGGATTAAAAATATGTTGATCCCAATCCAAGGGTGCAGATTTTAGATTGAGCATGTATGGTTTAGGGTACCTCTATTCTCGCTTGTTTTTGGAGTAAGTATCACACCGTTTTTCACAAAAGAAAGTCATTGATTGATTTGAATCAAACGATCCAGATTGTTTCTTATTCCAATCTTTCTTACGATAGATCTTAAGATTGTGGTGAGCCTATTAGATGGTCAGATGTTGATTCAACATAGCACACGTCCCCAAAATTGACCTAGATCGTAGGCAAAGGAGTGGACCTTCACTTTTAAGGACGTGTGTCATGTGGAATCAACATCTGACCGTCTGATAGGTGCACCACAATCTTAAGATCTATCATGAGGAAGATTGGAACAGAAAATTATCGCCAACATCTACGTCAAATCAATTTAATGGCTTTCTTCCATAAAAAAACTATGTGATACTTACTCTGAAAACCGGTAAGAATAGCCGTACCCTATGATTTGTTGTATAAGACATGCACCTGAACTTTTCTGCTGGTGATGGGATGAGGCCGACATCAACTTCAACTGGTAGCCGTACCCTATTGATCCCAGCTGGCACATTCATGCATCGAAGAATCAATCGCTCTTTGTGGGCTATTGTCTAAATGTGGCTTAGGTTCAAACACCAGTTAGTTGAGGATTTAAACCGTATGATTAAAAAATCTTTGTTTATTTAATATTTTAATGTGGAATGTTTCCCTTAAACGCTTTAACCGTCCATTTGTCTCCACACATGTCATACCGTCCAAATAGCAATACTGAGGGAAATTTTCAGAATCGACCGCCATTGCTTTACCTTTTTTATTAATGGACCTCTAGGTTTAATTTTTCCATAATCAGCCGGCGTGAAGCCAAGTCAAATTAAAAAGTCATAAATATGCCCAAAGTGTGTAAAAGGACCTTAAATAGAGCTTTTCGTCTTGGTTGGTTCTAATGTCTTAACATCAGTGACTGCTCTGAATCCTATGATTTAGATAAACTTTGTTCCTGATCATTCACAGGATTGATCTTGAAACCATGAGTGTCCATCAGATGGTTCATTTTATAGAAAAATGTGGAGCTACTATATAGGAGCATTGGTGCTACTATAGAAGCGACAACACTCCCTTATGGAAGCGACATCCATTCTTTGTCGCAACGATATCACTCCCTTATGGAAGCAATATCGCTCCTCTGTGGCAACGATATCGCTCCTCTATGAAAGCGAGATTTCTTCTCTATGGAAGCGACATCGCTCCCCTATGAAACTAAGGCTGCTCCTCTTTGGCAGTGATATCGCTCCCTTATGAAAGCGACATCGCTCCTTAGTAGTGGCATTGATTTCTGCCCCCTTTTAAGTAAAATGGACTATCTGATGGTACGCCCATGATCTCAAGATCAATCTTGTGAGAAGATCAGGACAAAAAATGATCTTCATCATAAGATTCAAAGCAATCAATAATATTAAAGCGTTTAGAGCTTGGTTTAGAGTCCTTTTATACACTTTGAGCGTATTTATAATTTTTTAAGTTAGCTTGACTTCAAGCCGGTCAGGTATGGAAAAGGTGAAACTAGATGTCCACAGTTACAAAAGGTGAAATTATGGTGGTCTTCGGAAAATTTTCCTAATATTAATATTAATAAACTATAAACTTTGTTCAAATACTTTTATTAGTACTGTTGGCCATGTTGAAACACTTTCTATAAGTTTTCTAACTAAATTAAAAGAATATATTCTTTTTTCTAAATCATTTAAAGTAAAGTGTATGTATGTCTAACTAATAAATTATTAGATATCTATAAGTTATTTTGATTTATAAAAATAGAAAATACTTTTATTGAATCGGGCGATTCACGAAGAAACCAGGGGCGAATCGATGCCCTCGCTGTCGGCGTTTGGTCTGAAACTTAATTAAAACTAATGACTGCTTTTCTCTTGTTGTGCAACTAATTAAATATTAAAATAGTATATATTCGTTCTATATAAACTAGTGGGAAAGCATTTGCTATGCTACCATGCACGCGTAGGGATATATTTTTAAAGAATGAGAGAATGAAGGAGAGGGAAAAGGGGGTGTACATGTGTAGTCCACATCATGGTTCAAAATTTCGGCCGAAATCTTGCTGAAGCTTATTGGTTTCGGTGGTCCACGAAATGATAACTACAAAATTTCAGTATATTTTGCTTTTGGGTATATTATCAGCCGATAATTTGAAATTATCGGTGATGGTGATTTGCAAATACTACAAAAAATAGACTATTAGCGGCAGCTTTTTTAACTAAAAATTGTTGCTATTAGTCATGTCGCTTCCAAAAACTGCCCCTATTAGCCTTGCCGCTACAAAAAAAAAAAGCTTAATAGCGAGTGCCGTTGAAATCCCTTATTTTTTAGTGAAAATATCAATCGATAATTTAAAATTAATTAATATTTTGGTACTTTAGTATAAAAAATAAAATTAAAAAAAAATTTAAGTTTACCGAAATTTCAAATTTTCAAAATCGAAACGAAAATCGAAATTTTGATCCTTGATCCACTTTTGGCGCTTGTATTTTAAGACATATTTTAATAACTAGTAAACAAGCTACAAAAATAAGGTGTTTTAGCGGCACTTGCTGTTAAGGCTATTTTTGGTAGCGGCAAGACTAATAACGACATTTTTTTGTAGCGACAAGACTAATAGCAGCAGTTTTTTGTTAAAAAAACTGCCGCTACTAGTCTTATTTTTTTTTAGCGACATGCACGTGTTGCTCAATAAAATCATAAAAGTAATAATAAATTTATAAAATGGAAAAGGTCGGTAAGTTCTAATATATAGACTAACCTGTGCATTCAAATCTCATATCATATGCCATGTGACACCTGATTCAAAAATAGTGTCTTTTTTGGGATCGTGTGCAATGTCGCATGTCATTTATTAAAAATTATAATTTTTTTTGTCTAAACTTCAGCCAAAGTTTGGCTACATAGCGTATTAAATTTTTTATTGTTTGACCACATTTTGGACCGTAGATGTCCACTCCTTTTCAACAGTTTTTATTTATTGAATACGGCGGCTATATTATAAATAAATGGTGTGCCTGTAACACCAACCAAAACATTATCAGGTTGATTTGATTTCATTGTTTGACTCAATTTTTTAACCAGGTCGAGCACATGAACTTGACCTCACGGATCAAGTTCGTGCATGAATCATTTGAAGGGTAAGTAGACAAATTTTTTGTATGCAAAATATAAAGAAATGGGGAGAATTATGAGAATTGATGAACTTATTTAAGTTTGGTAAAGGCATACACCTAAAAAATTGAGGTAAAATGTGTAAACCTAAGGAACATGATTGGATGAGTTTTAAAAGGATATATGCATTTAATGGAGCTAGGTTTGGTAATCTCTGTTGCTGAAGCTTTGCATATATCATAGCCTTCAAATCAAACGACTTACATGGAGTTCCACGATACACACTATCTAAGCTAATTAATGTGGGAGAAATTAGGAGAAATTTTACTAACAATGACTCCACAAGTCAAACAAATATAAGTCAAACAATGGAGGCCGTTTTTGTCAATCTTCGGCATAATAGATCTTGAAAATATGGTGCACCTATCTGACAGTCAGATGTTGAGTCCATGAGGCACAAATCTCGAAAAGTAATTGTGATCATGGGTGCACCATGAGAAAGGGTTCTAAAGTGTCACTTTTGGAGATGTGTGCCACATGAAATCAAGATCTGATTGTTTGATAGGTGAGACATGATCTCAAGATCTATTGTATCAAGGATTGGGGCGAAAAACATTCTCCATCGTCTGATTCAAGACAATCAACGATTTTTATGGTGGAAATGCATGTGTTCTTCACAAGGAAGTATGCCATATGGAATCATGATCTGACCTTCTGATAAGGGTGCTATAATATCAAGATCTACTATGTGCAAGGTTGGGAAGAAAAATGATCCCCATCATCTGATTCAAGGCAGTCAACTATATTTATAGTGAAAATGCATGTATTATTCATAAGTTTAATGGGTATAAATGTTATCCTAAGAAGATAATCCTTTAAAATCCAAAAAAGGAAGGAGTTCAAGTGAAATTATAGGGCTTGAGAGTCTTGGCTAAATTTCTTAAGAAGGTTGAAGAGTCTTAGTTTAATTAGAAGTCTAATTATAAAAAGTAATAAAATATAGATAATTTAGGGGTACATAGGGAAGAATATGAGGGTAGATATAGTAGCTTAGGGGTATTTTATTCAAACACTAAAATTGACAGAAACCATTTGTGCTTTTATAATAGTAGTAACTAGTAAGGATAAAAACTATTATTTGTAATCATAAGTTTTTTTTTTATTTTTATAATTATAATTGCAAATAAAGATACTTTTTTAGTAATTTATTAAACTTCGGAAAAAATTAAAAAAAAAAAGAAAACAATAAAAAAATACCTGATATTTTCATCTCAGTCCAAACCTCCCCCTACTATGTATAGTAAAGATTATCAGGTGTCTCGTGGTGATCGAAAACGCATTATTTTGAAAAAATGACAAAAATGCAAAAAGATGACCTTTTAGAAAAAATTTGGTTTTTGTTGAAAAACAAAAAAAATTCCTTAAAATCCGTTTGGTCAAAATATATATATATTTTAAGTTTTTATAATTATTAATGATTTAAAAAAATTTCCATTTTTTTACTGAAATTGCCATAATTTAACCTTTTTAAATATATTTTCAGAGCCGTATTATTCGTACGTAGACTCAGGTCACTATGATAATAGATGTGTATAAGTGTACGGCCCAACTCTCCTAATCATCATTTAAATATTAAAAGTTGTTTAAATGATTTTACACTATGAATGGTTTAAGATATAAGTGATCAGTATCGTCAAAATGATGGATCATAAATTGACATGCAACTAACCCAAAACTATGTTTTGAAGAGATTTTAGCCAGCCAATCTATAGATATTAATATCAACCGTTGTTTTCAATTTCAATGGGTGATACTAAAGTTCATCAAACCGATTAGATTATTCACATCTACTTATAGACATATTTCTTTGGGCTACAATATGTTTCAATGAAAGATTGCTATTTAAACCATTAAGATTGATCACATATGATCTCTATAGGGCAGGTAAAAATCACACTTCAATAGTATGAGTTAAAAAGTCTAACTTTAGGGCTCGACTCTCTTTACCATTAGGCTCCATTAGGCAAGTTACCAAATCGCCTTTTGCCCCTATATTAAAAAAAGAAAATAAAATAGGGTAATTCTTTACGACGAAATGGTTGCAACACTGGCCCTAATGCATGTTTAGCCATATTAACTCATTCCCTCCCAAGTGAACAGTCTTCGGGCTATTTCTGTCGGACTGTGTCGATATTATAGTATATGCTTTCGATCAGCTTACCAAAGCTGGTTTTCAGTTTGTGACACGAGTCGTATAGACCCGTATTATAAGGATTTTAGAAATGGGCCAAATGACAAAAAAATAAGGACTCATAAGTTATAACTCATTGTAATCCAAAGAGGTAGTTCAGTTGGTTAGGCTTTGAGTTTACTCTCCAATAGTCACTAATTCGAGTCCTCTCACGAGCCCGTAAAATTAATCAAGGTGTACACAAGTTGACCCGAACACCGCCGATTATTAAAAAAATATAAAAAATTTCATATCTCATTGTGCGGTCAGCAGAGTCGCTCTAATTTTATATCCTAATTCTGGGCACGTTAGAGGCCCTTAGGTAAAATATCTATGTAATTTGGCGATGGGTCATATGAGGCAGGCTGTAGCAATTGACACTTGGCACGCAAAGTAAGTACAATAACTGTTATCAGGCAATAACATCTTTAGAAGGATAAAAAGCATAAACTGACTTGTGGAACCATATAAACAGCACACGTGGCACATTTATTTAATATATATGTCAAATATTGATGAAGATGAGGAAGATGATCTAAGGAGAAGAGCACTTAGAACAATGATTTTGAGCTAAACTGGTGAGTCTGAGCTGTCAATGGGCTTTTTTTGATAGACCCAATTATTTTTATCCTAAAATTAGGCGCTGTCAATGGGCTTTTTGATAGACCCAATTATTTTTATCCAAAAATTAGGCTTGAATTCCGTAATCGATCTGATTAAGAAACCCGGGCAGGCTTAACTTGGTATAATTTGGGCCAGTTTGGCAGCCCAAACTTGAGTTGAATTGGGTTGGGCTTGGCTGGATTCAGGCCAGCCCGACTGATTCCTTAATTATATTGGGCTTGATTGGGCCATGCTCGGACATGACTTTTGTTAGCCTGATTATTTTATACTTAGGTCCAAAATGGCCCAAATATCAAATTGAACCAGATTTGGCCTGAGTGATTTCGGGCTCAGATTTATTATTTATCCCCAAACCTCACTCAAACATGTTGGGTAGGGTTGGTCTCAGACTCTCGGGCACTGGTTAATGAGAGTGCTTCGGGATCGGTTATCAAATTGGGCCAGGTTTTGTATGAGTGCTTTTGGGCTGATCCGATGTATTATATAAGCCAAACCTGACCTAAATTCGGCCAAGGTCATGCCAGACTCAGGCTAAAGCCCGGCCTATTGACTACCCAACTCTGAACTGGTTAGTTGGAGTGGTCAATCCTGTCCAAAAATGGTCATACAGCTATCTAAAGGTGATAGCTTGTCGCATATTGTGTACAATAAAGAGGACTTGGGTATAAGGCTGTCAATAGGGCCGGGCTAGCTAGTCCGCCCGCCTGGCCCAACCCAAAAATATTAGGATTAGGGCTTAAAAATAAAGTAAAAGGGTAGGACTAAGGGCTTCGAAACCAAAAGCTTGTTGTCCATCAGGCCAGGTAAGGGCTTGAAGATTGGGTTAGATGCTTCATGCGCGACTACACCCAACTGTTAAGTTTATGGGAAGGGTTATTCACACCCATTTTTCTTGTGAGTAGCACACTGTCACGCACACGCTCAACATGGGATCTTTCCAACCGTACTTGTACATGTCATACACTTTATATTGGTGCATAGTAGATATATACATAATATTCTAAAAAGATATAGTAATTCGGGAGGTTTCATAGAAGATTTTAGATCCAAAAAGGTCTAGACTCATAGAAGAGTGTAGAAAGCTAGGGAAAGAACTTAGAAGAGTGTGAAACTAAAGATTAGCATGGAACCTTCTAGAGAAAACTCTAGAGTATTCCACCACTATTGGATGAATGACAAATATCCATATATCTCACTCATACATTATATATTAAAGACACTATAAATAGGGTAAAGGGCCTCATTTGTGAGACACCTCAAATTTGTAAGTTCTCTTGAGTTGAATGCACAAGACATTATTTTCCTCTCTTGAGTGTTCTTATTCTTCTTCTACTCTCTTAGTTTCTTGTTGGTTTCAGAGTAAGACTGATTATGCATTGTTAGGGAGTGACTCAATGCAAGAGCCGCATGGATAGTCGAGAGGCGCGCTAAGTCCTTGACAGCTGGTATCAAAGCAATGTCGGTTGAAGGGAAAGACGAATTCGTTTCGAAGGAGGCTAAGTTTGAGTAGGAGATCACCATGTCGTTAGAAGTTGTGCAAAAGGGAGGGTTTTTCGCTAGCTTTGACGCACAACTTGCTAAGGTCGAGCTTCTTGTGGCTGATGAGGCAGATCGGTTTGGTGAGTTGGGCCAAAACATCATGGCTCTTGAGGCGGGACTCGATGAGCTACGTGAGGAGATGCAAGGGCACATCAACGTCGGGGCGGATGAGCAACGTAAGGAGTGGGAAGCATGAGAGTCCTTCGAAGCCAAAGCATGGGATACCCTTAACACCATCAATGCACAATTAGAGGAAATTAAGGGTGATTGGGCCTTATGTAAGAAGGTCGTAACCAATCTCAATTGGGGAAGCCCTAGGGCGAGGGCACCCGAACGTAAGACCTTTAGTGAGTCTAGGGAATGCTAGGGAGATTGATAGCTTCTTATGAAACTTGGAGCCATACTTCAAGGTCGTCTCCCTAGATGATGAGAAGATGAAGATGTGAGGTGGATAGGACGAGGAACTTGCACAATCAACACTAGGCAGACTTTAAGAAATAAATGGAGAAAAAATTATATTCCAAGATCGTCTAATATTTAGCCTGGAAGAACTTAAAACGTTTGAGACATACAAGATCGATTTGAGACTAAGTCAAACAATACTCGACATTGATGCTAGAGTTTCCTGACATGCCCGATAAGGAGCTTGTCCTTAACTTCATGGATGATCTGCAACCACATACGGAGCAAGAGTTGCCCCATAGGGGAGTTCAAGACCTTGCTTCGACCATGACGGCCGTAGAGTCTGGTGGAGTTCAAGAGATCAGATTCTCGTCAGAGGGCTACTTTAAGGAAGAATCATGATAAAGGTGGGGGAGACAAACCCTTATACAATGAGGAAAAAATAGGCAAATTGTCATATTGAAAGAATCAAAGAGGCAACAAGCCAAAAAACATCATTCTAAGGCACGAGACTTCAAGTGCTTCTTATGTGATGGACCACACATGGCAAGGGAGTGTCGCAAATGAAAGGCACTTATTGCCCTTGCTGTCAAATTAGATGAAGAGGAAGTTGTGGAGGACATCACAGTCGGTTCATTATAGCTTTTCAATGAACAATCAGAGACCACAAAGCAATTCGAGATGCCGAAGTGAACAAACCAAAGGCCAATGTACGTGAAGGCACTCATCAACGACAATGCTACTCGTTCAATGGTGGACACATGTGCCACATATAACTTTGTCTTTGCATAAGAGGCAAAGCATTTGGGCTTAAAGACTACTAAGGAGCAAGGGTGGCTTAAAGCTGCCTATTTGATGGTAAGGCCCATTCCCAGTGTGGCGCTAGGGATAGAGTTGCAAATAGACAAATGGAAGGGGGTCGTGGACTTACCAGTGGTCCCAATGGACTAGTGTCAAGTGGTCTTGGGAATATAATTTCCTTAACAGGATGAAGGTTATGCTCATATCCTTCACCAACACTATGAACATCATGGAATAGGGTGCTCAATTCATGATTCTTATAGAGAAACAAAGGTTAGTAAAATGAAGTTATCTGCCCTATGACTCATTGTAGAAGCAAAGAAGGGTGAGGAGACAATTATCACCGTGAAAATAAAAAAGTCGTCATGTAACAAGCACCAAAAGACATGAAGCCACATGGGTCACCCAAGAAACTACCACTAGGCTAAAGGTGGACAATAAGATCAAATTGAGACGTGATGCCCAACAACCATGTAAGCATCATACCAGATGACATTGCCTAGGGTGGAAAGGGCCAATCTAGTAGTCGGCATGCTCAGAGGGAAGAAAGAGAGCGAGTAAACTACCAGAGGTTGTCTAATGAGACAGAGTACATCCTCGTTGAGAGGAACAAGGCATTAATAAGAGTGGTTGTCTAATGAGGCCGAATATATCCTCGCTGAGAGGACAACAAGGCGTAAAGACGTTCGACCCTACAAGGAGTACCTTGTGAAATGGAAAAGGCTATTGGATAATGAGGCCAGTTGGGAGCACGTCTACGTGTTATTGTAATTTGAGGAAGAAGACGCGACGAGGATGTCGCTAGCAAAGGTAGGCGAGAGTGTCACGTACGCGCTCAGCATGGGATCTCTCCCACCGTACTTGTACATCTCATACACTTTTTGTATTTGTATATATTAGATATACATAGAATACACTAGAAAGATATAGTAATTAGAGAGGTTCCATGAAATATTCTAGACCAAGAAAGTCCAAACTCATGGAAGAGTAGAAAATAAGGGAAAGAACTTGGAAGAGTGTGAAAGCAAATATTAGTGTGGAAACTTCTAAAGAATACTCTAAAGTATTTCACTACTATTGGATGAATGACACATATCCATATGTCTCACCATACATTCTATATTAGAGATACTATAAATAGGGTAGAGGGCTCCATTTGTGAGACACCTTAGAAATTGTAAGTTCTGTTCAGTTGAATACACAAGACATTTTTTTTCTCTCTTGAGTATGCTTATTCTTTTATATTCTCTTAGTCTCTTATTGGCTACGGAGTAAGACTGATCTTGCATCGCTAGGGAGTGAGTCATTGCAAGAGCTGCATGGATAGTCGAGGGGTGACGCTATCAAAAAATCACTTTTGAGGATTTGTGCCACGTGGAATCAACATGTGACCGTTTAATAGGTGCACCATGATCTCAAGACATATTGTGTGGAAGATTGGGACGAAAGAGATCTCCATCGTCTGCTTCAAGGCAGTCAACAGTAGGGCTGTGCAGAAACCGACCTGAATCGATTAAACCGACCGAAACCGACCTGAATTTTGGTTCGGTTTCGATTTTGGGACATATCATTTCGGTTTCGATTTTGAAAAATAGAAACCGATAGTTTGTCGGTTCGGTTTTGGTATTAACGTTAAAAAATCGAAACCGAACCGATAAGAAACCGATAGTGGTGCTACACGACTGTATAAGTGCATAGTGTATACAAAACTTAGGTTGCAAACAAAGAAGTCTATTTTTTCCCTTTGAAATCTTATATTCTCATGTGTTTTTCTATTGTTGGAAGAACCATTTAAGTTAAAGGCTTTGGGGAGTGGTAATGGGTTTAAAGGATATGTATTTATAGGGTTTGAAGACCCCATTTTGTTTAATTGTGATATCTGCATAGTGTATTTGAATGTGTGATTTTGGGTTTTCTTAGGACTCTCTTTGTAGTTCGTATTTGTATTGATTTGGGTTTTGGAGTTTTGCATTTGGAATTTTGGTTTCTTGAATTGTTCTCATATATTTGTCATTTTTTATTTAAAATAAAATTATATAGAAAATACCCATTGATTTGGACTGTCCGATTGGTATATTAATTTTTGGGAAATGTTCTTAGCCATCTGATCAATCACCTACTTTTGGATGGTTAATAGCAAATTAGCAATATAGGCAACAACCTACAGAGTCTTCAATGGTCTGACCCTTATGAATTGATAATGGCTTCTTAATAAAAATAAATAAAAAATTGAGGCTCCGAAACCGAAAACCGACCGAACTGATAATTATCGGTTCGGTTTCGATTTTGAACCTTATATGTTCGGTTTCGGTTTTATAAAATAGAAACCGATAGTTATCGATTCGGTTTAGGTTTTACCCCAAAACCAACCCGAATCAACCCGAAAACACCCCTAGTCAACAGTTTTTTCCAGTGAAAAAGCATGTGCTCTTCACAAAAAAAACAAGTGCAAATAATGCCACCCTAAGTTTAGATGCTATAGTTGGGTCGGCAAGCATATTCGGTCAGTTGTTTACCTGGCCCATCTAATTTTTTAACATGGTTGGGCATGAAGCATACACCTGACCTTCAGGTCAGGAATATACCCTTGAACTAGTGTCAGATTAGCATATGCCTGTGACCCGTCAAGTAGTCAAACTTTTGACCTGGCCAAGCCCAACACATTGCCAACCCTACCCGATTAAAAAACCAGGTTGGTTACTCACCCGACCCAACCTACATCATAATTGTGGGCTGTACATAGCTACCAAAGTCGGAATTTAGGGAAAAAATCAGCTAGAAATTTTTATCAAAAAAAGGGAAAATTTTTGGCAAACTCGGGAAGGAAAATGGGGAAGCATTTGGAAAAAGTAAGAAAATATATACAATTATTAAAAGTAAATGTCTTTTTGATAAAAATGAGGAACATTTCGGGAAAAAATCATAAAAAATGCATTTAAACTATGAAATTCGGGATTTTTTTAAAAATACAAGTATTTTTTAACACATTTCAAATGTTTTCCGACGTTTTACGTATAAAGGCATTTTAAACGAGTTTTTTTTTCCAAATAATCGCCTATTTTCTTCGGTATAGGTATGTAAGGCAATCACATTGCCCCAACAGAGGGCAAATCTGCCTTCTGAGGCACGTCCAATAAAGTATTTATTAATTCTTGTTTAACTTCCTTTTCTTTGATAAATAGTGTCGTGATGGTAGGGAAAAAAATTAAATTCCTTTCTGAAAAAACACCACGACCTCAAAAATTGAGAATTTTACTAATAAAATGTGAATTTCCCCACGTTTTCTCAAAATTTCAAAATTTTATCATTTTTCTTTTTGTTCTCTCCAATATTTATTAGTTTTTTTATTAAATTTATCAAAAATTTCCGTATTATTTCCCAGCCGGTTTATTCCCGAACCCTGACTTGGGCACTATGCCAAATGAAAAATAAATAATCTTGCTCCTTGACCTGGCAAGTTAGGTACTCGGATGCTAGCTACAAATGGTAGCTCTATTAGCACATACCAAATTGTCGTGGGAACCTACACTGAAATCTACTGATTGTTTTGAATTAAATGATGGGATTATTTTTTATTTCATTTTTCCGTACAATGGATATTCAGACTTTCTAAATTGCATCGGACGATCTATTTTTTATTCCATATGGTACACATTCCAAAAAGTGATGGGAAAATCATGCGGTACACATCCCACTATAACATGATTTTCAGGTCACTTTTGGGATGCGTGTCATGTGGCATAAAAAAATGATCACCATGGTTTCAAGCCCATTGTGTGGAAAAGTGGGATGACAAATGATTTCCATTGTCTGATTCAAAACAATCAATGCAGATTTCCATCATAGGTGCCCAAAGTAATTCAATAGGTGCTGTAGAGCTACCCGCTACAAATTGTGCATGGTGAACCCAAGACGAAGGTTTGGCAACAGGGAGTTTGCGGGAGTTAGGGTTGGAACCTGATCCACTACAAATAAAATAAAGCTAGTGTTACTATAACACCACTATATGTTACAACCCCTCACTTAAATAAAGGAAAAATATGTTGACTACTTTTAAATCGGAAAAATATGGAGATCATTTTTCATCCCAATCATATTGAGATCATGGGCCTATCATCAAACGGTCAGATTTTGATTCCACATGATATAAATCTCACAAAGTAAATGTGAATCACGTTTGATTGATCACATTCACTTTTTGGGAAGTTTGCCACGGGAAGTCAACATCTGACCGCTTGATAGTTGGCCTATAAGCTCAAGATCAATTATGGGCCAGGAAGATTGGGACGAAAAATGATCTCCATCATTTGATTTAAAAAAGTCTGCAATTTTCCTTTATTTAAGTGAGGTGGCTATAACATAAAGTGGTGTGGTAATAACACCAGCCTAAAATAAGCCACCAACATTCCTAAATTGAAAATGAAAGGTTAGATGCGATCATTATTATAGTCTTATCCCATCTATTTTATTTGATATATACCAAATAAATAATCAAACCTACTTGTGGCATGGTTAATGAATAGATGGTCAATTAATTGTTTAATGGTTTAGATTAAGCAAATAAATGCCGATTGATGTAGAGAACGAAGCACTGTAATATTTGATAATGCTAAAGATCATCATATAATAACAGATAATAGTTCCTTTCAACATGGTCACCATCATCAATAAATATTTCATTTCTAAGGAAGGAAACACAATCATTGATAAAGGTGCTCAATGCTTCCTTTAATGATTATTTTTTTATACGGTCGAAACATCCTCGACAACCGAGAAGGAGTGCACGCATATAGATGTGATAGTTGTAGAACAACACCAACGAGAGTAGTAAGGAGAATACCAACAAGAGTGATGATGACTTTTGAAAGGAGACTGCTTCACAACAATTCAATACTGCTTTTATACAAGAAACAACCTAAGTTGATAAGCTTGATCCTTGTGAAAGAATGCCCAAAAGATTATAGCGGTTGGAGAAGATTGTGGAAGACTTGAAGATTATCCGGTGTTGAACTGACACACCAAAGAATGATGTGTAGACTTTTACTTCAAAGTCAAAAATAAAAGTTTAAAGTCTACCTACTAAGATTCAATCTCTAGACCCCTCTTGTTTCAAACTTAAACCCTTAATTAGTAGGCTATCGCTTAACTTGTGTCAAATGACGACGTAAACAAATATAAGGGCTTTATAAATCACATGTATTTTTTTGTCAACACTTTTTGAAAGGTCAAGACATGCGGAGTATATGTTATTAATCGCATATAAAAATTTTAAGTATATCAATAATACAAAATTTTGAGTCGTTACAATTGAACAGAAGAATCCTTTCAAGTCATGTTTTCAATTTGAGTTTAATATTCACATCAAGAGCAGAAAACTTATAAAAAATAAAGTAAAAGTAACTTTCTAGATGGTCACAAAATCATTAAGGAAATCATAAGCCACAATTTATAATTCCAATGGAAATAAGTATGCTTATATAAAAAATATTTTTAACAAATACAATAACATATGTCATTAACCATCTATATAAAGCAAGGTAAATAAATAAAACAATTTAATTTGAACACTTTCCGAATGGGAGTAATAGAGGCCCCATATTGTAGGTCTTGCAAACCAAAACAAAATGGCAATGTACACACTCTAATGAATGTTAAAATCGTCGACAACGGATGTATATTCCAAGTTGAGTTTCTAATACCCCAAGGTAAAATTTAATGATTCTCCAAAGACTAAGCACATAAAACCAATATCAATGTCATTGATGTCATTGAGTCAATAGATATGGAAACATTCATTATTATGGCATCTGGCTCTCACCTTATAACATATAAATTCTAAAATAAAATTATAAAAAGAGCCTAACCTATTAGAAGGAGAAGATTATTGTGATTTGTACTTCAAACAGATAGACTATACAACCGTATAAGACAAAATAGTAATTATAAAAGGGATGCTGCGGGGATTAAAATTATCAAAACACACTAAAAAAAATAAATTATTAGCGACAATTTTTGAAAGCAAAAAATTATTAAAGATTAGCGATAAGAGTATTAGTAGTAGCTTTTTGTTAATAATAATAACAATTTTTTGTAGTGACACTAGCTTCTCATAAAAGACAAGATGCCCATTTAGTTATTGCAACTTTTATATTATTACTATATCATTGCCCAATTAAAGAAAGCACAATCTCTGGTGCATTTAGAAAACATTCAATAAAAACTGTCTTCTTCACGAAGACTTTCTGTAGGGAAACAAGAAACTATGCTATCCCACCGACGGGGGGATTGAAACCTCCATTGTCACCAATCTTGGTAAACCTTGTAGCCAAAAAAAAATGGGTAAAAAGTAAAATTTTCTAAAATACTTTAAAATCTAAGTCGCTCAATCATTCTTGACCAACTTTGGCCTCAACCAAAGCTTTGATACCAATTATTAAACCAATGAAGATGGCTGGATCTTTGGCCATAGAAGATCAAGAGCGATTGATCTATTATTACTAAGCCACATGATCAATAAAACTAACATTGATTGTGAGTCATGAAAGATGGGTTGTCGCTTAGATTTTCAACGATCTCCTCGTTTTCAATACCTTCTAGCACAATGGGGATGTTTTTGCTAATAAGGAGGGTTGAAGTGTGTCGAGCAATCGTTGAGACCAGGCATCCATATATTTATAGCCAATGAGTCATTCCCATTAAGGACTTAAATTACTAACTATATTGTGACTTGAAATCACAATCATACCCTAGATAAAAACTAAATTATTAGTTGCTAATTCTCTCAAATTCACCGAATTAGCAACTATAGCATCTCAAAATTGATATTACATCATTCACCGGTCAACAAATTGACCATAATGACGGCTACCAAAATAGAAACTTCTAACATGTCCGTCATCTCGACAACATCATCGGCTGTAATTCTCTCTCTCTCTCTCTCTCTATTTCTCTGTAAATTTTTATTTTTTTTCAATTGACACCACAAAAATAAGGAGTTTCAGCGGCACTTATTGTTAAAGCAGATTTTGGTAGCGATAGGACTAATAGCGGCAGTTTTTGGTTGTCATATGACTAATAACGGCAGGTTTTTATTAAAAAAATTGCCGTTAATAATCTTATTTTTTGTAGTGTTATTAAAGTTCATTTTATTATTTTTGTTAGGCATTTTGAGTGCTGCTGTGTTTGCTCGCTATTGCCGCTTTAGCGGCTAAAATGCGATATACATGTGCGGCACCGACGAGTACAGGATTGCCATTGAAACCAAGGCCATGGAAGAGCACTGCACTCCTCAGCAGATTTGTGACAAGTGAGTGGTGTTTCGCCTAGTGATAAATTATTTGTTCTTATTATAATTGAAGACCTTTTTGTACCATCTATTGCAAAATATTGGTTTACTTTTTTAATCTAAATGGTTGTGGTGCTCGTTAATTGAATGCATGAGATGCTTAGCTTGTATGGTTGAGTTATTGATAAATCTTGATAATCCGAGACGTCTCGGACAGGGCCGATACCAAGTCATCTCGGACGGGACCGATACTGGCACTACGTCAAAATGAAGGAAAAACCACTATGACAGTATAAAATAAACCATTGCTTAAAATAGTGGTGTAACATTCCACTGCCTAAAACAATAGTATTTTAAGATAATGCAGTGGTTTTATAATTAAAAATTTACTTAATAAATTATCTCCACTTCACGTGATATAACACGTGCAAATCTAATCGGGCCGAACTCCCAACCACCCTTTTTGTTTTTGGTTTTTGGTTTTGTTTTTTTAGAGATAACCCAACCGCGATCTCTTTATCTCTAACATCCACGCCTCAGAGGCTCCTCCCTTCCTTCTTTTTCTCTGAGAAAACCCTAGCCACTCTCTCGTCTTCCTCTCTCTCGACGTTGTAGAACAGATCATCTTCTTCTCCACGGTCAAATCGACGTTGCCCGATCACATGAAATCGACGTTGCCCGATCTTCTTCTTCTTCAAATCTCCAGACTCAGATCTCTTTGATCTCCACGGTCAAATCTCTCTTCTCTATTGATTTTTACACTTGTAGTGCTCCCGATTAGGTTTTTTTCTTAGCTACGAAATTTTAAATCCCAACTAATATATACAGATCGCAATCTCCCTCTCTGTACCCTCCAGATTCGTTGGAAGTTTTGAAAGCTTCGTACAATAGTAGCAAGTTTAGATTGGGATCATCGAGTTCGTCGGTTTCAAAGTCGAAGAGAGAGGAGACGGAATTCATAGAATCCGAGGCAGAAAATGGAGGAGACGAGGAGTTTTTGAGTGCTAGAGGTCGAGATCTGAGATCGTGTTTGTCGGTTTCCAAATTGGCGGTGGGAGATGAGTTGGAGTTTGCGGAGTCGAACAAGAGAAACAGAGGTGAGGAGAGTTTGAGCCCTGAGGCTTTGTCAGTTCTAGATCCAGATCAAGAAGCAGCGATTGAACGGATTTAGTCTTCGTATCTGAGTTTGAAACATACACTGCTATAAAATGAGTTTCAGCATCATCAAATTTTCAAATACCGTGAATCCTTTCATCAGTTTCATGGATTTTCTTCAATTTGAATTTACATGGATACCTTGGTATTCATATTTTCCAAGCCTATGTGTTTTGTTTTTTTCTCTATAAGTAGACTCCCATTCACATGCCATAGAGTTACATATCTCTAACATTCCAACTAGCTAGATTTGACTTTAATTACCTTGATTAATTTGAGAATCCTCCTCCCTTAATGTAGCTTGTCAAATGATTTCAGGAGCGATTTCTGCTCTTAATGCCTAAAGGACAACTTTATTTTCCACTTTTACATTCTTAGATAGGCAATATAACTTAACAAGCATCCTCACATTTCCATGATCTTCATTTAAAAAATTCAGGCCCCTAGCTTTAGGATTTTCTAAAGAATTTCCTTTATTAAGTGTAGCTTTCTTCAAAACCATCATATTTTAGGAGTTTTGAAATTCTGATCCAAATTTATCGAGTCCGAGAGTTGAAAATTATGTTGTGACAATTCTGCAACTGTTTCTACCATAATCTCGCGACAAGTGTTTCTTAATACCCTTGGGTTTTTAACTATTGACAACATTTCCTCGATCGGGACTCTTTGGGATGTCAAGGGTCTCGAGAACTATTTCCTCAGAAGTTTCAATTTTATTGTCATTCCCAGATTTTGATTCATTGAATTCATCATCATCAATTTCGTTGGAAGATCGTTGAGAACTAACATCATTTACCTTGGAATCCGTGGGCATAGTTTGATCAATGACTTAGATTCATCTTCTTAACAAGGAGACCTATACTAGATCTCCCTTTTTTCATCATTTGTTCTTAGATTATTTTGAGAGCATCAAGATCATTATTTTGTTTAGCTGGATTTCTTGTTTTGATAATTCTTGTTGAATTAAGGGTTTCTTAGGAGCTAGAGAGCATTTCTCGGAACTATAGTCAAACGAAGACCAATGTTTGTAAACATTTGGTTCCCATTCATGCATAGTCAATCCCTCGGTTAATTATCTCTCTATTTGAACTTTTTATCAACCACCACACAAATTCTAGTGGCCATTCTTGATCATTTTAAAGTGAGAACATCTGTATTTATAAGAATCCCTATAGTGCTACCAATCCTGCTTACAGTTTGAGGGGCCATCAGAAGTCTAACATACCATTAATCTTATATGGCCTTAGATTGCTTTGAATCAGACGATGGTAATTGAATTTTCATTTTAAAGTTCTAACTTTTTTCTTTGCCACAGGGAGCCAAGAAGGTTTCGAGAAGTCGGAGCCCAAGAAGGTACCCTCTTTTATCATTGTCACCAATTATAATATTAGAATTGTTATATGGTTGCAAAAGGATGTCCTTTAGAAGTGCTACATTATAATGTACCCCATGACACTTGTTTTATAGGTAGAGTGAAGAGTCCCTGAACTTAGGATACATGTGACATCCCCCTGCTTGATGATGGGCACATGGTTTTAACTGAAATAACAAAATATATTTTGGTTTTTTAAAGTTCTCTAAGAAAATGTTAATAAGTTTGGATTAAGAAAGATTGGGCAAAGAGAGCTGTGAAGTTGATTCATTCTGTTGGTTGAAAGTAAAGATAGTTTGGATTAAGAAAGATTGGGCAAAGAGAGCTGTGAAGTTGTCAAAGTGCTGTTGAACCAGTTTGGGTATAAGTCAGCACGAGTAAAATTCAGAAAAATTCTGCAAAATATCAGAAAGTATTATGATGCTGCTGCTGCTTTAATTCTCTTTCTTGATTTCTGTTGTTAATAATTTTAAAATATTGTATTGAAAGCTCATTTGTCGTCTATGTCTTATTTTTCTTTTAAACAAAGCTTATATGCTGCTCATTTTTTGTAGGGCAGATGATGATTGGAAGCTTCTGAAGGGAGCTAGAGAAGGCAGATGATGATTGGAAGCATCCCCACCGGTTGAGTGGTGCATTCACAAAATGTAAGCAGGGTGATAAGAAGCTTATAAAATTTCATTTCAAACAAAAAGCAGTAGCTAAGAAGCTTATACCCAAACAAAGATGGACACCACATGTCTGCATTTGTTTTGGTTCCAATGCTGCTTCTTTTTTCTTTTGGATTGATCCTAAACATGATATGGGATCTTATGGTTTTTCCATTTGTTTTTCTGCAGAAAAGCATGCTGTTAGAATGTGAAACCCAAGATGAGAATCTCTTGGCAACTGTTTTCTGAACTACAAGTCATTAGACGAGCTCTCACCTATGGGCATGGCCAATTCTTGGTCCCAGCTCTCACCTACAAGTCATTAGACATGCTGTTAAAAACTATCGAGAATGATGAGATTCTTGGTCCCAGCTCTCACCGACAAGAAGGCTATTTCACCTCAGAGAGTGCAACTATCGAGAATGATGAGATTATAGCACATGCTCTTCAGGAGGAATTGTCACAACTTGCAGTTGCAGAAGCAACTGGATCTCCATGTGCAGGTGAAGAGCGTTTACAAGCATCCATGTTCTGCTCACTTGTATTACCAACCTTTTCATTTTTCAGGTATTGCGTCCCTGCATAGTCTAGATTATGCAAGGGTCAGTTACCATATACCAGTTCATGCAGAAGTGGAGTATTTCATCCAATGCAGTATCTTCACTCCTTAGAAGGGAGTTTCAAACACTTTGTTTTTTGTATCAAGTAGTTTTGGTAACATTAGGTGGTTATAGAAACATCTGTGATTTTTTAATCAGTCAATTTGCTCCTGTCTACCATTTCCATCTCGATTTTGTGTTGATCTTTTCCATGCCTTCCGATTATTTAAATCCTAATTGAGTTGCAAACAAGCTTAGATGACATTTTTCTATGTACACATTTAACTAGGATGATGCACTATGCTAATTTCCCAAATAGATCGGATAATGAGGAGATGATGCAATAAGCTAATTAAGATGAGAAAATGTCTTAAACTTAATTTTTTTATAGCATTTGAACACTATAATATTTTAATATGACTTGTTTAGTTCTTAATCAGTTACCAGATGACCAACACTATCCGTAAGAGGTTTAAGGTCTCCTCAACCCAACTATTGTATCGGTCTTGCCCCTATCAAGCTATGACATTTTCATTGCTGGTCCATTTCTTGATGGGCTTTTGACAAATTTAAATGTTTTGCTTTCAAATACTACGCCTCAAGTGCTGGTAAGCCTAAAAGAATGTTAACCAATTGTTTTTATTCTTATTTATTTTTTTTGGTTTTTTTCAGATGTTTATGCATTCTCTTCTGCTCAATTTTTTTCATGGATATATTATGTTTTATGCAGGTTTTCATTGTATTATCTTGCGATATCCGCTTAACTTTAGTACATTCCTTGTAATAGGAAAGACATCACCTGTCACATATCAAGTATTGGGACATCTAAAAACATGCCTGGTTTTGGCTTTTGGATATGTTCTACTCCATGATCCATTTAGCTGGCGGAATATTTTTGGAATCTTGATAGCAGTGGTTGGAATGATCCTTTATTCTTACTTTTGCTCTCGAGAGAGCCAGCAAAAAGCTAGTGAAGCATCTGCACCGTTGTCACAGGTACTACATACACTGGGTTTTTCCAATAAACTTTTATTTCTCTAACATTTTCCGGTTGGGATCATAATTTACTATGGCGCTATATTATGAAATTTTTTTTTGCTATATATAATGTTGAGTGGCCTTTGACCATGCTTTAAATATGGAATTTTCTTTAGGCTGTGTGATTTAGTAACCCTTTATTATAACTTAATTGCACAAATCATTGTTTCTGTATTACATCGAACATATGCTACATTTTGAAGTGCTACATGCATATAAAATATTTTAATGAGTATTAAGTTGACTGGCTACATGCCAGTGGCGCTAAATACTAGGCTAGATGAGACATGTAAGTGATTCCTGCAACTAATATCTGAAAATATGATTGAAGATTTAAATAAACTATATAACATTGCTAGACAGGTTGACACGGTGACTCACATCCAAATTTGAAAAGAATGTGCTTGCTCACTGTTTATAGTAAGACGGATTTGTTAGCAGCTCAAAAACTTGGCCACAATCTATGTAATTTATGGTCTTTTATATTACTTGTTGGACCTTACTACATCAAGTTTTATATCTTGCCTATCTGAGATTTATCACACATTTCATAGTTTTCATGTCATAACAGTGTGCCTTTTGTTTATCAAGATGAATTTTCGTGGCGTTTTTGTCCAATCCATTGATGATGGTGAAAGAAGAGTTCTTAAATTCATACTCACGGAAGCCCATCTTCGTCCGTACATATCATAATTAGAGCTTCCATCATTCTGTAACATCAAGCCCCACACATCATCTTTATCTTTGTGTGCCATCTATTCGGGTTTGACTTTGCATGTCTTGTTAATCCACTCATTTTTGCTCATGACTAGACTCTGCTACTTCACAATTTTACGTTCATATTGTTTCTCATTGTTCTCCAAATTTTTATTGATCTTACTATTGTCCACATCCCTTGTGTTTGTATCATTTAACTTTGCTCCTTGCATCCATCTCAGTGTAGGCATCTTAACCGCATGACCTCTATCTTATTGTCATTCATTGTAGCCCAAGACTCGGCACCATATGGTAATATATTTGTTCAATGGAAGTGGCATTCTTGGATCACACAATACACCAGTTGCCTATCTCCACTCTGCGTACCCTAAATGGTACATTGATTTTGTTTGAGATGTTCTCTCCATTTGTTTGAGATGTTCTCTCCAAACCCACCATCGTTTTTAGCAGAGCTCCAATACCAAAATCTATGGCATTGTTGCGCTAAATGGTTTTCTGTTTTGACTAAATCATCTTCTAAGCTCTCGTGTTTTCCAAACTTGTACTCCATTTATGCCTTTTTGTTTTGATAATTTTTGAACTCCTTAATTTTAGTTCCTTTCTCCAAATTACAAACCATTTTCTTGTTTCTTGCCAATTAGCACCACATCATCCACAATTCACATACAACAAAAACCACGGAACCTCACCTTGTATCCCTATTTCTACCATCAAGCCATCCGTAATTAATGCAAACAAATAAGACCTCAAAGCAAACCATTGTTACAACCCATTTCCAACGTGGGAATAAACCATCTTTCTACATGCAGTTCTTACTTTAGTAATTCTCCCTCCCTATATGGATGTCTTGACTAATCTAATTGTTTTCATTCGGAATGCATTTCCTGGTTTGCGTCTATTAACTTATCTACCTCAGTGCTCTACGATTCACATTCTCCAATTTGGCAAAATACATATGCAGTTTTATCTCTAAACGTATCAATTAGCAGACTCAACAATAAGATGGTTTCAGTTGTTGATCTCCCTGCCACAGCAGATTTGGTTCTCATAAATATTTGAGTCTTGTCTTAGTTGCTAACCATTACTCTCTCCAAAAGTTCATGGTATGACTCCTAATTTAATTCTTTGATAGCTACCACAATTTGGATAGGGATAATGGCTCCTGACCGACATTTAAACACCAAAAATGGTGTTTAAATGATCTCACACCATTATAATTAGATTTTTTCTATCACTCCATTGAAGTGTGGTCTATCATTATGCCATGTGGCACACGGCACATCTGTGACCAATCTAAATTGTCTAAGTGGCAATCCATCATTGCAACATATCTCAGCCCAAAGAAACATGCCTATAAGTGGATGTCAACCATCCGATTGGTGAACTTTAATATCAGCCCTTAAAACTAAAAACAATATTTAATATTATAGTCAACATATAGGATGGTTTGAATCTCCCTAAAATACCATTTTGTGCCTGTTGCACTTCAATCTATGATCTATCACGTTGATGGTATGGATCTCCCACATCTTAAATGATTGATAGTTTAAGATCATTTAAACACCGTTTTGTTGTTTAAATGACGGTCAGGAGAGTCGGGTCCTTTGGATATCCCCTTTCTTATAAAAAAGGACCCCAATACTATTCCCAATTTTTGGACTTTTTTTTCCCAATTTTCTGTTAAAAAATTTGGTCAACAAATCCCTTTTACCGATAAAAAATTGTATCTTTATAGGTATACCATTTTGTCCTAATGCCTTTTGTTCATCTTTGTAAAGGTTGATTTTAATTATGCTCTTGATACTTTGTTAATCATCTATTGATTTGGTTCCCCTTTTTTGCTTGACTTTCCTTACATATTGAGTATTTAACAAGTATTTAACAAGTATTGCTTGACTTTGTAGGGCAAAAAGGATACTGCGAATAGTAGCCGTTATTATGTATTTGACGAGGATGACAGATATTGAGCATTGTGCTGTTTTCTCAGCCAGTCTAAGCATATCAGGTGAGCCTAATGAAATAAAACCAACCTTAAGCCTAACTTTGGGTTTCATGTCTGCGCTAAGTGATATTTCCTTTGTATTTCATTTAACTGCAAAGTTCGGGTTTGTTTCTAATAGATTTTCGATGGCTTTTGGGAAGGAAGAAGAGAAAACCGGTATATGGTTTTGAATTTACTTCATGAGATGATTGTTGCCTGACATTGCATAAAGTTGTTTCTTTTCCTTCATAGGGTATTGCTATTTTTTTTGCTAGGTAGGGTATTTCTATATTGATATACTGAAGGAGGTTTTAAACATTTTTCCAGTGCTTGGGAAAAGACAAAAGTGGCAAAGTAAAGGTGACTTTAAGAAATCATGCATCGCCGATTCTAGAGCACTGTAAGGCAAGTCTACACAATTTAACGGTCTAGCTTAATTTTTAACCCCCTTTTTATATTGATATATGCTATTATATCTTTTCCCTTAATATCTTCAATAAGTGACTTTTTACATGCTGACAAATAGTCACTTCTTTTTTATTGGCATCAATTTATTCTGTTGAATCTGGAATTCATAATATATCATGTTGATCAATTCAGGCTGGAAGTCCAAAATTACTTGATTGGCATCAATTTATTCTGTTGAATCTGGAATTCATAATATATCATGTTGATCAATTCAGGCTGGAAGTTCTTTTTGTTGCAAGGGTATTTTCTAAATTAGCTAATTAGCTTTTTGGTTGGTAAAATTTTGTTGTGGATGTGGTCTGCCAATTCTCCAACTTAGTAGTCTTCTTATCTGCTCAACTGAAGTCTTCTACTTTCTGATTGATAAATACTTTAGATTTTTCACTACACAACTAAAATATTTGTTTGCACAAGAAGAGGAATATCTTTGTTAGATCTGGAACATATCGATCAGCTAATTTTTTTATAATTGGCAAATTGTTATTAATCTTTATTTGAAGTTAAATAAAGTTTAACTTCAACTGAAGTCGGGTGTTGCTGGAGGTTTGGAAAGGGGATAGTGGAACATAATCAAAGCAAGCTTTAAATTTTCTTGTCATGAAACTCACCTTCTGTAATGCAAGGGAGAGAGAATTAGTAGCTTCAAACATACCATATAGAACTGAAGGTATTTGTAGGCCCAAGGAGAAATTTTCCTGGACAAAATAATAGGCATTACATCATGCTAGTTAAGTGTGTGTTAGGTTTGAACTTTGAACCTTGCAAGTTATTTGTAAAGTTCATCCATGTTGTGTTATTTGGCTATCTGATGTTTGCAACGCCAACTTGAAGGTATTACAGCACAAATTGAAGCTAAACATCCCTTGTTACCGAGTTTATGGAGGGAAAACTAAAAGCACATGTTTTTTTTATCTTTTATATCAATTACTGTACCTATATGGTTACTTTTGAAGATTCTTCTCTATTTGTGGAGTTAGGTCAAAATAGATTATAGATGGTTGAGATTGTTTCGATGACTACCATATATGAATAGTGTACTGCTACTGCTGTGTATGATTAGCACAAACTTATTTCCTACTGGATATGCTTAGCATACTTTAATGATAAGGTTGAAACATAGCTTCTTGTAGTAATGCACCTTTTGTTCTATAATGAGAACTGTACATGCAAAATTTTGTCACAATTGATAGAGTAAGCATAAGGGAGTGGCACTTAGATTATAAGTTTAATCACACTTGACATTTTCTGATTGCTCTGAGGTGAAAAAAACACTGATCAGGGTAGGGGTAGGGGTTTCGTTCTGCCCATGATGTGAGTTCCTGATCATTGCAACAAAGATGCCTTGCTTCAAGAAATTTTGTAGGTGATCTATAATACAGGGTATTTGGAATAAAATATTTATTGGGAGAAAAAGAACGGTATAAAATTGGCACTAAACCTTTTCTAAATGGATGTTGCAACAGGGATGAAAAATCTGGGGAAAGAAATGTAGAAGATGAAAAAATCTGTGTATGAAACCTCATCTAATTGACAAAATGCAATATTTACAAATTCTACTTGGACTTAGAACTTAGTTGGTTTTGGAGGGATACTCTTCAATGCATACCAATTTCTATTCCAACTTTCCAAAATTAAGCTGAGTTTCTGCCTAATTTTTCAGAAACTCAGCTAAATGATGTGAGTTTTTGAAAAATCAGCTGAACCAACTCAAAAATCTACTTGACTTCTGTGTTGAGCTTTAGTTTTCTAACCTTCAAATCTAGCTAATTCTTCATCTCTATTAGATCAATATTCCACCTCGTTTGTCTATTCAGCTGATGGAATATGGGCATGAAAAACCTGAAGTGACTCCCATCTCAATATGAGCATAATTATGAAATTCTTCGTCTTTTATACCATGCGGGCAACAATGCTTTGACAAGTGAATTGATAGAGTAGATAAGTAAACTAATAATTTAGAAAAGAAATTGTTTCGAATGAAAGGTAGCTATGCAATGCTTTTAAAGTGACCATTCAAAAATATGGATTAGTCATTGATAGATCAATGATTTTTGGATCATCGAATTCTCCAAATTTATGATGATTGGATGTGTTTATTTTACATTTTCTCTCTCTTATATGCTATGGATGAACTAATGTGGTGATTTTAGATGATAACGTTTTGAAGAGGATACTGTGTTTGTGCGAGCGAGTCTAGTTTGACAAGAATGTCAGTTATGTTCACATGGTAGAGCCCTTGTTTCTCCATCTGCTTGCTCAAGTAAATTGGTTTTCTGAGCTTTCCTCCCAACTTGTATGTGTGGAAATATATTTTTTGTTCACATGATTAATCCCTTATTTTTCCATTTGTCTTACTCAACTGAATTAGCCGAGGCTTCTCCCTCAAGTCATTTCATGATAGTGAGTGCACTTGAAGTAATTTCAGTTTAAGTTACCGTTTTTCTTCCCCCAACAAATCTGAAGATGCTGTAACTAGTGTCGCCAAAGTCCTAGCTCTTCTTTAGGCAAAGGTGAGGCATTTGTGCATTACATTATCAGATAATTTCTAGCGGAAAAAGGTTTATCCGAAAGTTGGGAAGTGGGCAATAATGTATCGCCTTTTCTTGATGAGTAGCATTTCTTTAGCCAATGTTTGGGTCAAATTTCATGAATTATTTCAGTTATCTTTTACCTAGAAAATGCTAACCATATGTGGGCAAAGGTATTGCATTATTAAATAATTTCTAGCTACTAAGGTATTTATGTTAGAGGATATGTAAGGTATTTATAACCAAACCTTAGATTGGAAGGCTAATGCTATCTTGATGTTGAAGGCTGAAGCCGTGGTTTCCATTATCTAAATGGAACATCAGAGGTTGATTCCTATGACGGCGGCTTTGTAAACAGATTACCCCAATCATAGCAGAGTTCACCTGCTTTTGCAGGTTCCCATTCTCTTTGCTAATATCCCACTACCTGCTTTAGCATCTGTTCAACAGTTCTACCCTGATCTCTATTCACTCGTTGAAGAGCAGATTTTATTAGCTCTGGTAGGGAGTTGGTAGCGAGCAGAGAGGTTACTACTAGAGCAGCTTTGTACATTATGCAGATTTGTACATTTTGATTTTCATAAGTTGGAACACTGTTCTTTGGAGTCCATTAACTGTTTGTGAAATGCATATACCACAGGTTTCTTATGTTCTAGATACAGAAGACTTCTTATTTCGCATGGGACATAAAAGACGAAGAATTTCACTCAAAGGCTTTTCTTCACTCCATGATCAGGAAAATTCCTTAGATGTTTATGCTGAAAAAGTACTGCGGTTCCATAGATGGTTATCTGGCTCTTAATATGTTTTCAATGGAGCTCAATTGTCCGGGCACTTCAGTGTTAAATGGATCTTTACAATTTTATATATATTACTTAATAAACAGTTAAGTACATCTTTATTTGTTTTAGGTGAATAAACTGGACGGATATAGTGGATAATGCAGAAACATATTTGCTCATATGATCCTATTGACCAATCAAGTATTCTATTTATTTAAGCTTTTCCCACTTGTCTATGCTTATGCAGCCACCTCCACCGGTTAATGATACCAATCCTTATAATGTCTTCAGACCAAGGGAGAAAGCCCACCGGCTCAACACTACGAGGGTAGGTTTGAGAATTTATTAGAAAATGTGGTTTTACTATTTCAATTCTCGTATGTAAGAGGCACTTCAAATTTCTGAAGGCCATTCTTAACTTAGATTTTTGTTTGTACAGGCTCTTCCATCGAGTATAAAGGAAATAATTGAAGTTGTTGATGTTCTTCTAAGATGGTTTGTTTTGCGGTTCTGCGAGTCAAACACAACATGCTTGTTGAAGGTACCATTTCATTTAGGAAATTTATTATTATTTTTAAGGTACAATTAGATTCAATCTTGAAAACCACGAATAGGTGTGGCGTAGGTCCCTTTTTTTGTAGTGAGAAGTCATCAATATCTCAATTTAATTGCTTAATATCATAAATATTTAATTACGTTCTCCTTTTGATTTCAGGCAAAACTTTTCGATTTGAAGCCCACCTCAAACGGATCACTAGGGGACGGGGATATTTGGCAGGAGAGGCGAAGCATATATATATATATATTTTAAATTATGAAACTAGGTCATGGGATCCTTAGATTGTTAACTCTTTTTTTTTTTTGGAATAAAAGGATTGAACATGTAAAGTTTAAAATATTTGGTTGATTTGAAAGATTGGATCATAGGTTGAGATGCAATATTTTGTTTGAATAAAAGAATTGGACATCTATTTTATTTATGGATGTGTTTGAATATGAGATTAATAGCTTTTTTTCTTTATATAATTTTTTTTAAAGCATTAAAAAATTATATTAAAAAAAAGTATTACAAAAAGCATAAAAAATATTGCATTAAAAAAAAGCATAAAAATAATATTATTTTAAAAAAATTTGCATAAAAAATTGTCGACGAAATTTTTTTAAAAAAATTTTTTTGCATAAAAAAGCCACTGCCCTAAACAGTTGTAAAAAAAGGAGTGGTTTTATTTTACCACTATACAAGACAGTGGTTTATGAACTTCATAAACCACTGTCTTGTATAGTGGTAAAAAAAAACCACTCATTTTTTTACAATTGTTTAGGGCAGTGGTTTTTTGAAAAAAAACCACTGTCAAAGACAGTAGTTTTTTGAAAAAACCATTGTTTAAGGCAGTGGTTTTTTGGGCTTTTTCACGTAGTGTGGGATGTCTCACGTCTCAGCGATACAGCATAATACGCCACGAAATGAAAAAATATTTTTCTCAAATTTATGTGCATCATTCTAACGCTTTATTTCTTCATGCCCCCAATTTTGTATCTAGGTTGACTTGAAGTTGTATTGCTTAATGGGATTAGATGTTTACCCATGGGATGTTGATTCATGTTTGTGTTCATAGCAGCAAACACAAATTTTAATGCCAAAAAAATAGGAGAGCCAAGTTTCTATTCATTGGCTTGCAATGCAAAAATCAGGGGAGCCTAGTGTACATTCATTAGCTACTTGTATTCATTTGCTTGCAATGCAAAAAATAGGGGAGCCCAGTTTTGGAATATTAGGCCTAAGATGTTTCTATTTCTTTTTAAAGTTCGGTGTTACTTGAATTTAATTAGGAAAATTTATTACTAGATGGATTAGAATATGTTTTTCATGGTTTTGGAAGAATGCTTTATCTATTGATGATGGTTTTGGAAGAATACTTTATCTATAAATAACCTACTTTTGGATGGGAATGGTTATGGAACCTTTATATATATATATATATATATATATATATATATATATATATATATATATATATTGATGAAAATATATTTTTTGTAATCATTCCCCCATGAATTTATTGACTGGCCAATAGAAGTCTAGCCCTATGATAGCTCGAATTTTTCTAATATAATTTTCTGAGATATATATATATTTTTTCTTTGACCAACTGGGAAGACTCGGACCGCCAGATCACAGAACATAATCCGATTATATAATTTACTTGGTACATCCACACTAAATGCGAATATCAAACCAAAGATACTTATGGCAGAACTAAATTTTTTTTCATTTATATATAAAGCATATAAACAATGGAGGCAAAATAAATCACCAGTGATAGTCGACCATCACCTAAACAGTAGTACACAAAATATATATACAAAAGTACTACAGAATCTCTAAGATGCACCAAACTCAAAAGCTAAAGAGATCAACTGAAACTATATCAAGTCCGAATCTGTTGCAACTATTGTGCTTCTTTCTTTGGTACGTAAATTTGGATTCTCCTCAAGTCCAGGGTCCTAATCAAGAGCTACACCTGTGACATATAGTCGGGGTGAGATAACAACCTAAGCTCAGTAGAAGAAAATCAAATACAATTTCACATCTTATCATATCAATGCATAGATTCAATGACAAAATTTAAAAGACGATAATATCAAAACCGATTTGCATATATCCTTAAATCGAATCACTAGTTCAAAGTTTCACACAAAATTTGATGATACAATTTTTCGAAATTCCTTTTTGTGTTCCCAAATTCATCTTCAAAGTCAAATTCAGAATTTTTATTTGGACTCAGAGACATACAGAGTTTAGTATTCATATTCAATGACTTACAATGTTCAGTATTCCGATTCAATGGCTTACAGTATCTAGATTTTCATTATTCCCATCTTACAGTGATCAGATTTTCAGCTCACATCGTAAATAGTGTATGATGACCCATCGTATCGTCCAAGGTATACAATGGTTCACCAAGATATGCGATTAGGTATGTACGAATAACTCGTCAGTACCGGTCCGGCCATGCTATAGATAATGTGTGTACGGATAACCCGTCGTACCGGTCCAGTATATATGTAGTGTGTACGGATAACCCGTCGTACCGGTCGGTCGATGTATGCAGATCAGGTGTAATGATAACCCGCCAGATCTTGGTCTAGTATATATGCATCATGTGGATAACCCGTCGACGGTTTAGTCATGTATGTAGTATGCAGTGTACGAATAACCCATTTATGTCAGTCCGATTAGTGTATGCGATGGTGCGATCGAGGTCCATCGGTGTAAGGATTCAAGTTCAGAATTCATTTCGAGTTCGAAGTTTGAGGGTTTTAAATTCACATCAGATTCAATGTTCATATCAGTTCATATTCAAGTTCGTAGTTTAGATTCAAAACTCAATTTCAAAGGATTAGTTCAAGCTCAGATTCACACTTCAGAATTCAGATTCAAATATCAGTAGATTCTTATTCAGAGTTCAGACTCAAATATCAAATGATTCCTAGGCAACTGAATTTCCTAAGTTCTTATTCAGTTTTGAATTATCATATTCCCATTCAATTACATCATAATGATATATGGTTCACATCAGAATTTATGATTTTCAAAATATAAAGGATCCAGACTCAAATGTCATATTCAAGGTTCAGAAGACTCGATGACATTTCTATGTACTCAGATTCAAGTTCAAAGATTCATAATTTCAAATTTCAAAGAGTTCAATGTGATTCAATATTCCAAATATCTTTATATGGTCACAATTTCTAACTGTATTTCCAAAGCTCACAATCAATTAAAATTCATATTTAAAGCTTATGATCATTGGTTCACAGTCAGAGTTCAAAGATCATACTCAAAAGCGAAAAATCATATTTCAATTTCAAAGAGTCAAAATGCTAATTCAAATACAATCAGGCTTATCACATACCATTCACTCATATCACAATATCCATAAAAATAAATTCAAAGTTCAAATTTCAAAAAGTTCAAATATTAGTTCAATTGCGGTCAGACTTACCACATTCCATTGATCATATCATGACATCTATGAAATCAAGTCAAAATGCAAATAAGTATCGAGTTTCCTTTACCTCGGGCTCGGAGTCGTGCGAGAACAGAAACAAAACCAAGGTCCAATCAACAGTTTCTAACTCTCAACCTACATCACATATACGATGATGCATTAAGGATTGACTCTAATTACTAATAACTTATACATATTTAAGTATTTTCTCAAAATCGAGGCAGAAATGGGCGAGTCGCGCTAACTTATAACCTGACCTAACTTCTCGCTTAATTTTTACCTTTAAAAATTTTGATTCATGAGATTATTATTTCAAAAAAGTTATAGAGTTTGTTGTCCTCTTTCCAACACCATGAGAATCGCATCAATCCGAGTTCAGATCAAAATGTTACGACTAAAATATTGGGGCTGCGCCAACAGCTCAATCAAAATCGAACGATCGATTTTTCAAGGAAAAAAAAATTGATAGATCGATTTCTCTAGAGTTTTATTCTATCAAATTCGATCAATCGGTTCCAAAATCGATCGATCGGTATTGACAGATTTAGATACTCATTTGGGTTTCTTCTTCCTTGATCAGAATCACCCAAAACTCATTCAGAGGCATCTGAATCATTCATAAATCAATACTAAACTAATTCCAACCAAATTAAATCAAATCTCACATTCTAATCACATGCGCACAAGTTCTACGGCGACCAAAATCGATGGATTTGACGCGAAACCCCCTTGTTCCTTTCAATGATTCGAAACCCTTGAAACCTTTTGATTCTTTCGATCATAGCGGCATAGATCGAACCTCTCAATGTTCTCGATGTCCCCAACAACCCCACGGCTCTCTCGAGTGAAATTGAACGATCTAGAATGCGGTTCACGGGGTTTGGGATTTCTAATCACCAAGAACAAAAGAGGGTTTGGGGAAATCTCTCAAAATCGCGATCGTAGCCGCGTCAATGTCGACGCCCTCTTTCTCTCGCAACAATTCTACGAAGATAAATGGGTTGAGAGGGAGATCAATCTACACAATGGGGGATGGAGCTTTCTCCTTCAAAGCTCCTCTCTCCTCTTTCTCTTCTCTCAATTGCAAGCAAGCGAGAAAACCCACGTGAGGCCTCACTTATAACTTAGGGGTTGGTTAGGTGTGAAGTGCACACACCCAAAAGAATGTATGAGTTCTTACCACTAATGGCTCGATTTCGGTGTGAAGTCAATACACCCCATTAATGTGTTAGCTCTTATATTCAAGGGCCCAAATTAAATCCTCATGGCCCACACGCACACTTAGTCGGTTTTCGGGTATCCAAAGTTTCGAGACGTTACACAAGCTCTCCTCCTCTCGACTCTTGCAAAAGAGTGAAACTTCCAAAGGAAGTTGCACTTAAGTACTTGGGCCATGGCTCGGTGTGAATTTCATACACCCAAGTCAGTAATTGTTACATATCTAAAGGTCCCAATTTAGGCCTAAAATCGGTCCAAATAGTCGGCCCAATTGGTTCAATAAGTTTTAATCATTAATAAAATTTTATTTTTCACAGAAAGTTTGCCTCTAGGTTGAACACGTGCACAGTGTGTCGTATGTCTTGCCAAATACGTATATTTGGTTGGGAACCACATGACAGGTTGGGTTTTGGGCTCGGGTCCACTCTCGGTTCGAGTTAAAATTCGGGTTGGGGCCCAAGTTCAAGCATTGGGCCCAGGTTCATGTGCAACCTGTACAAACTCGCATACGCTCTTCACAGGGTAAGAGTTGGGATTTAATGTGTTTGGCTCGTAACTCTAATTATAACCAGTGGGGTTTCGAGACCATGTTACATAGGTCAAATGTTTGACTTGGATCAAATCAGTCAAAAGATAGCATTCTTGTCAAAGGTCAATGTTTTAAAAAATTTTGGGTTATTATATTCTTCCCACCTTAAAATAATTTTCATCATCGAAAATTTAAGCGCCCTATTCTATGAGGTATGGACACTTGATAGCTCCGAACAAGGGTAGTCACATCCTTTTCAATGAAGATCAGGGTCATTACATTCTCCCCTCTTTAAGGAATTTTCAACCTCGAAAATTTATCCTATTACTTTTGGTGTGTATCTTAGTAATTGTTTGTTACCAAACTCCTGCTAAAGTTCGTCTCAACATTTAAACCATTATCATAAAGAAATCTAAGCCATCGACCAATAACAACAAGACATCTACAATGTATATAAACACATCCTCAAGATTTAAGTCGGTTATCATGACAAGGTTCACACTATAAATCAGCAAAAGTTTAAGGTATCACGACATGAGAAATCCTTAAAGCACACCCACCACTACAAGTTTATCCATGAACTACAATTTTTGATCATCAATAAAAAATGCAATGCCCACAAAAGAAATTGTAAAACCATTGACTGCTGATGAGTACTGAAAAATGAGGATATTTCACCCCTAAATACCTATATTTAGCTGTCCGATGAAGGCTATCTGATGAGATTGATTAGATTTGAAGTATTTCAGGTAAATACAAGCCAAGTATAGAAAACAGTACAAGAATTCTGAATATAATGTCAAAACACTGCAACTTCGGATAATCAAGAACTTGGTACGACTTGCAGCTAAATTGGGACCTTCAAAACGGTCGAATTACGAAATTGTCAAAACATGAAAGTTGTAGATCTTTTCGTCCGCTTTCCAACGGCATAAGAATCGTCTCAATCCGAGTTCGGGATAGAAAGTTATGGCCAAAATACCAAAGCAGTGTCTGAACCAAGAAGAAGTGCTGAATTTCACGGATTTCTGGGGTCGATTAATCGAGCCAGAGTTTAAGTTTGACACGAATATGACACTGTGAACCTGTTTTTTGGGACTCTCTGTCGGCTCGATGCATAGACATCCCTTGGTCGATTAATCGACCCTAAAAAATTGGCTTAGGAGACCTCCGCACGACGGGTCTATTTAAAGTGACTCAAACACTTCGGGGAGGAGGAGATTAGAATTAGAGTTTTTTTTTAGAGAGTTTTAGTTTTTAGTGTTCTTAGTTTTTAGCCATTGTTTTTCATAGTTAGACCTAGAAATAGGGAAGTTTTATTATTTCTTTTTGAGAGCTTTGTTCCCTTTAATTTTTCAGTACTCATTCCTTCAGTTTATAAATTTTGTTCAAAGTTTATTCCTGCATTTATTTCGTTTCTGAAGATTATCATCCGTGTGGATCAACGTAATTTATTTTGAAGTTTGAGGTAGTTTTAATTAATGTTATTTTCCCGTATTTATTTATTTATGTCATTTACTTACAATATGTGTGGCTAAATTTATAGGGATGGGGATCTAATGATTCCCATCCGAGGGATGTACTTTTAATAATATAAAATTAGGGATTAAAATATGAGATTTTTAATTTATGGTTGTTGTGCTATCATGAACGGATGAAATCCCCGCCACTAACCGGGATCGCGTGTGCCGAGCCATGCCCGGGATCTCAGATCTGTGACGGTAATTTTACCCTATTATTGTTATGGTCTTTGTGTTTTCATTGTGTGGATCTAATTACGATTATGTTCTGGGATCGAGTGTGCCGAGCCATGCCCTGGATCTTGGTTCTGTAATGGTAATTTTATCTTAAATATCCCTAATCTGAATAAAGTGTGCCGAGCCATGCCCTTGATTTCAGATTTGTAAGTGGTATTCTTGTTGGAAGTTTCACCCACTTTGGGGATGATTTTTATTTGAACCTGAGATCATGCGTGTCTAGCCGTACCCTTGATCCCAGATCTATATATGAAAATCATCTAAGTCCTGATTGCAGGGATGCAACATGGAACCTATTAGGGTGTTGACCATTGATCTTCCATAAAAGATGTTTGTTACTAATGAAATATCTCATAATTTAATCCTTAGATTTATATTATAGGAAGAACGGACCAAAGATGGGAGGATTTAGTATCTTCATCTTTATCATCATCTTCACTTTTATTTGTGAATCATCAATTGAATTTTAATTTGTAGTCATTAATTACCATCAACCACTTAAATCATAAAACTGGTAGAATACTGTTAAATCTTAATAGATTTCTAGAATTGCTTGTCTCTTTTAGATAGTTCAAAATTAATCCTCGTGGGAACGATCTCGTACTCCGCACCCACTATATACAAACCGATTCGTGCACTTGCGAGTAAAACATTACATTAAAAATATCACAACAACTGCCAAAGTTAACCTAGGGCCTTTGAATATATGCTGAATTTGAACTTTCATTTTCCTCCTCGGGACAGTCTTTTACTTGATATCCCATCTACCCACATCTGAGACAGGCGCCAATGGCCCACCAACATTCTTGTGTCTTATGTCGCCCTCCACACCGTGCACATGACTCAATCGGTGCAGATGAAGTGGTGCGTGAAGGTTGCTGCACCCTTGACGTTCCTGCCGTAGTAGGGTTAGAAAGGCGGAAAGGTCTCCAAGACGTAGGCACGGGTGGTCTGGAGTAGGCAGTCAGAGCAGGCTGACTAGATGTTGGCATTATTAGTCTCGTTTCCTTACTTGCCTGCTAGGAAGCACAAGTTTGTGTTTGACCTGTCCCATCTTTTTGGTACTACTCGTTTCTTTGGTACTTCTTTTCAATGTCTTGCTCAGCGATAAGGACCTTGACCACTACCTTTACATATGTTCCTAGCTCAAACAGTGAGACCATTTCCTGGATGTGAGGCCTTAGGTCACGCTGAAACTTTTTAGCTTTCATTAACTCAGTGGCCACATGTTGAGGTGAAAACCTCGAAAGCCTAGTGAACTCGACTCCGTACTTGTGTACAGACATTTGGCCTTGCTCTAATTTTATAAATTGGAGTTCCCACTGATCTCTTACTGTGTCTGGGAAGTATTTCTCATTGAACTTCTCGACAAATTCAATCTATGTCCATGGAGTATTGGGTGTCTCATGTTCTCTTATTCTTGACACAGACTTTCACCAAGGATTAGCCTCTCCATCAAGCTTGAAGGCTGCCCACCTTACTTTCTTGTCCTCCGTGCAAGGAAGCACACTGAATCCCTTTTCCATATCGCTTAACCACATTTTGGCCTCAAGTGGATCGGCTTGGCCTGAAAAGCTCGGGGAATGCACCTTCTTGAATGCTAGGAATCCGAAAGGTTGCTATCTAGCTGCGAGTATTTTTGTCTGTTGCACCATTGATGTCACTTCCTGTGCCATTGTGTTGGCCATGGTATCCAACACTTGGGCGACTCGTCCACCTTCTCTCTCTCTCCTCCCAATGGAGAATTCTCACACGTGGCTACTCTCTCGCCACTAGATGTTCCCTCACCACTTGAGGCACCTCTGTTGCATCTTAGCCTACTGCGTGGGGTCATATCAATCTGTCACAATCAAACAAAGATTTCAATTAACAATGATCGTGACTATCATGTCTCCTATGTTATGACAAAATTTAAAACCATAACTCTATCACAATCAAACACAGGTCTCAATCAGAAGTGGTCGTGATGACCTATAGCCATAACCTAACATAGACTGACTCTCCTATGTTCCGATAGAATCTAATGCTATAGCACTGATACCAATGTGACAGCTCGGATTTTCCCAACATAATTCTATGATATATATACATACATATATATATATATATATATATATATATATATATAATTCTAAAAGGCTCTTCATTCACCTTTATTTACAAGTCATGCCATTATAGTTTACCACCATTCTAAAAGGAGTACCTTTAAATCCACCCACAAAATTTTTGAGTTCACCTATGCTGAAAGATGTCAACTGCATTGAATCAGACAATGGAGATTGTTTATCGTCCCAATCTTTCATGAGATCAATCTTTAGATCATGGGTGTACCATCAGACGATCTATTTTTTATTTCATGTGGTACACACCCATAAAAGTGACCTTAAAATCAACTTTAAGCGTGCACATGATGTTAAGGTCACTTTTCTGAGATGAGTGCCATGTGAAATAAAACACTGACCATCTAATGGTACGCCGACAATATCAAGATCCGTCTTGTAAAATATTGGGAGGATAAATGATCTCCATCATTCGATTCAATTCAATCAACATGTTTCAGCATGGGTGAACTCAAAGATTTAGTGGGTGGATTTAAAGGTACTCTTCTAAAAGGCCCTTCATTCACCCATCAGATTCAAGACCCATCAGATGGGTGATTCCCCCATTAATGCATGCCAACGTTTGAACGAATACTCAACAAATGGAAGATTTGTGGCAAACGATGCAATTATTCTTATAAAGAAAACTTTCAATCTATCCACTCAAAATACCCGACCCTCTAATTTGCTATATGATTCAAGACCCATTAGATGAGACACCGATTGGTATTGGCCGATACTTACCAATACAAATTTTTTCTCCGTATTCGCCGATACTTACCGATATAATTTTCTACATGTTTTAAAAGAAAGACCGATTTGGTATTGGTGGTACCGTATCCATATCAGCCGATATGTATCAGTGCAAGATGGACCAATATCTAATATCGATATTGATACCTCGAATGCAGGTCAGATTAGCCAAACCAAATACAAGAAGCATCAAGGTTTGGCTAATCTTGAAATATGGGAACCAATCTTGTCCGCAAAGCAAGACCAGATACAAGAAGTATCAAGGTTTGGCTAATCCGACCTACACTCGGGGTATTAGTATCGGTATCAGGTATTGGTCCATCTTGCACTGATACATATCGGTTGATATGGATACAGTACCACCAATACCAAATCGGTCTTTTTTTAAAACATGTAGAAAAAAAATTGTATCGATAAGTATCAACCAATACCGAGAAAAAAATTGCATCGGTAAGTATTGGCCAATACCAGTCGGTCTTTCATATGATGGGTCTTGAATCATATAGCAAATTGGAGGTTCGGGTATTTTGAGTGGATATATTGAAGGTTTTCTTTACAAGAATAATTACATCGTTTACCACAGATCCTCCATTGGTTGAGTATTCGTCCAAACGTTGGCATGCTTTAATGGGGGAATCACCCATCTGATGGGTCTTGAATCTGATGGGTGAATGAATGGCCCTTTAGAAGAGTACCTTTAAATCCACCCACCGAATATTGGAGTTCACCCACACTGAAACATGCTGATTAAATTGAATCGAACGATGAAGATCATTTATCTTTCCAATATTTCACACGATGGATCTTGAGATTAACGGCGTACCATCAGACGAACAGTGTTTTATTTCACGTGGCACACATCTCAGAAAAGTGGCCTTAACATCACGTGCATGCTTAAAATTGATTTTAAGGTCACTTTTATGGGTGTGTACCACATGAAATAAAAAACCGACCATCTGATGGTACACCCATGATCTAAAGATCGATCTCATGAAAGATTAGGACGATAAACAATCTCCATCGTCTGATTCAATGCAATCGATGTGTTTCAGCATGGGTGAACTCAAAAATTTTGTGGGTGGATTTAAAGTTACTCCTTTTAGAATGGTGGTAAACTATATTGACAGGACTTGTAAATAAAGGTGAATGAAGGGCCTTTAAGAGTGACGGTAAACTTTAATGGCATGACTTGTAAATATAGATGAATGAAGGGCCTTTTAGAATGGTGGTATTTTTAGAATATTGGTTTTATTAAGGGCAAAATAGTCCTTCCATCCATAAACTCACGGCTAGTTAATGGCAAGGGGGGTATATGAAACAGAAACACAAAAGTAAGGGCTGCATAACTCAGGGGGTTTGATGCAATATTAGCATATCTTAGAGGGGTATATGCAAAAGACCCTTTTTTTCTTTGACCACTGGGAAGACCTGGACCTCCAGATTGCAGAACACAATCTAATTACAGAATTTACTTGGTATATCCACACTAAATGTAGAAATCAAAGTAAAGATACATATGGCAGAGCTAAATTTTTTTCATTTCTATATCAAGCATATAAACAATGAAGGCAAAATAAACCACCGGTGATGGCTGACCATCACCTAAACAGTGGTACACAAAATATATATACAAAAGTACTACATAATCTCTAAGATGTACAAGCTCAAAAGCTAAAGAGATCAACTGAAACTATACCATGTCTGAATATGTAGCAACTATTGTGCTTCTTTCTCTGGTACGTAAACCTGGATTCTCCTCAAGTCCAGGGTCCTAATCAAGAGCTACACCTGTGACATATAGTTCGAGTGAGATAACAGCCTAAGCTCAGTAGAAGAAAATCAAATACAATTTCACATCTTATCATATCAATGCATAGATTCAATGACAAAGTTCAAAAGACAATAATATGAAAACCGATTTGCATATATCCTTGAATCGAATCACTAGTTCAAAGTTTCACACAAAATTCGATGATACATTTTTTTCGAAATTCCTTTTTGTGCTCCCAAATTCATCTTCAAAGACAAATTTAGAATTTTTATTCAGACTCAGAGACTTACAGAGTTCAGTATTCAGATTCAATGACTTACAGTGTTCAGTGTTTCGATTCAATGGCTTATAGTGTCTATATTTCCATTATTCTCATCTTCCAGTGGTCAGATTTCCAGTTCATATCTTACAGTGTGTATGAATGACCCTCCGTACCGGCCCAATCTGTGTATACAGTGGTTCAGTCAGTATATGCAGTGTACAGTGTGTATAGATAATCCATCGTACCGGTCTAGTCAGTGTATGTAGTATGCAGTGTGTACGGATAACCCGTCGTATCGGTCCAGTATGTATGCAATGTGTATGGATAACTCGCCGTACCTGTCCAGTCAGTGTATGCAGTATGCAGTGTGTACAGATAGCTCTCCATACCAGTCCAGTATATATGCAGTTTGTATGGATAACCTATCATCGGTCGATGCCAAGATATGTAGTATGCACAGGTGTACGGATAACCACCATACCGGTCGGTCGTGTATCGTAATGCAGTCGATGTCCAATCAGGGTGTACGGATTCAAGTTCACAATTCATGTTGAGAATTCATATCAGGTTCGATGTTCGAGGATTTTAAATTCACATCAGATTCAATATTCATATCAGTTCATATTCAAGTTCATAGTTTAGATTCAAAACTCAATTTGAAAGGATTTGTTCAAGCTCAGATTCACACTTCAGAATTCAGATTCAAATATCAGTAGATTCTTATTCAGAGTTCAGACTCAAATATCAAATGATTCTTAGGCAACTGAACTTCCAAAGTTCTTATTTAATTTTGAATTATCATATTCCCATTCAATTACATCATAATGATATATGGCTCACATCAGAATTTACGGTATTCAGAATTTAAAGGATCCAGACTCAAATGTCAGATTCAAGGTTCAGAAGACTTGATGACATTTCTATGCACTCAAATTCAAGTTCAAAGATTCATAATTTCAAATTTCAAAGAGTTCAATGTGATTCAATATTCCAAAGATCTCTACATGGTCACAATTTCTAACTGAATTTCCAAACCTCATATTCAATTCAAATTCATATTCAAAGCTTATATGATCATTGGCTCATAGTCAGAGTTCAAAGATCATACTAAAAAATGAATCAAATTTCATTTTCAAAGAGTCCAAACGCTAATTCAAATACAATCAAGCTTATCATATACCATTCACTCATATCACGATATCCATCAAAATCAATTCAAAGTTCAAATTTGAAAATTTTCAAATATTAGTTCAATTAACGTCAGACTTATCACATTTCATTGATCATATCATGACATCTATGAAATCAAATCAAAATGCAAATAGGTATCGAGTTTCCCTTACCTTTGGTTCGGAGTCGTGCGAGAATAGAAATAAAACCAAGGTCCAATCAACAGCTTCCAACTGTCAATCTACATTACATATACGATGATGCATTAAGGATTGACTCTAATTACTAAGAACTTAGATATATTTAAGTATTTTCTCAAAACCGAGGCAGAAATGGGCGAGCTCATGCTAACTTAGAATTTGACCCAACTTCTCACTGAATTTTAACCTTTAAAATTTTTTATTCATTATATTATTATTTTACAAAAGTTATAGAGTTTGTTGTCATCTTTCCAATGTTGTGAGAATCGTGTTAATCCAAGTTTGGAGCAGAAAGTTATAACCAAAATACTGGGGTTGTGTCGGCACCTTAGTTAAAATCAATCGATCGATATCTCTCGAATTTTATTCTATCAAATCCGATCGATCGGTTCCAAAACCGATTGATCAGTTTTGACAGATTCAGAAATCCATTCAGGCTTCTTCTTCCTTAATCTGAATCACCCAAAACTCATTCAGATGTATCCCAATCATTCATAAATCAATACTAAACTAATTCCAACCAAATTAAATAAAATCTTCCCTTCTAATCACGTGCGCGCCAATTTTACAGTGACCGAAATCGATGGATTTGACGCGAAACCCCCTTGTTCCTTTCGATGGTTCGAAACCCATGAAACCTTTTGATTCTTTCGATCGTAGCGTCGTAGATCGAACTTCTCAATCTTCTTGATGTCCCCAAAAATCCCATTACTCTCTCGAGTGAAATTGAACGTTCTAGAACGAGGTTCACAGGGTTTGAGGTTTCTAATCACCAAGAACAAAAGAAGGTTTGGAGAAATCTCTCAAACACGCGATCATAGCCACGTCAATGTTGACGCCCTCTTTCTCTCGCGGTAAAGCTACAAAGATAAACGGGTTGAGAGGGAGATCAATCTACACAATGGGGGATGGCGCTTTCTCCTTCAAAGCTGTTCTCCCTTCTCTTTCTCTTCTTTCTTCTCTTTCTCTTCTCTCAAGTTACAAGTAGGTGAGAAAGCCCACATGAGGCCTCACTTATAACTTAGGGGTTGATTCGGTGTGAAGCGCACACGCCTAAAAGAATGTATGAGTTCTTACCACTAATGGCTCAGATTCGGTGTGAAGTCAATACACCCCATTAATGTGTTAGCTCTTGTATTTAAGGGCCCAAATTAAATTCTCATGGCCCACACGCGCACTTAGTCGGTGTATGGGTATCCAAAATTTTGGGACGTTACACTAGCTCTCCTCTCGACGCGAAAGAATGAAACTTCCAAAGGAAGTTTCACTTAAGTACTTTGGCCATGGTTCGGTGTGAAATTCATACACCCAAATCAAGTCGGTAATTGTTACATATCTAAACGTCCCAAATTAGGCCCAAAATCGATCAAAATAGTCGGCCCAATTAGTCAGCCCAACTAGTCCAATAAGTTTTAATCATTAATAAATGTTTATTTTTCACAGAAAATTTGCCTCTAGGTTGCACACGTGCACAGTGTGTCATATGCCTTGCCAAATACGTATGCTTGGTTGAGTGCCACATGATAGGTTGGGTTATTGGGCTCGGGTTCACTCTCTGTTCGAGTTAAAAATCAGTTTGGGGCCCAAGTTCAGGCATTGGGCTCGGGTTCGTGTGAAACTTGCACAAACCCGCATACGCTCTTCACAGGGTAAGAGTTGCGATTTAATGTGTTTGGCGTGTAACTCTAATTATAACCAGTGGGGTTTCGAGATCACGTTACATAGGTCAAATTTTTTACTTGGGTCAAATCAGTCAAAAGGTCGCATTCTCGTCCATGGTCAATAATTCAACGTTTTCCAATTTCGGGTTATTACAAGCCCATCATTGAATAGATTGCCCATAGATTGGACAACCTTTACTTGTATGCATACATGCTAATTGTGGGTAACTATAGTTTGTTTAGGGCTGCCAATGGGCCAGGTTGAGTTTGGTATGGGCTTGAAATGGCTTGGTTTTAATAAAATGTAGCTTGGTGGGCTTGAAATGATAACATAAGTGGGCTCATGTCTAGCTTGATTATTAATCAATCAAACACAAAATCCAAGTTGAGAGTCTTCCTCTAGACCAGAACCTTTAACCTAGGCCAGTGTAGCTAGCCTGCCATGTTGTCACCATTAGGTTTGTTTATTCATATTATAAGGACTAATTGAATTTAATCTCTGCTTGTAATATTAGTTATGTATGGTAATTTATTTTTGTTTTACCTTGTTTCAGAAACACGTCTTGCCAATGTGCATCGAAGAAGTATACAAATCTCTTCGATCAACCCTTGACCTTGCCCATGACTTCCGAAAAGGAACCAATCCTCTCTATGTGACAGCCCGGATTTTGGCACCCCGAAACCCGTGCCATCAGCACGATCATCTTGACCGTGCCCCTTAGCTAAGCACGGAACATTGGCATATCAAGCAAAAATGAAATAGTAAATGAAACTACGAAATTTAAATCTATATAAAAAACATTTCTCAAAAGACAGTTCTACCCTCATGCCTCTGCATGAATGGAGAACCGATCCGAACCATCAATGATAGCAAATCATCACGGATGGTTCGCCCCAAAAGAATAATCTTAATTTATACATGTACATTGTTTAGCCAAAACAAGGCTTGACATACCAAGTCATACAAATCTCTATCCAAAAGCCCTCAAAGCGGTACAACGGAGTCCTCTAGAAGAAGTCCTCAGGAGGTGGCTCCAACTCTTCACCGGCCGCAAGGTCCGACTCACCGGGGTCAGCGTCTCCTGAAGCCTCGGCAGCTGCTAGTAGTGGATTTGCGACGTATAGTCTATAGGGTGAGCTACATCCTAGCTTAATAGGGAACAAAACACAGTTGAACATATAAATTATTACTCATATATATTCCATGATATGCCATGCATGATGTGTCTATGCAGTTACTGATGAAAACAGTTAAAAGGCATTACATTTTACTGGTAGTTTACTCATGTCTTTTATTTATTCATGAATGATGCTGAAAAGGCCTAAAGCAAAACTTAAACTTTCAACTTAAGTAATCCCCGAGAAATATAGCATCTAGCCCCGATGAGATACCCATCATCGTCATCTATATAGACGCTTTTAACGTATTCCCTGGGAATACAAATAGTACCCAAGCCCCTTTCCCCTGGGGATTGGTGGCGGGGTTTCACTAGTCTCAATCAACACCCCTGGGGTGTGCTTACTATGTACGGATAAGCCTCTGCACTGGCCTACGATTTTGCCGCTGTATCGGTCACAGATATCCTGTCGTGTCAGTCGTGGATATCCCGCCACGTCGGTGGGGTGCCCTATCAAACCTCAAATAATAAAAATATCGGTGCTTTACATATAGTTATTCACCTTGTAAATGTGCTATCTTATATCAGTTAGGCCCTATCAAACATGATTCAATCTTGGATACATCCCTGGGATGTATCCATTCACTTGTATCACACCTGATGCTCAAATCTCTTTACTTCTTCATCCCCTGGGGATGGCTCATTATGATTACTTTTATTTATGTCACACACACACACTTCTTCACAACCCTTTATAAAACATTTGAAATTAAATCTATATCACTACATACATGCTCTTGTAAAATAAGGTACATGTTCAAGGAGTTCCCTACCTCAAGTCTTCGTTCGATCAATGCATCAAGGTCCCACGTGGCTCCTTGTGTACTAGCTCACACGTACCACCTATGGTACCACATAACATGTGAAACACATCACTAAAGATGCAATAAAGGAGGTCCAAGACCCTCCATGAAGCTTAAAGTCAAACTCAAAAGTCAACATAAACTAGCCCAGTCGATTAATCGAACTCCAAAATCGATTAATCGAAAGTCAATATCGATTAATCGATTCTCAAATCGATTAATCGAGATTCCCATTCGATTAATCGAAACCCAATTCGATTAATTGAAATTCTCTACTCTATCCTGTCGATTCTCAATTCGAGTAATCAAATTTTCAAAATCGATTAATCGATCCCAAATCGATTAATCAAAATTCTAAATCGATTAATCGAATTCCCATTTCGATTAGTCGATTTCTCCAAGCTATTTTCTTTCCTCCACTGGAGTTCACTATAGGTTTCCAGTCGATCAATCGATTCCCAATTCGATTAATCGAAATCTAAAGTCGATTAGTCAAAACTCAATTCGATTAATCGAGATCGGGGTCCTTTGACTTTTCAACTTCTTGGCCAATTTCGATTAATCGAAACCCAATTTGGATTAATCGAAATTGCCAGATTCAGCCCCCTTTTGGCTGTTCTTCCCAATCTCTTCCTTTACTTTTTTCCTCCATTTCTCTAAACCTTTGTCCTACATTTCATACTATTTCTAACCACTATTCACCCTTTCAATCCATGCATTTAAACTACAAAAATCTTACCTTCAATCAATCTCAAATTGATTTCAATCAAGTGGTTGGAAAGGCTAGGGTTCCAGCTTTTGCTTGAACGGATTCCTCGCGTTGAATCGGTCTCTTTAATGCTAGAATCCCCCCTCCAATCACACAATAACTCTTGTTCAATCTCTTTACTCCTCTCTCTCTCTCTTCTTTACTCCTTTCTCAACAACCAAAATACAGATTTTTAGGGTTATTAAACCCTTTTATCTATCCCCTCTCTTGTGTGTTGAGCACATACACCGCGATAGGTGTACGCGACTTCACATTCCCATCACACACCACATAAACACTCAACCCATCACATCTCATCCGTTCATCACACTCTATGCTAACCCTTGATCTCCTAATTGGTCAAACTTGTGACCAATCAGGCACAGATCCCGAGGTCACTTTTTAACGTGATTTTTCAGGATATTACACTCTAGAAGTCCCAAAACCCTACCCTAAATACGAGGACTGTACACTACCCATGTAGTGTATGGCCAAGCTATTGGTTGAAATCTCAACCCATTGACTTGGACTCAATTAAGGCTCGGAAAATTCCTCAATTACGCGTGTAAACCCACACGCACAATTGATTGCATGCCTCACTTGAAGCGCGCAATTGGTCTAAACAGGACCAAGGCACACCTTTCATGCACCGCCAAAAAATCCGATTCACACCCATTTCACAAAGTGTGGAATTCGATTACACGCTTGGATACATGCGCGTAATTGGTCCAACTTGGACTAGGTTTCTCCTTCCCAAGGACCGCCCGATGACCTGATTATGTGAGTACACATATGTGTGCAATCAATTACGCTCCCCACCCGAGGCACGTAATTGGTCCTGAGTTGGATCGGGTCTCTAATTCCTATGACCGCCCAAATTCTCGGATTAAGCACATAATGCGCTCGATTGAATTGCACGCACGCCAACCCGCACCTGATCAGTCACATAATTTACCATTTTATCACCCTTAACTTAGTGATGCTAGACCCCAGTTTGCTACTAATGAGATGTCAATGTGCAGATATTCAGAATAAATAGCAGAACCGAGCCAAAGTGAACTCAAGTGAACTCAAAAAGCAGTAAGAAAGACGATCGTACACAGATACGATCCACTCATACTGAGAATCTGTCTGAAAGCCAAGAGAAAGAAGAGATACGATCCAATCGTATGACCAATCGTAATCTCGATAGAATGAAGGAAGAAGAAAAGAGACCAATCGTAATCTATGATTGATTCAAAAAGACAAAGAGACTGGGAAACATGCAAAGCGAGAATACGATCGATCGAAAAGGAGGAAATCGTACTGAACAAGAGAACAATCGTAAATTACGTTTGGTCAAAAATCAAAGATTCCGCTACTGCTGATCACCTGACACTTACACTGCCATATTCAGAATTAGAAGATTACTTGAATTAGAAGTTTGACAATCCACGGATCTGAGAAGATTGACAAAGATATACGAGGAGAGTCCAGAAGATCTCTGCCGCTGAAATAAAGGAGGAAAGTCCTCCGTACATCCACCAATCAAAACAAGGAAGACTAGGATTAGAAGTTTTATTTATATTAGGAATCTTTTATTTTAGCAGTTTTCTTTAGTTAGAATTCGAATAATGTAAACCGACCCCTTATGATCTATAAATAAGAGGGTTTGGGATAAGAAAAAAGTGATCGAAGGAACTCTCAGCATCAATTGATAACTGAGGTTGGGTTTTCTTCCGATTACCTTAGTTTAGAGTAGTTTAGATATCCAAGGTTTCTCAAGAGCAATTGACGACTACAATTGAGAGTTGGAAGATTAAAGTAGAGCATCCGTAATTTCTCAAAAGCAGTTGATGCCTATGACTGAGGGATGAAAGATCTTTTATTTGCGTTCTAGTTTATATTTATTTTCATGCACTTTTACTGCTTTGGAAATATCTATGAATTCTTGATTTTAATTGATGCCTAAAATTGAGAGTTTACGGATTAGTGTAACGGTTTTACTTTTTTATCTTCAGTTTTCTTACGTTTGATTAACGCCTAAATTTCGGGAAGATTATTGATTAGTATAAATCTATGTTAAGGAATTCTAGTTTTTTATTGACGCCTAAATTCTAGAGGACTGAGATACGGTGTAACGGTACTTTACTTTATAAATATCCGAGAACTAAAGGATTATGATTAACGACCATAATCTAGGAGGAGGATTTAGTTTTATTTTTTATAATTAGTTTAAACGATCCTTTCTTTTATTCATACTTCTCCAGTAGAGTGGATCTTTGAAAAAAACAAATACAAGTTTTCATACACAAGAGAATTACCTTCCTCGTGGGAACGATCCTATACTAGTGCTGCAATTTTCATTGTGCGCTTGCAATAGGTTAAGGCTTAGTACAATTATAGCCACATCAAGCTTTTGGCACCGCTGCCAGGGAAGCATAATATTTTTATTTGAAAATCAATATTTGTCTTTCTCTTTTTATTTTTCTTTATATTTTCACTTTCTTTAATCACTTCTTAATCTTTACAGGTTTATTCGGAGTAGCTAATCAAAGGTTTCGACACTTCTTCTGACAATAGAAGCTAGAGGCTTAGATTTATTTTCTCTCTGTGCTTTCTAAAATAAAAATAAGAAAATAAATTAAAAACAAAAAATTATTTATGTTTCTGGTGATGCAATCTAGCATCTAACCGATCTTCCGGAAGAGAATCCTTCACTATGGCCGATGAACCTTACTGGCCTCACTTGCTAAGACTAACTAGGCGGGTAATTGCCCTAGATACGGCGAAAATCCGTCGGATGCAAGAAGAAATCCTCAGACTTCAAGAGGAGTGAAGGGTTTTGCAAGATCTTCTCGACTCTATTCCTTTCCCACCCCCCTTCCATTTCTTCCCCGCCTCATTTACCACCACCCCCTCCTCCATATTCTTAAACCATCATTTTCCCCTTTCCGGTTTGCATTTCCTCTTCCAAGAGCAGCAAGTTGAGGACACCCTGGAGCCAGAGGACGAACATTCTTTTTGACGGGACAATTTTGGTCAAAAATCAAGGGCCAATCTTTATCGAAGAAATCTTTTGCCTCGGACGTTGCTGCCGGTGTCGTAGTTAGCCTGTGTCTAGGTTTTTTCCTAGGTTTAATCTTTTAATGTAAATATTTTTCCTTTTCATGTACTTTGTAAATATTTTGTTCAATATATAAAAATTTCTTTTGGTTATTTTACTATTTCTATTTCTTTTTTTTTATGGTGCTTTTTTTTTTTGAACTGAAAGTGATTTCTCCTAAGTTTGGGGGAGATCTCTGATTTCTTTGCAGCTTACATGCCCAGTACACTCGCAGGACCATTGCGGTAATATTTTTTGGCGTATTGTTCTTTTGTACATTGCATCATAACCGACAGTTTGAAACTATACATTGCTTTAAATTGCAAAATTTAGATAATAGTTTCAAAATCATATACCCAGTGAGCTTTTGAACTAATTTAACTCTTTTTTTAGAGAGAGAGAGACGGTTGATATCTAATTCTAATTTTTCTTGAACTTCATGACCGTGTTAAATGAAAATCTCAATTGCTATCATTTGAATCAAACTTCTATGATTATGTTGTTAATTTTCTAGAATTATGTGTCATACACATCAAAGCAATATGGCATTCATGCTAGCAACCCTGGAAATGATAAAAGGCCATCTCTTGATTCATTTGAGCCAAAAAAGTCAAAATCCCATAAATTTATTTATCCCTTGAACCCATATTAGAAGCCTAAACTGAATTTCTTTGTACCAAAACTTTATAAACCCTTAACCTTATGTACTATCCAAAGCTTTCAATCTTTTACTCTTATTATTTTATGAGAATTTAGAACAAAAGGGAGAAGAAGAGAGTGGGAAGAGTAAGCAATAACAAATAAGGGACATGCTAAAATGGGTACGTCTAAAGAAAGAAATAAAAAGCTGAAAAAAATATGGGAGAAAAAAAGAAAAATTGTAAAATAAGATTCTAAATTTGTAGTTTAAAAAAATATATGATGAATAAACTTGTCATTGATATGCACACACTCCACACTTTACATGAATTGAAATTGTTGAGGATCTTAATCAAGGATAATTGCTATGATAGGAAGTAATGTATGAACGAAATTGAATTTCTAAAAATCAGAATAACCATGTGATGACTAACTGATAGATAGTGTAAGACAGTATTATAGAATTTTAATTTTCAATGTTTCAGAAATTTTTTAAAAAATCTAAAAATATTTGAAGTTTGTAGGTAACTTTACTAAAAACCTTCAGGATACTATAACTCCTCCACTAGGGATCATCTAGGGTTTTAAAGGCTTATTGCATCTGCTAAATGCAATCATTCTCCCTATGAAAGTGGCATTTAAATTTATAGTTCTAGGATAGTTTATTTTTCCTTGTTTGCTAGGGACTATCAAAGCTCAAGTTTGGGGGTGTGATCAGCCACATAATTTACCATTTCATCACTCTTAACTTAATAATGCTAGACCTCAGTTTGCTACTAATGAGATGTTAATGTGCAGATATTCAGAACAGACAGCAGAACCGAGCCAAAGAGATAATCTTTGTCAAAGTGAACTCAAAAAGCAGTAAGAAGGACGATCGTACGCAGATATGATCCACTCGTACTGTGAACCAGTCTGAAAGCAAAGAGAAAGAAGAGATACGATCCACTCGTACTAAGAACCAGTCTGAAAGCTAAGAGAAAGAAGAGATACGATCCAATTGTATGACCAATCGTAATCTCGATAGAGTGAAGGAATAAGAAAGGAGACCAATCGTAATCTATGATTGATTCAAAAAGACGCTGAAGAGTGGGAGACACACAATGCGAGAATACTATAGATCGAAAAGGAGGAAATCATACTGAACAAGAGAACAATCGTAAACTACGATTGGTCAAAAATCAAAGATTTCGCTGCTACTGATCACCTGAGACTTACACTGCCATACCCATAATTAGAAGATCACTTGAATTAGAAGTTTGACAGCCCACGGATCTAAGAAGATTGGCAAAGATATACGAGGAGAGTCTAGAAGATCTCTGCCGCTGAAATAAAGGAGGAAAGTCATGCGTACATCCACCAATCAAAACAGGGAAGACTAGGATTAGAAGTTTTTATTATATTAGGAATCTTTTATTTTAGCAGTTTTCTTTAGTTAGAATTCGAATAATGTAAACTGACCCCTTATGATCTATAAATAAGAGGACTCGGCATAGGAACAAAGTGATCGAAGGAACTCTCAGTATCAATTGACAACTGAGGTTGGGTTTTCTTCCGATCACATTAGTTTATAGTAGTTTAGATATCCAAGGTTTCTCGAGAGCAACTGACTATTGCAATTGGGAGTTGGAAAATTAGAGTAGACCATCCGTAATTTCTCAGAAGCAGTTGACGCCTGTGACTGAGGGATGAAAGATCTTTTATTTTCTTTCTAGTTTAGATTTATTTTTATGCACTTTTACTGCTTTGGAAACATCTATGAATTCTTGGTTTTAATTGACGCCTAAAATTGAGAGTTTACAGATTAGTGTAACGGTTTTACTTTTCTATCTTCAGTTTTCTTGAGTTTGATTGATGCCTAAATTTCGAGAAGATTATTGATTAGTATAAATCTGTGTTAAGGAATTTTAGTTTTTTATTGACGCCCAAATTCTAGAGGATTGAGATACGGTGTAACGGTACTTTACTTTATAAATATCCGAGAACTGAAGGATTGTGATTAATGACCATAATCTAGAAGGAGGAGAATTTAATTTTATTTTTTGTAATTAGTTTAAACAATCATTTCTTTTATTCATACTTCTCCAGTAGAGTAGATCTTTGAAAAAGACAAATACAAGTTTTTCATACACAAGAGAATTGCCTTCCTTGTGGGAACGATCCTATACTAGTACTGTAATTTCCATTGTGCGCTTGCAATAGGTTAAGACTTAGTACACTTATAGCCACATCAGAGCGTAATTAGTTCCAAGTGAATTAGAACTAGGATTCCCCGGCTGAGCCAATCAGCCGGTCACCCACTAGTTCGTGACCAACTCAAACTCGAGTTAGCACAGTAGACTCTACTCGTAATTCAATTAAGCGCCCAATGGAATGCACACAATTCGCTAATTGCGCACACTCCCCCAAGTGCGTAATCCACCTAATACCTATAAAAAGACCCCCACTCCACGCCCAAACATACAACCAATTCTCATAGCAATCTCTCCTCTCTCAAGCTTAGTCCTTTTAGAAAATTCGAGGTTCTCTTTGGGTTCTCAACGAAAGGGGTTGAGCTATCTTTCTAGACTTCTAGATGTGCAGACTTTTCTCTAGGAATCTCACGTAGTCAGGCTAGCGGTACCGGCCAGCTAGCCCTGACTCTCGAAGGAATCCCACGTAGTAAGCCTTAGCCACCTGATTTACCCAAGGGAGCTTACGGAAGGTACCCGGGAACATGGTCAATCCTCCTTAGCATAGCAGGCCACACCCCCCTTTTTTAGATAGGTCTAATAGAAGTAGGAAAGAGAAACTAGACAGACCTCAGGCTCCCCATAGCTACTGGAGTTGGCCGACCGACATTCAGTAAAGGAGTCAATCCGCATCCCACAAAATGTGATCAGTGACGTGTTGCAGCATCGATAAATATCTACAGCTGGCAATCGCACCAACCCAGGTACACTCTGTTTAGAATTAGTCTTTTTCTTTTCAGCATTTAATATTTGTTAGTTTACTATTTTACTGCTTTCCGCCAGAGTCCACGTGGACCGAATTGGGCCGCTTATTTCAGGGACCAAAAGGAACCTAGAAAAAGCGCATACCAACAGTCTAGCGATCACGATGGGACACTTTTTACTAGGGTTGCCCCGATTTAATTAGTTTGGTTTTTGTTTATTTTTCTGCTTTATTTTTTACTTTTTCACACACACATCACATACTCAGCTCTTTTTCAAAACTAAAATTTCAGGAATGTGCAAATTGAACTCTAATGATAACGACCCACCCTCATGGGGTTGCCATAACAACCCCGAGTATAACGTTTGGCCATCTCAGCAGTTAGCCTGACGTCGTGCTCAGAAAAACATGGTCAGTGAAGGTGAAAAATACTCCTTTACTCCAAAAAATATTAATCACACCGACAACAATGGAGATGATATCGAGCAAAGCTACACCACCAACCAAATTATGGACCTCACTGCCAATAAGCTGATGAAAGGAGGAGAAGAAGTCGATGCCTTGCGGCAATCCCTTATCGATTTATACAAAGTTGCGGTAGCCCAAGGGTTAATGGATGAAAAACAAGCCACTCTAAAATGCAGACAAGGGGAGAGAATGCCTACTCCTCCACATGCCCCGACTCCCCCAACACCTAACAGGCATACCTTTCACAATTCATTCAATGACAACCACTGAAGACAATCCTACCCTGAGACATCTAGAAAAGACGCCACTATAAACATAGACGATCTCCCTCAATTCCTCGATAACTACAAGGCTAGGAGAGAACGCCAAAATTATCTTTCGGATTTGACAAATTATGTTGAAACTTCGAATTCACCATAGCCGCCGGTTTTAAAACACCAAAATTTAACAAATATAACAATATAGGTAATCCAAACCATCACTTAGCACTATTTTGTAATGACTGTCTACCAATTTGCACCAATCATGGGCTCCTGATCCACTACTTTTAGAGGTCTCTCGAAGGAGAAGCCCTTGACTAGTTCGCTGCCTTACCTTTAGCCGAAATTGAAACTTTTGAAGACCTACCCAACAGATTTTTAAACCAATACAAACACATGACCCATGAGGATATCAGCCTTAGCAACTTGATGAACACAAAACAAGAGAACGATGAAGACTTCGCAATTTTGTTAATCGTTAGAGAAGACTTGCCGCTCGAACAGAAGACCACATGAACGACACAGACGCTATAGACATTGTCATCAACAATACCCAAGAGCCCCTCTGAAGTGCTCTCATACTAAGTGACTACCATGATTTTGTTGGCCTCTGTCAACATGCTTCGTACATCCAGTGTCGCATGAAAAATGGGGACCTTAATCTCTCTACACTAACATCCGACCCTCTTCCAACAACCCTGAAACAAACACCCTAAACAAAACTCTAAGCGTCAAACAAATCGACCCGAACCAAGAACAGAACCAAGTAAACTTCCATCCATATAACAAAACTTGAGATCAATACACAAACCTATACCCAAACTATAACCAATCTCTACACTCTAATCATAACCAACATCCATGCCCCAACCAGGATCAAAACCGACTCCCAATACCACGCAAACCAACATCACCTTTTACAACCTATTATTTGACCAAACCCAATCAAGCCCCCAATTAGCATACAACACCATACTAACCAACCCTGTCTTTTACGACCCCTCACTTAACGATACTCAATCAAGCTTTCAACTCCCGTCAAGCTTTGCAACTTTAGCCAATCTTACCTCATTCCACCTTGCTAACCTGATCCGTAGAATTGAACCTCCCTCATATCACATCCATACTATTCACTCACAATCTGCCAATCCTATCCCTCAGCCCATCGAACCTAAAGCCATCGTTCACACTAGAACCCAACCTATCATTAAGCTTACCCCAACTCAACCAACCACCGAACTTATCCCAACTCAACCTATCGTCAAACAAATTTTGACTCAACCCATCACCAAAATCGTTGAACTCACTCCCGAACTAACCCAACCTACCACCAAAATCATCAAGCATATTCCCAAAATGCCACAACCTATCAAACGTGATTCTGTAACAACCCAGCCGACCTTAATATCAACAAACTTATCCCCGAACCAACTCGACCTATCCTTAGGCCCGATAGCTTACCCACTGATAAATCAATCCCCACGCTCCCTGAACCAACACTCAAACTAACTAAGCGTTCAACACTAATTCCAAAAATGACTCTCGAGCCACTCCATCAACGTGCTATAGCACCACCCATGCCTAAACCAATCATTCCACAAATTCCAAAACTAAATGTTGAACCTAAACCTATAACCAAGCCCACTACTAGAACTATTAGCCTCCTCACATCTGAACCAACGTCAAAACTCGAACGCCTCATATAACACACGATCGAACACATCACTCCACCAATCTCAGAACCGACCTCTACACCTACTCCAAGATGTGAACCCATTACCGAAAACATTGTCCCATGAACCTTAGAAACAACTCTTGAACCAATCATCATGCCCGCTTCAACACCAGCTTCCAAACTTGAACTAATCACTAAATCAATCGTTTCACTCACCCCAGAACACACCTCCAAGGACAAAGTCATTAACAAACTCATCGCCCCACCAACTTCGGAATCAAGTCCCGGATCAACCCCTACACCCACTTTAGAACCTAAACTCACTACCACCTCACCAAATTTAAAACAAAATCTCGAACCCGAATCTGTTATCAAACACACCTCCGAACCATCCATTTCACCCACTCCAGAATCAACTATTGAATCGATCTCAGAACTAACTCACAAATCAATCCCTACACCCACCTCAAAACTTGAACTCACCACTGAACTTATCACCTCACCAACCGCGAAACTAAGCCTCAAACTCAAACCTATTATAAAAACTAAATCTACCATCAAGCATAAACTTGTCGCTAAACCCAAACCTATCATCAAACTTAAACTTGTCATTGCCATTGAACCTGAGCCTCTCATCGAACCTAAACCTATCATCCAGTCAACCTCTACACTATCGATATCAACCATTGAACCTATCGATGAACTAGTCCGAAAATCCATCACTCCTCCCACTCTCGAAATCAAACCAAACCTAAATCTCATAACCCCGATTAATATCCAAATTGACATATCACCAAATTCTCAAATTTTACCCCAACATAAAATTGACATCATAACTAAGCTAACTTCCGACTCCCGAGTCCAAATCTCTATAGATTTTATAATTAAAACCCTCGTAGAAGTTCAACCAACGATAATACCGCTACATCAAACCTTCGACACAAGACTTCCTCCAAAAATTACAAACAAAACATTGAAGCAACCTCCTGATAAACCCAAAATATACATAAAAAAAATAAGAAAAATCAATCAAAACTCAATCCCCTCACACTAAGGAAAGGTCCACCTTGGACTACATCCTCACGTCTCCTCCTCTTACTTTACCTTTGCCTTATCATATCATTACCTTAACAACAACACCGTCCCTCTCAACGGATTCCACTCAAACTCCACCAACAAATAATTTCCCGACAACTCGTAAATCACCCTGAAAGACTCTAAGAACTTTAAGCTCCAACTCTATGAGATGCCTCACTCCATCGAAAAACTAAAGAAAATCCCACATGACAAGGAAACTCCAACCATAAAAGATTTATTGAAAGAAGAAATCAAACGACTTCATACCTTATTCGATAAATCTCACACCATCCAAATCGCAAGCATAAACATAATTTCTCTCTCATCGCTGATCAATCAGATCGAGGGTGACCGAGGACCAATGACAAACCGACAAATTACAGATGGGTGGTCACTCCGACTGTTCAATATGTCCCACTAGTCGGACATTTTGAGTTAGTCTTTTCTTGAAAGAACTGATGTTGTATCATAGTAAAAATATATATAATAATTAAAATAATAATAATAATAATATATAAAAAAAACCAAAAAATATATATAATATATACTTGAAAACCAAAAATATTTTCACCCAGCAATATCTCTAACTCACATTTTATGCCCAAACTCTTCAAACTTATACTTGGCTGAGAACTTGAAGTTCAGGGAACTGATCAGTCACATAATTTACCGTTTTATCACCCTTAACTTAATACTGCTACTAATGACTTGCTGATACGCAGATATGAAGGAAAAGTAGTAAAAGAGAGCCTAAGTATTAATATTCATCAAAATGAACTCAAAAAATAGTAAGAAAGACGATTGAGTAAAAAAAATAATTTCCCGCTTACTAAAATGTAGAAAATCGTAATTTATGATTCTAAAGAAAGAGATAAGAGAAAAGGCGAAGAATTGTAATCCAAAAAACCATCCAAATGGAAAGCTATCAAAGACAAAAAATCGTGATTTATGATTTTCTACTAAAGAAGAGAGAAAGAAAAGCAAATCGTTATTAACGATTTTCGAGAAAAGAAGCTTTCCTACTATTGATGTTGCTAATCACGTGAGAGCTATCACCGCCATGAACAGAATTAGAAGACTCCTAGAATTATAAGTTCAGCTGATCACAGATCTAGGAAGATTGATGAAGATCTACTCCGAAGGACTCTGCCGCTGAAGATTAAAGAACTGTCCAGAAGCATATCAACTAAAGAAAGCAAGGAAAGGATAAAATTAGGAAGAATAGTTATATTAGAAATCTTTTATTTTTAGTGGTTTTTTTTATTAGAATTAGAAGTCTTTGTAAACCGACTCCTTATGATCTATAAATAAGAGAGCTTGGTGTAGGAATAATCATCGAAGAATTTTAGTGTCAATTGACAACTGAGGTTGAATTTTCTTTCGATCAGTAGTGTAAAATAGTTAGAGTAGAATAGATATCAGAGATTTCTCAAGAGCAATTGACGACTGCAATTGAGTATTGAAGATTAGTGTAGATATCCTAGTTTCTCAGATGTAATTGACGACTGCGACTAAGGGGTAAAAGATATATTTATTTACTTTCTAGTTTAGATTTTATTTTACTTTATTTCCATGCTTTGTAAACATCTCCAGGTTTTAATTTGAATTGACGACTCAGGTTAGAATTGACAGATTAGTGTAATGGTTTTTACTCTTCCATATTCAATTTTCTAAGGTTTGATTGACGCCCATATTTTAAGAAGTTGTTGATTAGATTAAATTTGTATTGATAGGATCTTAGACTTGATTGATGACCAATGCTAAGAAACTAGAGATATAGTATAACGGTACTATTTAAATTCATAAATATCTAATAGCTGAAGATTGAGATTGATGACCTCAATCTGAAGAAGGAGGATTTAGATTTATTTTATACACTTTAGATTAAGAGACCATTCTGTAGACACCCAAATTTAGCTCAAGACCCGATCGACACATATTTCGAGAAAGGTATACCCTCGAGCTTCCAAAAGCATTTCTCAAACCCTTAGGAATCATCCCAAAACCCTTAGGAATCATCCTTAACCTTTAGGAATCAACCATAGCCTTCCCAGACCTTTTAAAACCCTTTCTGGATACGATTCGAATCCCCCTGAACAGCGGTTAGAAAGAGGAGCGCCAAAGTTTTTATAAATAGTTTTAAAACTTAAAGCATATACCATTAGAAAGTAGAGCTTTCCATCTTTTCAATGAATTAAGAATTGCCTAATTTGGAGTTGTACATCAAAAGTTATGGTAAAATAATGATCGCAGATTTGTGTAGGAAATTACAAAATCGGACCCATAGAGCTAGTTTCAATCCTGAGCAGTGGTTAAAGAGAGTAATGCCAAAATTTATACAAACCTCTTCTGAAATTGAGTTATATACCATTGAAAATAGGACTTCCCCAGATTTCCAACAAGCCAAAAATTACCTCAATCAGAGTTATACATCAAAAGTTATGGCGAAATGAAGATCGCAGATTTATGAAGGAAATTACAAAACCGGGCTGGGCCCCTGCGGGCCTTCAACTTCTAATAGTTTGGGTATGATTTTCCTTCAGAAAATGGTCAAAATTGACATTGGGGGTTTGACTTGTGAACCATCCCAAAGTCTGGGATGTATTTTTTTAGGACTCTAGTGACCCTATTAGCTTAGATTATCTCCCTTTTGCCATTCATGTCACCACCCTATCATCTACCATTAAACCCAAATCTCTCTTCTTCAAGCTCTAGAAAATCCTAAAACCTTAGATTACTTATTATCTAATTTCTAATCCTAATTACCTTTTAAGTACCCCCTAACCCTCTATTTTTCTATAAATAGAGAGGCACCCCCCCTTGCAAATGGCTTGAAAAAATTTTAAAAGAGAGAAAAGGCTTTAGCTATTCCTCTCCTCCCTTTTTAGCATTTATCCATTAAAATTCCAGCACCCTAGTTCATCCTTTAGACCTCATTTTCCACCATCAATCCTTGAGATCAAGCTAGAACTAGCCCTTAGCCTTCTTCTCTTACCTCTTAGCTACTAAGCCTTAGAGATTCAAACCCATCCTTTAACCCATTTGCTATCGGAAGCTCATCCAAACTCCAACGCGAACTTCTTTGCTTTTCCTTTATCGTAGAATTGAGCCGTTACACAGCCCAAATTTTGACAAGCGGGAAGGGCTCAATAGGATCGGTGTGCCTTCGGGCAAGGGGATGTGTCGCTCATTTTACTTTTTTTTTTATATATATAATTATATATATATATATATATATATATATATATATATATATATATATATATATATATATATATATATATATATATATATTACATAAACCAGCCCCACATAGACTCGGCCATAGTAGAGACCGCTTATGAGCGGGTTAATTGGGTGCCTAACACCTTCCCGATCGATAACCGAAGCCCCTACCCAAGAGCCTTTGGCGTAGACCGGATTTAGAGTCATATTTGTGATACTTTGGTGCTTATAAAAATGATCTAGGTTTCTCGAGACACCAAAAGCTTTGGGTGGCGACTCTAAATATTTTATTTAGCGAACGCATCGTCGCGATGGGATCGTCAAAAAATCCGATAGTTGCACAGATGGTGACTTTGTTAGGGAGTAGCTAGTAGAGCTTCCCCTCTAGTATTTGGCCTTATTTTTGTTTTTAATCTACTAACCTTTTTTCTATTTTTCTTCTTCTTTACTTACCCCTACGATTCGGCTTTAAATTTTAGCAATTTTCGCCTAGTAACTTGACTGGCACCTTTTTTACTTACCCCTACGATTCGGCTTTAAATTTCAACAATTTTCACCTAGCCACTTGACTGGCACCTTTTTTTACTTACTCTTACGATTCGGCTTTAAATTTATGCAATTTTCGCTTAGTCACTTGACTGGCACCTTCTTTACTTACCCCTACGATTCGGCTTTACAATTCAACACTTTTTATTTTCCACTTAGTCGCTTGACTGGCCCTATCATTTTCCTTCTTTCTTATCATATCCTAACAGTGGACGCCTACTCGTAGAGGCGGCACAAGATTATCACCCCCGGTCTTTGAACTTAAATTTTTTTTCATAAAAGTAAAAAATAAAATTGAACCAACAAAGGGGATTAAACTTTTTTTCTTTTTGCGGGGTAGATTTTAAAGGATTGAATTATTTAGGCACACATATAACTACCCAGGTCTTAGTACCGTGGCAGCCCCTAGTGGTGATGATCCAGAAAAGTCCCAGCCCACCTAGTACCTAAGAAAAGTGCTTGCACTTGAGGTATATCGGATGAGTAACCTTCTCGTTACCAAGCTTAAAACCCGGGAAAAAGTGAGCGATAGTGAACCCAATTTGGCCTCAAACCTTTAGGTTCAGTGAGAAAGAGAGCGGATCATATAATCAGTCAATCACCGGAAGCCTAGCTTCCACCAAAAGCCAGTTTGCAGACCTATTTCGGACCAAACCTGCTGCTGCCAAGCAAACGGGAGAGCCCTTTTGCTCTAGCGCAAGTAATAGTTGCGCCAGTGTGGTCCTGAGCAGCTTAGTCCGAATCTGTGGCCTATTTCACATCCCGGACTCCCCGATCAGTGTGTTTAGTGCCTCTGTTTAGGCCCCGCAATTTTCGACACCCAATACGCCCTCGCCGATCAAAAAAAGGTGACTTTTTTTTATACATTTTGAGGGATCGGGTTGTTTGCATTGGTTTCTGTGCCTTTAATAGATCAAGGGGTTTCCCTTTGATTCTTCTAAAGTGCTTCGGAACTGTTGTCGCGGGACCTATTTAGGGTAGGAGAGCCACCCGAGAAGGGAATTAAAAAAGGCTCTAGAACCCTCATTTCTTTTCACTTACAAAAATCCAAAAAATTAAAATAAAAAAATAATAAAATAGTCTTGATTGGTGCCGACACAACAACATCATCGTACCTTCCGTCATCCCATAGGGGAAGAAGGAGGAAGCTTTACAGGCCCCATCCAAGGCACCCGTACCCGACCCGATATCGAGATATGTCTTGGGCCATGAACCCGGCTTATGCCGATCCCGATTCATTCCTGCCACATTCTTCAACCCATTCCCATACGGAAGAAGCCTTTACTTCCACCACCCTTGCCCAAACAAACCTCACCATAACTGGCCCATTCGGTGCCCCCATTTTCCCTTCCACCATTTCCCAAAATACCCAAAGTCCAAATTTTCCATCATTTTCCCAAACCATGCCTTCATCCATAGCCATCTCCAACCCATCCCACCTTCCTTCCACACCTATTCAAAACCCATCCTCTACCTTGACCAACATGCCCCGTTTCTCATCCTCCCAACCCGATCCACCCACATCCATCCATACCACATCCAATCCCCCACACATCCCTCCATTTACCCAAGCCATGCCCATCGTTCTCGAAGCCATGGCCAATTTTCCTCTCTCATTTTCCACTTCCATGCCCCATACATCTCCCCCATACATACCTAATCCACCACCAATGCCCCATCTCATTTCTCCATTCCACCCCATATCTCGCCCCTCACCCGGGCCATGCCCAATTTTACCAGTCTTCCTACACCCCATCCATACCCTTCCAACCATCAAATAGCTCATCTCCATCTGATCCCCCTTTCATAGCCATGATGGTGGAGATGTTCCAAACCAACAATAGGTGGAAGGCCTCCCAACACATCCTCTCTCATCCACACCACACATCTATGGATCCATCCCATACCCTAGCAAGCCTCCATGCCCCATTCTCCCATCAACCCTCCATGCCTCATTCTCCCAGGACCCCCATCAACCCCCCATCATCCACACTAGCCAAACCCCCACTACCCATATATCCCAAGGCCCAATGACCCAAACCCTCATTCCCTACATGTCTCAAGGCCCCATGGCCTAAAACCCCATAACCCATACCTATCAAGGGCCCATGGCCCAGACCCATCAAGGGCCCATGGGCCAGGCCCACTAAGGCCCAATGGACTAAACCTAATAATGGCTCAATGGGCCAGACCCACCAAGGGCCCATGGCCGAAACCCATCAAGGCCTAATAGGCCATACCCACTAAGACCCAATGGGGCAGACCCATCAAGGCCCAATGGCCCAAACTCATCAATGGCCCATAGCCCAGACCCATCAAGGGCCCATGACCCAGACCCATCAAGGGCCCATGGCCCAAACCCATCAAGGGCCCATGGCCTAAACCCATCAATGGCCCATGGCCCAAACCTACCATGACCAAGGCTTTGTAGCCCAACCCTCCCAAGGCTTCATAGCCCTAACCCAAGCCCAATAAAACCTTGGAACCTCACACCCATACCCTTCACAATTTCTCCAAAATTTCACCCATTCACAACCCTCATACCCAGCTCAAACCCATGCCTTACATCATCCCCAATTCACCCATATCCCAATATCCCAATATCCCAAGCCAGTTTCAAACCTTTCCACAAGCCCAATGACCTCACCATACCCCACTCCAAAATCTAACTCATCCCATCATCCAACAAACCTTCCCTCATCCCTAATGGATTCACCCAACCCATGCCATTCCCATTCAGTCCATGCAACACTAGCAAGAGAACCCTGCCCCCACTGTACCTTATATAGACCAGCAGTATGAAGAGGACGAGATTAGAAACAATGGAGCCTATGCTAGGGAATTGACCTGCCTTAACCCCCTTCCTATAATTGCCCACCCCCTAGTAGCCCAAGGTGAAGTCCAACCGACTGCTGAGAAAGTGGCCCCCATATCCAAGGAATCGGAACAGTTGAAAGAGCAGTTAGACAAAATCCTGAAGCAGTTGTTGAAAATGGGTGGTGCTGAAATCCACGCCACAGACTTCACAGATTTATATTTGTTTGCTAAGGTCCCCTTGCCTCCAAAATATAAAATGCCGGCTTTTGACAAGTACCATGGCATCGAAAATCTCATAGCACACCTTAAGTCCTATTATGGGGACATGTGCTAGTATGGAGGGGACGAGAGACTATTAATAAAGGTCTTTCAAAAGAGTTTGATTGGTCCGGCCCTGAGGTGGTTCACATCTTTGGAACCATCTATGATAAAAACTTGGAAAGACTTGACGCATTTATTCTAGGAACAATATGTCTATAACATAGACATTGAGCTACGTAAGTCAGGCTTGGCCTGGTTGAAGCAGAACCCAAATGAGACCTACAGCGATTATCTAGGACGTTGGAGAGCACTCGCAGCTCAGGCTAGAAATAGAATACCTGATGATGAACATATCAAAATAATTTCCAAGAATACCCTGTTAGTAATCTCAGACTTTTTAGTGTACCAACAGTAATCCAGCTTCGCTGATATGGTAAGGAATGCTAATCGCTGTGAGGACGCCATCAGGGAAGGCCGCCTAAACATGAATGCACCAAATGGAATCAGTGGGATTAGAAGGTTTTCAGAACAAAGGAATGATAAGAGAACTGAGGCCAATGTCCAAAATATTGCCAATACCAGGCCCAATAATAGCATAACTCCATTCCAATTCCAAGCAGCATAGTCAGCGCCAGTTAGAACTGAGCAGATAAAGAGAATAAGGAATGGGCAAGGAATGCAGATGACTTTGGAGCAGAGGAGAGCTTGCTATGACAGAGTGTTTACGCCCTTAGGGCAATCATTAAGTGTACTTTTTCCTTTATTAGTAGAAAAGGGATTAGTCACTATTCATCAACTGTAACCTCCTCCTCACCCGATCCCAAAGAATTATGACCCGAATATCCACTGTAATTTTTAACAGGGTCCGGGTCACCCGACTGACCGCTGCTTCCCATTGAAGCACGTGATCCAAGATTTGATCGATGCCGAAAAAATTATTCCACCGACACCTTCTCAAGTAAACCAACACGCCAACATCCATCAAGTGTCATTGCCCCCACATCCTATCGGAGGAGCAGGTCTCAGACCCACCATCGGGATGATAGAAGAGTGCGAATTTGAGTTTGACCCATCCAATTACATCAATGATCGGGAGAGCTTTGTAGTACCATTGCCGAGAAATTATGAAGAAAGGAATATTGGAGTGATTGAATCCTTGAATTTATCGAACTATTTTTCAAACCCAACACCACGAGTTGAACCCTTAGATCTTAGGGTTTATTTTCCATCACCCACCCCTGTCAATTATGTACATATAAATACATACCAACCATACACTTCCACCCCCGTCAATTACCCGATAGCCCATCAGGCCCCTAATCCCCCGCCAGTACCTATCAGCTACTAATGGCCTGCTCTTACCCCTTTTCCCCCAGTGTCACCACCCTCAAGCTTCACTACCCCTATTTGGCCCAATTTTTCCATCCAACAAGCTATCACCAAGGTAAATCAAGTTTTGCCCACACCTCCTGAGCCCGCAGTGCAAGTGTCTCTAATACCAGCTGTAGCCCATCAGGCCCCCAATCCCCCGCTAGCACCTATCAGCTACCAATGGCCTGCTCTTATCCCTTTTCCCCAAGTGCCACCACCCTCAAGCTTCACCACCCCCATTTAGCTCAATTTTGCCACCCAACCAGCTATCACCAAGGTAAATCAAGTTTTGCCCGCACCTCCTGAGCCCATAGTGCAAGTACCTCCGATACCAGCGACTATACCAATTCAAATCTCAGGACCAACCCATGATCCTCATCAGGTCCCACTGAGTTATGAACAAACAGATATCAACGCTGGTAGCCATAGAGAAGGGGCAGTGGACTTTATTACCTGATTTGGGAAGATCTCAAAGCAGCCTGAAGCACCAGCACCAGCACAAGCCCAACCAGAGGGGAAGAAAGATAGCGCAGTGAATCCTTTCGAGAAAATGAGTCGAGAACATATATTAGAGACTCGACTGAGAAGAATGTTTGCCCATATTATTGTATGGGATATGTTGATGACATCCCCACTCCATTTTCAAGCATTAATGGGGGCGTTAAAGAATGCGCATGTGCCACTTCAGGTTAGCTCAGATGAAGCCGAGCAAATAATTGATCAAGTGATGGCTCCAAATGCCATTTCATTTTCTGATGCCGATTTACCTGAAGGAAGGAGGTAGTCACTCAAAATCTTTGAATATAATCGTTGAGTCCAAAAATATGATTATCCCCTTGGTTCTAATCAATAACGGTCTGCATTGAATATATGCCCACTGAGAACCGCCACCAAGATTGGAATAGATCCTTGCATGCTAAGACGCACGAGGACTAGTGCCAGAGGTTTCGATAACACACGAAGATAGATAATGGGAGAAGTTGACCTTGAGCTATTGATTGGGCTAGTGACCTTCTCCATATTGTTTCAAGTGATGGACATCAAATCCTCGCTTAATATGTTGTTAGGTTGCCCGTGGCTATATGAAGTCGGAGCCATACCCTCCACATTATACCAGAAACTCAAATTTACATCTGGGCATAAAATCATCAGAATCATCGGTGAGGGGCACAGTGAGAAAGAAAAGGCCACCAACAGCGTTGAGAAGCCCAATGTGCTGGATGTGTTGCACATTACTGAGGAAGCCGACCTTCACAGTTTCGAGTATGAAGTATTGGTGGTACTCCCGGAGCCCATCGAGGGCATCACTCCAAGAACCGGAGGTGGAATGGTAGCGACAATGGCCATGCTCCAAAAGTGGGGCTATCAAAAAGGAAGAGGGTTGGGGTCCATATTGCAAGGTAGAAAAGAGTCCGTCACAGCTAAAGAGGGCCAAAAAGTCATATTTGAGCTAAGTTACAAGTCCACGGAAGAAGAAGTAAGGGAGGTTAAGGAGAAAGCACGTGCTATAGTAGCTGCAAAAGCTAGGGGGATCCACATAGAGGAGAAACCCCGCCCCAGGCCTCATATCAAAAATTCATTCATAAGTGTCGGGGTTGTAAAGATTGACCAGAATGGGGAAACCTAATTAAGCCTACACAAGCCTATGATGCTAGTTCACCCTACCAATCCTGGCATTACCCTTCCTAGCTTAGAAATAGACTTAACCATGTTATCCCTCTTTGAGGAACGATGGTCCGTACCTGAACAAACTTCCCAGTGGTAAATCACCACAAAACTATATTAACGTTTGAGGATATCATCTGAGATAAAATGAGGATCAACATGATGGAGGCTGACTCCGAAGAGCTATATCAGTCAGCACCCTCCATCAAAATAGGTAAAGGAGCGACCTCTCAGGTACACAACTGGGCATCTTTATCCCAAACACTGGAAGAGGGGAGTGGCCTAAAATTTAGCACCCGTTTCCTAAAAAAAATAACCTATAAAAAGTGAGATAAGCCATTGGCAGACAATACCTTGTATATATACAGACTCGTGCTGCCAAGGGTCCGTCTCCGAAGAAAACAAAAATCTCAAAAACATTAGAAAAATATAAAATCGCAAAAACATTGGAAAAATATAAAATCTCAAGAACATTGGAAAAATATAAAATCCCACAAACATTGAAAAAATACAAAGTCCAAAAATATTTTCATTTAAAATTTTAAATAAAATCCCACAAAAAGATGCCTTAATTTAAATACCCGTCCCACGTAAAATTGACCCCTTCCCTATATAAATACAAGAAGAGGTAGGAGTTACGAGTCTGGACAAGGACATCCCTCTGGAGGAGCTCCCCAATGAGCTCCTTGACCGGTTTGCTGAGTTTCAGCATGGCCCTACCCCCATTATCGAGGAAACCGAGGACATTAATATGGGAACTGAGGAGATTCCCCAAATCACCATGATCGAAATGTCGTTGTCTCCCGAAAAAAGAAAAAGCATGATCGATTTCCTTTAGTCATACCAAGACATTTTTGCCTGGTCGTACGAGGACATGTCTGGTCTGGACACCGATTTGGTCGAGCACAAGTTGCCTCTCTACCCTGATATGAAGCCAGTTAAGCAAAAGCTGAGACGTCTCCGACCCGAGTGGATGCTGAAAGTCAAGGACAAGGTCATCAAGCAGTATGACGCGGGGTTTCTCATGGTATCCAAATACCCGTAGTGGCTAGCCAATATTGTGCCTGTGCCAAAGAAAGATGAAAAGGTCCACATGTGCATCGATTTTTGAAATTTTAACAAAGTGAGCCCGAAGGACGATTTCCCATTATCGCACATCGACATCTTAGTCGATAATATCGCTAAGCACGGGATGCTTTCTTTCATAGACGGATTCTCCAGATACAATCAGATCAAGATGGTAGAGGTTGATCGCGAGAAGACAACATTCATTACCCCCTGGGGAACCTTTTGCTATTGAGTCATGCCATTTGAGCTGAAGAATGCCGGTGCAACATACCAGAGAGTCATGACCGCACTGTTTCACGACATGATGCACAGATAAATTGAGGTGTATGTCGATGATATGATAGCCAAGTCACTGGAGTGAAGCGATCACTTGGTAAACCTTCAAAAGTTGTTTGAGAGACTGAGAAAGTACAGGTTATGTCTGAATCCACAGAAGTGCGCTTTTGGCGCTATGTCTAGAAAACTGTTAGGATTTATCGTCAGCAGGAGAGGGATCGAGGTCGACCTAGTCAAAGTCAAAGCTGTCACAGAAATGCCACTGCCGTCTACTATAAAAGAGGTTAGAGGGTTCTTAGGTAGAATATAATATATCAGTCGGTTCATTGCGCAACTAACTCCAATCTGCACGCCGATCTTCAAGCTACTTCGAAAGAACTCGCTCGTTGAATGGAATGACAATTGTCAGGCAGCGTTCAATAAAATCAAAAGCTACCTCCTTAACCCACCTATTTTGGTATAACCCAAGCCGGGGAGACCACTCTTGATGTATCTCTCCATGACGGAAGTTTCAATGGGATGCGTCTTAGGGCAGCATGACGAGACGGGAAGAAGAGAGCATGCCATCTACTATCTGAGCAAGAAGTTTACTGATTATGAAACATGCTATTCTCATCTGGAGAAAATATGTCTGGCTCTTATATGGGCTACTAAGAGGCTCCGCCATTACTTGTTATCTCAAGCAGTTCTACTTTTTGCCCAAATGGACCCGTTGAAATACTTATTCGAAGAGTCGGCTCTCACTGGGCGGACTGCACGATAGCAACTCTTGTTATTTGAGTTTGACATCACCTACGTCACTCAAAAGTCGATCAAGGGACAGGCACTCGCCGATCATCTTGCCGACAATCCTTTGCCAGATTATGAACCTTTAAGAACTGAGTTTCCTGATGAGGACATCCTATTCATGATGGAAGACGATACTGAGGAAGCAGAGGAATCTTGGGTAATGCACTTTGACGGGGCAGCAAATGTCAAAGGTTAGGGAGTTGGCGCCATTCTAATCTCACTAAAAGGATCACATGTACTAGTCTCTATCAAACTCAACTTTCCTTGCACGAACAACATGGCCGAGTATGAAGCTTGTGCTGCCGATTTACAGGCGGCTCTCGATCTGAATATAACTCACCTCCGAGTATTTGGCGATTCGCAGTTGATCATATGTCATACGAATGGAGATTGGAAGACGAAAGATGAGAAACTGATTCCTTACCATGAGCACCTTGAGGATCTAATAGCTTGGTTCAAAGATGTGACATTCTCATATGTCCCCTGGATAAGGAATCGCTTTGCCGACGCACTAGCGACGTTGGCATCAATGATAGAAATCTCGTTTGGTGCTGAGATGAATCCAATCATGATCGAGCAAAGAAATGAGCCAGCTTTCTACCTCCAGATTGAGGAACCTACAAAGCCTGATGATGAGCCACCTTTGTTCTCAGATATCAAGAATTTCCTCGAGACACTAACTTTCCCTGAGGGTACGTCCAAGACAGATCGACGAACCATTCAACGTTTAGCAACAGGCTACGTCATTTACGGGAAATGCCTTTACAAGCGATCCTACAATAACATCTTCCTCAGGTGCCTTACAGAAAGTGAAGTGATTAATATTATGAAGGAGATCCGCGAGGGAGTATGCGGAGCCCACGTCAGCGGTCACATGCTTGCCAAGAAAATTCTGTGGCAGGGATACTTTTGGACCACCATGGAATCAAATTGTTGTAAACATGTTCATAAATACTACAAGTGTTAGGAACACTCCAGTCTAATATACTCTCCTGCCATCGATCTTCACTGCATGACCACTCCTTAGCCATTTACTACCTGGGGCCTTGACGTCGTCGGAATGATTAATCCAAAAGCATCAAACCGATATCGGTTCATCCTCATCACTATTGAATACTTTACCAAGTGGGTAGAAGCGGCATCATATGCTAACATCACGGCCAGTCACGTCGAGAAGTTTTTCAAGAATAATATTGTGTACCGATTTAGAGTACCCACGGATATCATCACGGATAATGGCATAAACTTTACGAATAAATGCATCCGGTCTTTCTACGAGTAATACAAGATCAAGCACCATCGTTCGTCACCTTATCGGCCTCAAACTAACAGAGTCGTGGAAGCTACAAACAAGACAGTCATCCGCATCCTCGAGAAAATGGTCGCCACTTATCGAGATTATAGTGAAATGCTGCCATTTGCTTTATGGGCCTACAGAATGTCGATCTGTACCACTACAGGGGCAATACCATTCTCCCTAATATATGGAACCGAGGCCATCCTACTGGTAGAGATCGAAGTACCCTCGCTCCGAATCCTCATGGAATCAGGCTTACCCAAACACAAAGAGAGAAATCTTGCTTCGAACAATTAAACTTACTGGATGAGAAAAGGCTCCTAGCCTTGTATCATACTCAAGTTTACCAGGGGTGAATCGCACGTGCTTACAATAAGCATGTCCGCGATTGAGATCTGAAGATAGGAGACACTGTGTTGAAGAAGATCTCATCCCTCCACGCCGATTTAAGAGAGAAGTTCAAGCCAAACTGGGAAGGACCTTACGTCGTCTGAGAAGTGCTGCCAGGATATGCCATCCGCCTCACCACCATGGACGAAGATCATCTTCCTAAGCCCATCAATGCTGGATACGTCCAACGGTTCTACTCTTAGTCTATCGCGATAAGGTAAGTATTGGTGAAACAGATACATGACTGCTTAAGAATCACCCAAAAGAGACCATCATTTTAAGCACAGTAGCCAAAAAGCATCCCTAAAAATGATGATATTCTTTTCTACCCCATTTGAGTCTAGGCCTTTCTTTCAATAAACTCCTTCCTCCGAAAAAGAGAGAAAGAACTACTATCAAAAAATCAAAAAAATCAGAAAAGCAAAACCTCAAAAAGAGATTACCTGAAATAAAAACAAAAGAAAAAGAAAAAATAGAAGAATCATGGTGCATGTACAATAAAACCCCCAAGGAAGAAAGTATGTTGTAAAGAAAACTGGAGCCACATCAAGGAAACCCTTTTAGCCCAGCATACCTTCAAATCCTAACCTAACCCATGGCCAAGCTACGCCTTGAAGGAAGTCATCTTCTTAGGTTCAAGGGCAATCATAGTATCTGTTAAGCCAACACAAGCCAAGTTGTGAGATGACACCTGATCCCCATCCGACCGGCTATGATAGAATCGATGTCTATGTTGTGGCTCTTGAAAAAATAAAAGAGATAAAAGAAATAAAATATAAAATACAAGCTCAAAGAATGATGGATGTGGTGAAAACCTGAAAGGGCATTACGGGTAAAAATAGCGAGTTTATGCGGACCAGGTATAAAGGGCGCTTAGGGCAAGAGAGCTAAACACATAGACGTGGTGAAAACCCGAAAGGGCGTTGTGAGTAAAAAGGATTAAAAAGAAAAAAAGAAAGGTTTGAATTGATTGATAAATTGTTGTTGAAGGAGCCTCTCCCTGATACCCCTTTTCCAATTAGGCTGCTCATGGTAGTTCAAATTGGACCCTGACCAGATTTGCTTCTGTGGAACTGCTTTGTCAAACGTATGACTCAAGATAAGGAGAAAGGTTTGACTCAATCCAAGGAGATTGACGTTCTAGTATTGGTTAAGCTGTTGAAACTCTCTCAAACCCAACCATTTAAAAAGGGGGGGTTCGACCATGCTCAAAAGAGGACCCGAGATCTCACCCAGTGATTAAGGCACCACACCCAAAAAAAAACACACAAAATAAAAAGAACAAAAAAAGTCTATGTAAATATAATAGATTTTCCTTTTTTTACAAATACACCGCTTACATCACATCCCAAAAATAGCCGGTGTGATGTCTAGCTTTCTTTCTTTCTTTCTTTTTACAAAAATAAGGAAAAAACAAAAATATAAAGAAAATATGTATACCAAAAAGATGTATGTATCTGTAAAGGGGTTTCTTACACCCTTTGTTCTATGTATCTGATCTGTGCAAAAAGTTATATGTGCAGGAAGGAATCAACGGCCCAGCTTGCGCTTCAAGGCACTAATCTCAGCGCGAAAACCATCCTCCCGAACATTCCGCTCGATCAACCAACGACCATGCAAGCTCTTAAACCTCTTCCGAGATGCATTAGTAGCTCCAAGGGCAACACTCAAAGATCCTTTTAGACGAAGGACCTCACTCTTCGTTATCCCTGCTCTAACTTTCTCTTGTGCTAAAAGCTCGTGCAGGACCCTCTTCTCATCAGTCAACAACTCAATACGAGCTCGGAGCGCCGTCTCCTTCTTCGGCTAGGGGCCTCCTAGACTAATACTCTCCGATCGATCCAGATGATCAGCAGCAGGCTACTTAGCCAATAGCCAAGCCTCATACTCAGGGGAACACTGAACTGAATCTCCCTGCTCCATATCACACATCAGCGTCGACTAACGAGTCTCCCAAAGGGCAATAATCCGATCCACATCCCTGGAGGACCTCCTAGAAAAGATCAAGTCACATAAAGGGGGTTTTACCTTACAAGGCACCTACTGAGAGCAGCCGAACTGACACAATACTCGAAATGGGAAATACAAGGTGCTGTCAGTCAATCCTTGAAGGGTGATGCCCTCATGGTCTCTGGAACGAACTATTGAAAAGGTGCGGTCCAACCAAGGAAGCCTCCATATCATCTCGGCATCGGCCAACCAAAGCTTCAAAGCTGACGAATCACCCTGCGGAAGCAAGTGACACCTACCCGAAAAGCATCAAGTCGACTCACCTCGAGCAATATAAAAGCATGGCATGGTGATCGGTGCCGAAATGTGACTATATTGCGCACCCTAAATCCTACATTTAACAGTCCGATGAAAGCATTTGATGGTTATTATGAGGTTTTAATGACTACAGGTGTTTCTGACCGTTGGATTGTTAAAAATCATAAAAGAGAGTAATTAAAGTATACACAAGGGCTATGGATAAAAAGGTCAAAAGAAGCATCGAAATCCATGAAGCAATTCAACATCTACCAAGAGAGTGAAGAATCTACCCTTTGATGTCAATCGATTGAGGACTAAGTGTCAATCGATTGACAGGAGAAGATAGCATTATCCCCACTTACTCCGAATCAAAAGTCAATCGATTGAGATTTAACTCTCAATCGATTGAGGCTATTAGGGATAGGGTTTGCTCGGCCCTATAAAAAGGAAGCTACGAGTTTTTGTAAGGGGGGGATCCTTTTAATCACTTTTTAATATTATTGTGGGAAATTTTTTTAGAGGGTTCTTCTTCCTCTCAGTAGATTGTATCAGGGTTTTTAATTCTCTTTTATAATTGTGAGAGCATAGATTGTACCTAGGAACAAAAGCATTGTAAGGAGATTTTGTGATAAATAAAAGAGCATTATTAAAATAATGTGTTCGGATCTACAACGGGCTTATACACCGAGGATGAGCGGCTAAAGTCATTTGCTCAAGGAGGAAGCGAACCAGAGATAAGTAACTGTTCTATTATCGTTTTTACAATTCATGGTATTGCCATTGAATCATTCTATTATATGTGTGTGTTTGGTTGAATATTATCGAGTCTTCGTTTACAGTCGGTGATCGTGATTATCAACGACCGTAAAAGAAGTACTCCATCTAAATCTGTTCCTGCAGGCCGATCTAGGCTGCAGAATGATTGATTTATCATTGTCGTGACTTAGGATTTTGAGATATGCTATCCTTTTTACATGACTCATACCGCAATGATAGGCTGAAGTTTTTAGATTGTTGGAATTCCTCGATTTCTGAGATTTATGCTCCCAATCTCCAATCTTTCCATTACTATGGGGACATGTTTTCGGAAGTGAAATTTGGAAATATATCGTCTTTGGAGGATGTGGTTCTTAGTTCAATGGGTAGGCTTGATGGGGAACCGGAACACGATTGGACAACTACTTTGGCCAACTTCGCTCATGTTAAGATTTGACCGTTGGCTGCACCGCTCTCCTGGTATATTTCTCTATTATCCTAGTTTTTCTTAATAGATAGAAGAATGCCAAAGGGACTTTGTTACAACCATAGTGACAAATGTCTCCAATTTTGTTAAACAACCATAGTGCAAAATATCTGATTTTTCACAATCAATTAAGTCACTGATTAATCAGCTGTCTTCGAGTTCCCGATTAATCAGTGAATTATTCCCGATTTTCTCCAGCTTTTTCCCTACTGATTGAAGAAGATGAGGAAAAAAAAAGTGGAAATTTTCTTCTGAAAAACAGGATTCATTACGTACATATGCATTTATGAATTGGTTAATGATGGCTAGATATAACTTTAAATGCTTGATTTACTTCATTTATGTTGCCTAAATGCATAAATACTACCTTAGAATTTTTTCCATTTATTTAAAAAAATTTAACCTGATTTTTTCCTGATTTTGCCCAATTTATCTGACTTTTCCCTCACTGATTTATTCTCGACTTGCCGACTTCTCACTATGGTTACAAGTCTTCCATAACATTCGTTATTCTTTTACCGTGTTTAATATATATTGTGTTTGCTTTTTTAGTTTGCACAAATTTATACAATGGGTGATTTTAAAGACGAAAACTTCCCTGTTACATTCTACAATCTGCAAGAGTTGCAGATTCTACAAGATTATACCATCAACATCTATGGGCTAGTTTATGACTTCTTCAAATATTGGCCATGCCCATGTTTAGAAAAACTTTTCATTCAGGTAAACCTACTTGATCTCCTATAGTAATTTCTCTTCTTTGTTCCTTTTTATTCAATAGTGTATTAGCTGAATTTACTAAATTCACTTCTATGGTTGTGAAATGAATTCGTAGTTTCCAAGTTACCCGGAAGATCCTTTTGGAACAGAAGTCGTGAAATCACCAGTGGAAGACCCTTCAGACTGCATCTTTCATCATCTCAAGATGATAAAGATTAATAACTTCCGGGCGCAAAAGAACGAGATGCGGTTGGTGAAATTCTTCTTAGAGAAGGCTATCGTTCTCAAGTCTCTAGTTTTAGTCGGTCCTGAAAACGGTATCGAAAACATGATGAATAATTCTACATCGCAGGCAGAATCCATGGAGTTAAAATTGTTGAATTTTCACAAGCAAATAATTCTATTTCTGAAGGCGTCATCGGAGGCCAAAATAGTATTATGTGAATTTTCCAAAGATGATAATAGTTTATGCCCCACGCATACTGAATTCTATTGTGACGTTAGCATACAGTAGTTTGAGTCTCTGTCTTCTAAATTATCTTTCCTTGTGCTACGTCTTCTCTTGATTTGCTTATGTATTAATGTTACATTGTACCAATTTGATATCAATGTACCAGAATGCATTATGTTGGTGTATATGTGAGTGATTGGGATGTCATAGGTTAGTCAAAACTGAGATGATGATTGGCTGGCCTCTTGATCATCCTCTCTTTGTGGACATGTCCTGTGCTTCGATCATTCGAGACTGGACTGTTTTTTTTGGACTTGGGCCGAGGTCTGATTCAAGGCAGTCAACAGTTTCATGTACCCTAGTTGTAAACAGTGAATCTTCGATTGTAAATATATCAACAGTTTCATGTACAAATGTAAAAGAACTTGTTGATGGACAGTTCAGTCATAAGTCAGAAAGAAAGGCAGCAACTTCTTGATGGCCTGTTATGCAACAAGTTTAATTTTATTATAAAATTTAGAGTAGCGGGTTGAAAGAACTTGTTGTATGATCCTATGATAAGTTGATATTTTCGTAGTTTTTAAAAGATAATGACATTTTCATTCTCAAAATATATTTGAAGCAACTATGCATATTAAACTTCCTAGATTGAATAGTTCAAACTCTTGGATGAGTAAGATTTTCACATGACATTTACCCACTTGAATAAATTAGATTGGCGAAATTTTTTTGCCATATGGGCCAAGAAGGAGACGGTGAGGTCTCTACCTTAGGCCTAACGCATGAGCTCCCACTAACCCAATTTTTTATTTGATGTGCAGCAGCCTAAGCTAAAATTTACACTGTGGACCATCTCATCAGGGGTGGCCATTTGATCCCGAACCTAAACTCAATGTGCAAGAAGGCTTAGGATTTGGTCAACCATGTCCTCATCCATTGCCCTTTAGCCTCTAGAATTTGGTGCAGAATTCTTTGAATTTTTAGTCTATCTTGGTGTGCTCCTGCATTAGCAAATGATCATTTAGCTGGTTCGGGAAATTGCTGTTTTTTTGGAGATTAGTACTGTTTTTTTGCACCTCATGCTTTTGGCTGCCTTTTGAGTTCTTTGGAAGGAAAGGAATTTGCGTATCATCAGCGATTTAGCATCCAGGAGTAATAGTATATTCTGTTTGATCTTTCTTTTTGTCGGTGAATGGGTGATCGGTGTGTTTGCTATTGATTTGAGCTTTAATCAACAATGGAGTCTAAATGTTTTGGCGATGGCACGTTCGCGATATTTCGTGGTTTTAAAATGTTGCGCCCTGTTAGCTATCTGGGCCGGGTTCGGGCTGGGCTTCTAATATTTTTTAAGAGTTTTTTTTTAATAAGGACCTCATTTTACCGGGCCGGGCCAGGCCTTACACTGAGAGGGCATTGTTCCAAGGAAAAAAAATCACCTCCAAGAAATGTTTTACAAAGTAGATAATGTTGTTCATCAAGTGGAACATTGGATTCAGAGTAGATAATGGTTAAATCAATCATGCCATAGATTTCATTGAAAAAACATCTTATACTGTAATTAAGAGTAGTCGAATGCTATAAACATGAATGGCTAAACATTTGGAGATAACCATTCATTTTTATAATTTTCCATAATCTTAAAAGCTTCCCTTTGTTTCTTGGTTTTCAAATCATTGACAACTATGGTAACTAATGGTAGAAGTGTAGACCAAAAGAAAATGTATCTCTACAAAAGATAGATTTTTTCTAATTACAACAAAATACTGTCAAAATACAACTGAAAAGTGTCGCTGCTATCAAAAAAATAACGAGGCCGATGATGATGCTAAGTGTACGAGATTAATACTTCGGCATTAGAAGCTCGTGGAAAAGAAAGAACTTTTTGAGTACATTCCAATAACACCTTCAACTTTGATGAAGACTTGTTAAAATTGTGCTCTCCAGTAATGTGTATGATTATATTCTCCAGTACAATTGCATTCTTCATCAAGAATTTCACTAGGCTTATTTTTCGTTCCATCATTTTCAGACAAATTTTTCTCTTGTCATTTTTTAAATCACACAGCTAGCTACTTCCGATCAGGTTGCGTACCTTGAGGGTCTTCAGATGGTTCATCAAACAAGGGAAAGTAGTTGCTTGCAATTCCCAGTAATCTATTAAATCAAAGTCACTTATCTGGATATGAAATTTAAGTACAAACTTTTAGATATGATTGATCTCGAAACGTATAAAATTTAAATTAATAGATAAAATATGTGTGAGTTTTGTAGGACATACAAAGGTAAGAGATTTTGGAAAATTTATAACAAGCGTCTCGAGCTCAGGTGAGCCCTTCAATAAAAGAGTTAAGCCTTGTTCTTCCGGAAATTCCAATAGTAAGTCCACCATTAAACACTTGCAATTTGAGACGGGCGTCGGAAGAGTTTTTGGGACTAGTTTTGTCAACCCCTTATGTGTATCAAAACCATAAATGCAAAATTAGGAACAAGAAGAGCATGTTAAATTTCTAATCCAACCAAAATATAATATATATAAAAAATGTGAATGCAAAATACCCTATTTGCGACAGGGAATGAATACATAATGGATAAGTCATACCTCTAAACATGAAAGATGTAGTCTAAGAACTTTGGCATGTTGAAGATCTACGATATACTTTTCAAGAATTTCCCCATCATGACTTGTGTATCGATACAAGTGCCCAAATGAAAGACTAGCATCCATTAAAGAAGATAAATTCTTCAGAGAATAACTACATTTACTTATGTCGCCCCATATATCTAACGAGAGCAGATTGGGGACCGAAATTTCAAAACCATGAAAGATGCAACCACCTATTGTCAAGCATTTAAGTTGCAGGTTGGAGGTGGTGAGAATAGTGAGACCATAACATTGTCTCAACACGAAACCTTCAAGTAAGGGACAACCAGCTAGTAAATTTCGAACCGAGTCATTGTCCAACTTCATATTCCATAGAGATAACATTTTGAGAGATCCCAGATGTGGATAAGCCGGTGGTTGGAAAACACAAAAAGTTAACTTCAATTGCGTCAATGATCCACTTGTAAAGAGCCAACTAGGTATTTTGTATGTGGCAGACGCCCCCACGAACTTATAACAATGTCCAGTTAAGTCCAGCTCGAGTTCTTGAACTTGCTTTCTTATGGCAAAAAAGATTCAGTTATCAACATGTGGAGTATACTTCTCTTCATGTGTAAAGCAATATTTGATTTTAATAACCTTAGAAGCCTCGTAAAGAAGTAATGATCGGCTAATGAAGTTTTGATAGTCATCCCCTCCCCCGTTAGATAAAGGTTTTGGATAAATATCAGATTTTGTGAATGAGTCCAAAGATTTCTCCATCTTTTTGATAATAAACTCATTTTTATGGCAACTTTCATTTCCAAGAAAGAAATTATATGGAGCATAAGGGATTCTGGCAAACTGGTCAACCGGTCGCAATTTTCTTCTGTAGTGAAATGCTTCTTCCCCATACCCTCAGCCATTGAATCGGTTTTTGATGATTATGATTTGCTAGGCTCTAGTGAATTGAATGTAATAAAGTAAAGAAACCCACAACTTCAAAGCTACACCAAATGAGAAAGGAAAAAATGACATTCAAAGTGGAATCAGTGTCACATGAAAATCTAAATTCCTTTTTGAAAGTGATAAGCACCCCTTTTCCTGCATAACCAAATTGGGGAATTAAAGACTGATATATATCGGCATACCTTTTGGGTCCCAGGCCGATATTAAAATATTTTTCAATACTAAATACATATTAATAATAATAATAATTTCCCCAAAGCATAGTGACAAATTTTATTTTCGGCAATATTTCAGTAAGAGGCCATTTCGGTTCATTTCAAGAGGTACAATATATATATATATATATGGAGCTGGTTCATGTTCACTGCCCTCCAAGGTCCACATGGCACCCAAGACATTGTTTGGGTGCCACGTGGAGCACGGGTGGATGGTTTAGATCAATTTTAACAAAAGAAATTTTAAAAAATACTTTTTAAAAACATAAGTCAAAGTTTGATAGGTTTCAATGGTCCACATTTCACAGTTAAAAAAAAACACAATTGAGATGAGTTTTTAATTTATTTATTTTTAAGATGATCTAAGTAATGCACCCAAGCTCCACGTGGCATCGAAACAATATTTCAGGTGCCCCATGGAACTCCACATGGAACCTTGGAGGACGAACAACTTTTATGTATATATATATATATATATATATATATATTATTTTACATTTATAAAAACCTTATTTATTATTTTAAAATGACTGAAATTAGAAGAAAAATAATTAATTTCGGAACTTTCTTTAATTTCACCACAATTAATGAAATTTCTGTGATTTCAGAGAAATCACCAAAATTTTGCCAAAATTTTCGTTCGACCCGCTGTATTGGTGAATTTCGGAGAAATTTTGAAAAATCCTCGGAGAAATTTCACTATGCCCCCAACGGGCATTTTCAGTATTACAACCGATTCATGATGGATACATATCGGCTGATATTATCAGCTATTGGTCGATATGGCCTGATATCACCTGATATTGATCGATGTTTGACAAGAATGCACGATATTTGAGCTTATATTTAATTGGGGTTGCATATCATATCGGAGGGGGCCTAACCCCATACATATCAGCTGTATCGGAATTGCAGATATTTAAAGACCAGTATAAAAATTTAGACTTACAGGGTTGCTGAGTACCCCGCTTAGTGATTTAAAGACCGATATATACTAGCATATCGACCGGGTCCCAGGTCGATACGTCAACAAAATCGGTCGATATTATATTACATTTTTTATTTTTACAAAATTAGAAAATATCTAAATAAATAAATAAATAATTTACCCAAACAGCATTTTGTCGGGTTCATATCATATGCGACTATATTTTACCTGTTTGACCCCCGATATTTGACCCCACATCAAAGTGGAGTTGTATATCGTATCGGATGCGGCTAAAATATACTGTACAGGTTTAGAAATTAGGAATTGAGGGCTTAGCTTTTAGAAATGTTTGGATTAGGAATTAGCGATTAAGGGATTAGGGTTTGGAAATTAATAGTTGTGGGTTCATGTGACTGCCCGGATTTCGGCACCCCGAAACCCGTGCCATCAGCACGATCATCTTGACCGTGCCCTTAGCTAAGCACGGAACACCGGTATATCAAGCATTGTAATAAAATAGTAAACGAAATTACGGAATTTAAATCTATGTTAATTAACTCTCCAAAAGACAGTTCTGCCCTCATGCCTCTACATGAATGGAGAACCGATTCGAACCATCGATGATAGCAATCATCACGGATGGTTCGCCCCAAAAGAATAATCCCATCTATATATATATATACATGGTGTAAATCAGAATCAAGGCTTGACATACTAAGCCGTACAAAACTCTCTCCAAAATCCCTCAAAGTGGCACAACGGAGTCCTCTGGAGGTGGCTCCAACTCGTCACCGGCCGCAAGGTCCGACTCATGCCGGATCGCGTCTCACGAAGTCTATAGTAGTGGAAGGGTGAGCTACATCCTAGCTCAATAGGGAACGAACACGGTTGAACATATAAATTATAACTCACATATATTCCATGATATGCCATGCATGATGTATCTATGCAGTTGTTAATGAAACAGAAATAAAAGCATTTCGTTTTACTGTTGATTACTTACATTTTCATTTACTCATGAATGATGCTGAGAAGGCCTAAAGCAAAACTTAAACTTTCAACTTAAGTAATCCCCGAGCAATATAGCATCGAGCCCCGACGAGATACCCATCATCGTCATCTATATAGACAGTTTTAACCGTATTCCCAGGGAATACAAATAGTACCCAAGCCCCTTTCCCACAGGGATTGGTGGCGGGTTTCACTTTTCTCAATCAACACCCACAGGGTGTGCTTACTATGTGGATAAGCCTCATGGCGCCTACGGTTTCGCCGCCGTATCGGTCACGGATATCCTGCCGTGTCAGTCGTGGATATCCCGCCACGTCGGTGGGGTACCCTATCAAACCTCAAATAACAAAAATATCGGTGCCTTACATATAGTTATTCACCGTGTAATTGTGCTATCTTATATCAGTTAGGCCCTATCAAACATGATTCAATCCTTGGATACATCCCTGGGATGTATCCATTTACTTGCATCACACCTGATGCTCTTATCTCTTTACTTCTTCATCCCCTGGGGATGGCTCATTATGATTACTCTTATGGGTGTCACACACACACACTTTTCACAAACTTTTTAAGAAATGGACATTTGAATTGAGTTCTATATCACTACATACATGCTCTTGTAAAATAAAGTACATGTTCAAGGTGTTCCCTACCTCAAGTCTTCATTCGATCATTGCATCAAGGTCCCACGTGGCTCCTTGTGCACTAGTCCACACGTACCACCTATGGTACCACATAACAGGTGAAACACATCACAAAGGATGCAACAAAGAAGGTATAAGATCCTCCAAGAATCTTAAAGTCAAACCCAAAAGTCAACATAATTTATCTCAGTCGATTAATCGAATTCCAAAATCGATTAATCGAATCTGATTCGATTAATCGATTTCCAAAATCGATTAATCGAAGGTCAATATCGATTAATCGAAGCAATTTTGATTAATCGAAATTCTCCTTTTCGCAAGGTCGATTCTCAGTTCGAACAGTCGAGCTTTCATTCGATTAATCGAATCCAATTTCGATTAATCGAAATTCTTCTTTTCGCAAGGTAAATTCACTGTTCGAACAGTCGAGTTTTCATTCGATTAATCGAATCCAATTTCGATTAATCGAAATCCTTCTTTTCGCAAAGTCGACTCTCAGTTCGAACAGTCGAGTTTTCATAAGTTGATTAATCGATTCCAAATCGATTAATCGAAAACTAAAATCGATTAATCGAAATCCCATTTCGATTAGTCGATTTTTCCTTAAGTCATTTTCTCCAACCCCTGGGGTCCACTGGAGGTTCTCAGTCGATTAATCGATTCCCAAATCGATTAATCGAAATCCAAAGTCGATTAATCGAAATCAATTTCGATTAATCGAAATCGGGGTCCTCTGACCTTTCAACTTCCTGGCCAATTTCGATTAATCGAAACCAATTTCGATTAATCGAAATTGTCAGATTCAGCCCCTTTTCGAGCTGTTCTTCCTAATCTTCTTTCACACTTTTTCTTCTATTTTTCTAAGCCATTATCCTAAGATTTAAACTATTTTCAACTACCATTTAGCCTCTATAATCTATGCATTTGATTTACAAAATTTTACCTTGAATCAATCTCAAATTGATTTCAAATCTAGGGTTGGAAGGCTAGGGTTCCAGCTTTAGCTTTTCAGCGGATCCCTCGTGTCGAATCCGGCGTTTATTGCTTGAATCTCCCTTCCTCAACTAGCCTTTACTCCTTGCATTAATCACTCTTTTTACTCTCTCTCTCTTCTTTACTCTCCTTCAACAACTCAAAAACACCCATTTAGGGTTATTGAACCCTTTTATCCTATTCTTCTCTTGTGTGTTGAGCACATACACATGATGAGTGTATGCGACTTCCTATTTACAACGCACACCACGAAATCACCCAAACTATCACATCTCGTCCGTTCATTACATCCTGTGCTAACTCTTGATCTCCTGATTGGTCAACTTGTGACCCATCGGGCACGGATCCCGAGGTCATAGTTTTGCATGATTTTTCGAGTTATTACATCCTCCCCACCTTGGGAATTTTCGTCCTCGAAAATAATCCAAGGTTTGTCGGTATGGTCTCTCTCTCTATCCCCCCCCCCCGCACTTTCAGGTGAGGTGGTTCAATTGACTCATACGTATTTAAGTAGGTACTATCATAAGCATAGAACTCAAACATTGATGAAGGCAAACAATTGTCATAAAAATTAGGATTTTCTATTAAGATCAAAAGTTTATACAGTGCCAGTAAAGTGGCATACAAGATATACATGAACAGAATATATGACTGATACAAAATACAATATAAGACTCATGCAGGCCCCTCGCTAGGCTGATCCGGTGCTGCAGTGGCGGGTGGGTCTGCAGGAGCTGGCTCTGGCTGCGGTGGTGGCGACGGTGCTGGCTGGGTGGTCGGCTGCGGCGTCCCGGTAGGCGGAGTAGATGTGGATGTGGAAGGAGCCGCGTCTGTGGTGGGATGGAAGACGGGTCCTCTATGGAAGGCGGTGCGTCCGGCCGTCCACTCCTCCTCCTGGGCGAGGTAGCGGCGGTAGTCGGTTGGGTAGATGTGGCGGAGTGTGTGGAACATCAAAAAGTCCATCCGTCGGTTCATCCGGTCGTTGTTGGCCTCCATACGAGCCAACACGTCCTCGATGGTAGGACCGGATGGAGCGGCGCGCCGGCGGTAGGATGAGGTGGGTGTCGCGGGCGCGGAGTGGGCAGGTGGCGTCGGTGAGGCTGTGGTGTGGGAGGGAACCCTCTCCACGGATGGCTCTGCTGCGGCAGGGTGTGCCCCACCCACGGGTGGGTCCTGCTGAGGTGGTGGGGGTGGTGGCGGCGCTACTGCTGCTGCTGCTGGGGCGGGAGCGGGACCCGGAGCCGGTAGGGTCCGCTTGAGCAAATTATAGCTACGGGCCCATGAAGACCTAGAGAATGTCTTCACGCAGTCCGTAGCCCTCTCTTCATGCGGAGAGACGGCATAAGATGCATCGTTGGAGTAGCACTCCAACATGCTCGATATAAGGCGAGCATAGGGCATCTTTTCTTTGGGCCGTAGGTTGCCCTTCATCAGCTTCCCCTTTATGTATCTCATCCCCTCAAGGATGAGCATGGTGGCATCAAACCACCGGCCCACGAAGGCGAGTAAAGTGCACATTGCACTTTCTCCACGCTTCGCGCATAGGGTATAAATTGCACTTGACCACCGAGTCAAGCATCCACATATACGGTGGAAGGTCAACCCTCTTGATGGAGGAGCCCGACCCCTTCTTGCCGTTGGTCATGTGGGTCATGACCTCTTCAAAACGGGGTTCCTCCTCAAAAGGTGGGAACAGGGTAGTCTCGGGGGTGAACTCGAGGTAACACTCGAGTACCTCGTGGATGTGGCGACGAGTGATCGTATAGAGACGACCCTCAATCTTGGTTATTATGCAATCATCGGTAGGGCCGTCTACGAGCCCTTGGTAGAATAGTCTAACCAACCTAGGGTAGTAAGAACCCCGGATTGGTTTTAGAAGGTTGCCGAGGCCGGCATTATTTAGGTAGTTTCGAGCCCATTGGGTCTCGCCCGGCACATCGGGATCGGTGAATAGGGTAGGTCGATGATATATCGACCTCAAAGGTCTTTGCCGTGCACCAGTCAGTTGGTTGGTCAACATTGGTGGGTGGTGGTGGCATGGGGTGGATTGGCGGGAAGACTACGCACAGACGCGCTCGTCGAACCGGAGGTGGTCTCCGATTCCGACGGTGATGGAGTCCTCACCGGCGATGGGGTAGGTGGTGGTGGTGCGGCGTTCTTACGCCTAACCGGTAGCTTGGAAGTTGCCTTCTTCGAAGACAATCGGGTTTTGGGCGGCATTTTTACAAAACTAGGGTTTTTCTAATTCCAATTGAAGTGAAAAAAAAAAAAAAAAAGCGAAACTTTTAGGGTTTACCGTGGTTTTGGACGCGATTGCGGAAGCGAATCGACGGCAAATCCCAACCCTAGGGCGTCGGATGGTCGGAGAAGAGAGAGGAGACGAAACGCCAAAAACCCGAAGCAAGAAAAAACTTCGAATGGGGAATAAAATCCCCAATCTTATATATATAGCCCGCGACTCGATTAATCGAAATTCAGAATCGATTAATCGAGATTTCAAATTAAGTTAAGCCGCGTAAAATCGATTAATTGATTTCCCAAATCGATTAATCGAAAGTCAAATTCGATTAATCGAAACCATTTCGATTAATCGAAATCGTATCTGTTTAAAATTTTCCATTTTGGAGCTCACTGGTGCGAGCCAGTCGATTAATCGAAATCCATTTCGATTAATCGAAATTCCAAAATCGATTAATCAAATTTAATTTCGATTAATCGAAATCGTGCTGTAACTTCAAATTTTCCAGAATTTCTTAAATTATTCGATTAATCGAATCCATTTCGATTAATCGAAATTTCGAAATCGATTAATCGAAATTCACTTCGATTAATCGAAATCGTCCATTTGATTTCAAATTCTCGTAAGTCCCTTTAGTAAATCGATTTATCGAAATTTCAAAATCGATTAGTCGATCCCCAATCGATTAATCGAGATTCCAATTCGATCAATCGAAATTTGTCTTCTATGTATATTCTAACTCTCCTTTCAATTTCTAGTCACTGGCACATGCCAGTCGACTAATCGAACAAAATCGATTAATCGAAATTCCAAATCGATTAATCGATTTGAAATTCGATTAATCGGTTTTGCCCAATTTCTGATCTTTCTTTCTTTTACTATTTTTGACAATTTATGACAGATTGGATCAAAATTTCCATTGAATTACAAGCATAGTGGAGATTTCACAATTATGTTTGTGGTTTACATTGAATTCTCATGTCGTTGGAAACAAGGCTGGATATTGTTCTCTCACATCGGCCTCTCGTTCCCAAGTAGCCTCTTCTTTTGGATGATTGTTCCACCGAACTAGCACTAAGGGAATCACTTTAGTCTTGCTTGATACTTGTTCCTTCGATCCAAGATTTCCCTTTGGTTCCTCTATCATGCCCATGGCCTCACACATCTCTATAGGTTGCTTTCCTAACACATGAGACGGATCATTCTCGTACTTTCTGAGCATCGATATGTGGAAAATATTATGTACTCAAACAAATGTGGTAAACCAATGCGATATGCAACCGCCTACTCGTCCCAAAATTTCAAATGGTCCAACATAACGCTTCCTTCTCTTGCCAAATCTCATTACACCTTTCATAGGTGACACTTTCACAAACACATGCTCGCCCACTTTATAGTCAACACTAGTCCGCTTCATATATCGGTAACTTTTACATCTCTACTCTGTCTTCAACCTTTCTCGATAATTAGGACAACGGTGGCGTTGTCTTCAAGCGATTCGGTCCTAATACAAATTTCTCACCTGTTTCCTCCCAATTGAGGTGACTTGCATCGTCGTCCATCTGAGCTTCATACGGTGCCATGCCAATGCTCGTTTGAAACCTGTTATTATATGCGAACTCGAGCATCGGTAGATACTCATCCCAGATCCTTGCATATCAAGCATGCATACGAGCATGTCTTCTATTACTTGATTCACTCGTCTGTCATCTCCATCAGTTTGAGGATGGAAAGCTGAACTAAAGTCTAGTCGTGTTCCCATTCCTTCTTGAAATTTCTTCCAAAACTTGGATGTATATAGTGGATCACGATCTGAAACTATGCTGCTTGGAATCCCATGTAATCTTACAATCTCCTTCATGTATAAGTCTCTAGTCTTCCTGCTGTATATGTAGTATTGTACGACAAAAAGTGCGCTGATTTGGTCAATCGGTCTACAACGACCCAAATGGCATTGTGTCTCTTGGCAGTATGGGGTAATCCAACAATGAAATCCATTGAGATCAATTCCCACTTCCATTCTGGTATTGGTAAAGGTTGCAATAGTCCCGCAGGATGTCTATGATCAACCTTCACTTGCTGACAAGTCAAACATCGTGACACATACTCGGCCACGTCTTGTTTCAGTCCTCTCCACCAGTAGTTCTTTTTCAAATCTTGGTACATTTTGGTGCTACCAGGGTGGATAGTATAATTTGACTTATGGGCCTCATCAAGAATCGTTCGTCTTAGATCGGCGTTGTCCGGAATGCATAGACGGCCTTTAAACAACAAAGAACCATCTTCTTTTACTGAGAAGTCCGACCTGATGCCTTCACTCACGTCTTGATGAATCTTTATCAATGCTGGATCTTTCATCTGTAGATCGTGGATATGTTCAAATATCACTGGCTTTACTGATATGTTAGCCAAAAAGGATCCAGTGTCCTTTGACTCAATGTTCGCATCATAGAGTGCCAGGTCTTCCAATAATTTCCATCGGTGCATACCTAAAATCAAAGAAGCTAACTGAGCTGAACTTTTTCGACTCAATGCATCGGCTACAACATTTGCCTTGCCTGGATGGTATTGTATGGAGCAATCGTAATCCTTGAGGAATTCCATCCATCTGTATTTGTCTCATGTTGAGTTCTTTTCTGTAAAATGATATCGGAGGCTCTTATGATCGGTGAAAATTTGAAGGTCTCACCATACAAGTAATGTCTCCAAATCTTGGACAAAAATGAGTATTGCGGTTCAAGTCATGAGTCGGGTAATTTTCTCGTGTTCTTTCAACTGTCTTGATCCGTAAGCTATCACCTTCTTGTGTTGGTTGAGCACACAACCCAAAGCCATTGTATGACGTTGTCAGTCAGACACGTATCCTCCATCGAAGGAATCGCTATCGGAGTCAAGTGAGTCTTGTTTTGAGTTCTTGAAAACCCTTCTCGCATGCCTCCTCCACTCAAACCTTGAATCTTTTGTGTCACTTTGTGAGAGGTCCCGATATCTTTGAAAACCCTCAACGAACGTCGATAATAGCCTTTGCTAAGCCCGAAAACTTGGACGTCGGTCCTTGTTTTGGTTGCTCCCATTTAACTCTGCTTCTATCTTTCTTTGGATCTACCTGACACCGCGCTTTGAGACGACATGTCCCAAAAGCTAACCTCTTCCAACCAAAACTCACACTTCTTTGAGTTTGGCGTATAATTGGTGTTCACGTGGCGTCGTAGAGCAATCCTCAAATGTTCTTCGTGTTAGTCTTGGATTTGGAGTATATTAGTATATCATCAACAAACACTACGACGCAGAGTCCAAGTGTGGTTTAAACACTCGGTTCATCGGATCCATAAAGCGACGCCGAGCATTCGTTAATCCAAAGCGGCATCACAAGGAATTCATAGTGTCCATACCGTGTCAGGAAACATCTTGAATGTCCTCGCTTTGACTCTTGATGATACCGGATCTCGATCTTGGAAGAATACCTTGCTCCTTGCAGTTGGTCGAATAGATCGTCTATTCTAGGCAAAGGGTAGCGGTTCTTCACAGTGAGTTTGTTCAATTGTCGATAGTCAATGCATAACCGCATTGACCCATCCTTCTTCTTGACAAACAAGACCGGTGCTCCCCATGGAGACACGCTCGGTCTAACAAACCCCTTGTCCATAAGCTCTTGTAGTTGTTCCTTCAACTCCTTTAACTCAGCGGGAGCCATTCTATAAGGTGCTTTTGAAATAGGCTCCGTTCCTGGTGCTAAGTCAATGGCGAATTCTACTTCTCTTTCTGGAGGTAATCCAGGCAATTCTTCCGAAACACGTCGTGAAGTCTCGCTGGGCTATCTCAGAAATGACGTTCTTTTCTTCCTTGTCCTCCTTTAAGAAAGCTAAGTATCCACTGCATCCCTTTCTGATCATTTTCTCGGCCCTTACTGCTGAGATCAGTGGCACAGATGACGACCTCACTCCTTGAAACCGAAATGATCTTCTTGTGTTGGGTCTGAAAATAACTACCTTGTTCTTGCAATCGACGGTTGCACAATGCTGCGCCAACTAAGGATCACATCAAACCCTTGCATGTCTAACAGTATCAACTTTGCTTCTAGTTCATGCACCTCTAAGTCTCGAACTGCTACCATGATGGATTTGCAAGCTAACTCCGTGTCTACTAACTCTCCAGTCGGAATAGACACAGATAGGACGAAATCCAACGTCTCTGGAACAATCTTCATCTTCTTAGCGAAACGTGGAGTGACGAATGAGTGGGTAGACCCGGGGTCTATCAACACTCGAGCGTCATATCCACCGAAGCATCCTTTTTCATATATATTTAGAGTACCTATAGTATACATGCATACATACAATAATTTACACATCAATATACACTCTTAATTTACATACAGCTTTTTGTATTGAGAAAAGAATCTATAAAATTTCTAATTCATGCTCCTTCTCTATCTAAGATCTTAATGAAATGAAAATTTTCTTTAATTTTAAAAAGGGTCTCACCTTGGATGACGTCATGCATGTTCCACCTTCTGACGATGGCGCATAAACTCTCCCACAGACGATCGGCTTCCTTGCTTGAATGGGTCGTGGTGCTGCAACTGAAACCGTCTTTCTCTTATCCGTCTCGGGGCAATCCTTGATCAAGTGGCCCACCTTGCCACATCGGAAACAACCCCTCGTTCCCGATCTACAGTCCACCGTCCTATGAGGCTTGCCACACTTTGCGCAAGTCTCCCGAGGTGCGGAAGAAACAGTACGAGAACCCTGAGTGATGGTGGCGCCAGTAGACATGGCAGGGCTCTCATAGCGAATAGGTCTCCCCGACGCAAGTAATGGAAACCTCTGTTGGTGTTGTTGTTGTTGCTGTTGCGCCGATCTTTCGAAACCCCCTTGAGACTGTGGTCTCTGATTCTGGCCCATGAACCTCGGCTTTTTGTTCACCGGTTCATAGTGCCCCGACCTTCCTTGTTCATTTCCTCCTCTCTGCTGCTCTCTCTGTCGATATCTATTTGTATTCTCCTCTTCAACCACCAGTGCTTTACTCATGACCTCTTCATAGGTCCTCAGCTGAAATGGAGCTACGCCTCCCCTAACCTCAGGCTTCAAACCTTGCTGAAACCTCTTGGACTTCATCACCTCAGTAGCGACGTAGTCCGGAGCAAAACGGGCAAGTCGTAGAAACTCTACCCCATATTCTCTCACTGTCATCCTCCCTTGTACTAGCTGTAAAAATTGTATCTCAAGCTGGTTCCTCACCACTTCCGGAAAATATTATTTGTTGAACTCCTCAACAAACTCCTCCCAAGTCCAAGGCAACTCTGGGGTCTCGGCGAGTCCGTATCACGGACTTCCACCAAGGCCAGTCTCCCCATCCAACATGTAAGCTGCCCATCTCACACTCTCATCTTAGTGCATGTCGGCGCTAAAGACTTTCCATCTCCATAAGCCGTTCTCGGCGGCCATGGTGTGCACCTTGAGAAAATGAAGGAGGTCTCATCCTCCTAAACTCTGTAAAAGATGAGGGCACAGGCAACGCAGGTCCTACAGGTGGTGTAGGTGGCTGCTGTTCTCTTGATGCATGAGCTGCAAAGGATGCGGCTTGTTGTGCCATGGCAGCTGCCATAGTCTCCATAGTGTGCATCATCCTTTGTCGCTCTTCTCTATCTTCTTGTCTTTCTCTCAATCTTTCTTGTTCTCTTAGATCTTGATCCTGATGATCTCGATCTTCTTCATCCCGTTGTCTACTACTACTGCCCCCTGGGGCCTCAGTACCTCCTAAAGGTACTCTATTGGTGGGAGAGATGTAACCATCTCCACTACGTAGACTCCTCTGCTGGCCTCCCCTTGGTCGGCCTCTTCCTCTAGATGACATTTGCGGCTGCATTTGAAACTAAAGTTTCGTTAGCAGAAGTCCCTATGTTCTGACGAAAGAACCCTTGTCAGAATTGCTAAAAGAAAATAGCTCTAATACCAACTGTGACTGCCCGGATTTCGGCACCTCGAAACCCGTGCCATCAGCACGATCATCTTGACCGTGCCCTTAGCTAAGCACGGAACACCGGTATATCAAGCATTGTAATAAAATAGTAAACGAAATTACGGAATTTAAATCTATGTTAATTAACTCTCCAAAAGACAGTTCTGCCCTCATGCCTCTACATGAATGGAGAACCGATTCGAACCATCGATGATAGCAATCATCACGGATGGTTCGCCCCAAAAGAATAATCCCATCTATATATATATATACATGGTGTAAATCAGAATCAAGGCTTGACATACTAAGCCGTACAAAACTCTCTCCAAAATCCCTCAAAGTGGCACAACGGAGTCCTCTAGAAGAAGTCCTCTGGAGGTGGCTCCAACTCGTCACCGGCCGCAAGGTCCGACTCGCCGGGATCAGCGTCTCCTGAAGCCGCGGCAGCTGCTAGTAGTGGACCTGCGACGTATAGTCTATAGGGTGAGCTACATCCTAGCTCAATAGGGAACGAACACGGTTGAACATATAAATTATAACTCACATATATTCCATGATATGCCATGCATGATGTATCTATGCAGTTGTTAATGAAACAGAAATAAAAGCATTTCGTTTTACTGTTGATTACTTACATTTTCATTTACTCATGAATGATGCTGAGAAGGCCTAAAGCAAAACTTAAACTTTCAACTTAAGTAATCCCCGAGCAATATAGCATCGAGCCCCGACGAGATACCCATCATCGTCATCTATATAGGCTTTTAACCGTATTCACAGGAATACAAATAGTACCAAGCCCCTTTCCACAGGGATTGGTGGCGGGTTTCACTTTTCTCAATCAACACCCACAGGGTGTGCTTACTATGTACGGATAAGCCTCCGCGCCCTACGGTTTTAGCGCCGTATATCGGTCACGGATATCCTGCCGTGTCGATCGTGGATATCCATGCGTCGTGGTGGTACCTATCAAACCTCAAATAACAAAAATATCGATTGCCTTACATATAGTTATTCACCGTAATTGTGCTATCTTATATCGGTTAGGCCCTATCAAACATGATTCAATCCTTGGATACATCCACAGGATGTATCCATTTACTACATCACACCTGATGCTCTTATCTCTTTACTTCTTCATCCCCTGGGGATGGCTCATTATGATTACTCTTATGGGTGTCACACACACACTTTTCACAAACTTTTTAAGAAATGGACATTTGAATTGAGTTCTATATCACTACATACATGCTCTTGTAAAATAAAGTACATGTTCAAGGTGTTCCCTACCTCAAGTCTTCATTCGATCATTGCATCAAGGTCCCACGTAGCTCCTTGTGCACTAGTCCACACGTACCACCTATGGTACCACATAACAGGTGAAACACATCACAAAGGATGCAACAAAGAAGGTATAAGATCCTCCAAGAATCTTAAAGTCAAACCCAAAAGTCAACATAATTTATCTCAGTCGATTAATCGAATTCCAAAATCGATTAATCGAATCTGATTCGATTGTCGATTTCCAAAATCGATTAATGAAGTCAATATCGATTAATCGAAGCAATTTTGATTAATCGAAATTCTCCTTATAAGTCGATTCTCGATTTCATTCGATTAATCGAATCCAATTTGATTAATCGAAATTCTTCTTCGCATAAAAGTAAATTCCTTTGTTGAGCGATCGAGTTTTCATTCGATTAATCGAATCAATTTCGATTAATCGAAATCCTTCTTCATAAAAAGTCGACTCTCGATTCGAGCGATTGAGTTTCATAAGTTGATTAATCGATTCCAAATCGATTAATGAAAACTAAAATCGATTAATAAATCCCATTTCGATTAGTCGATTTTCATAAATCATTTTCTCCAACCCACAGGGTCCTTTGGAGTTCTCGATCGATTAATCGATTCCCAAATCGATTAATCGAAATCAAAATCGATTAATGAAATCAATTTCGATTAATGAAATCGAGAATCTCGACCTTTCAACTTCTGGCCAATTTCGATTAATGAAACCAATTTCGATTAATCGAAATTGTCGAATCAACCCTTTTGTAATCTTCTTTCACACTTTTTCTTCTATTTTTCTAAGCCATTATCCTAAGATTTAAACTATTTTCAACTACCATTTAGCCTCTATAATCTATGCATTTGATTTACAAAATTTTACCTTGAATCAATCTCAAATTGATTTCAAATCTAGGGTTGGAAGGCTAGGGTTCCAGCTTTAGCTTTTCGGATCCTTGTCGAATCCGGCGTTTATTGCTTAAATCTCCCTTCCTCAACTAGCCTTTACTCCTTGCATTAATCACTCTTTTTACTCTCTCTCTCTTCTTTACTCTCCTTCAACAACTCAAAAACACCCATTTAGGGTTATTGAACCCTTTTATCCTATTCTTCTCTTGTGTGTTGAGCACATACACCGCGGTAGGTGTATGCGACTTCCTATTTACAACGCACACCACGAAATCACCCAAACTATCACATCTCGTCCGTTCATTACATCCTGTGCTAACTCTTGATCTCCTGATTGGTCAACTTGTGACCCATCGGGCACGGATCCCAAGGTCATAATTTTGCGTGATTTTTCGGGTTATTACAGTTCAGATATTAAAAAAATTTAAATTAAATTAAGGATTAAAAGAGAATGTGTACCGGCGGTAACTTGGTAGCCATCCGTAGCTTTTGGCGTGCCGGTGAAACATTATCTAAGAACTGAGCAGTGATCGGTGTGGATTAATCAATGAGAGAGAGAGAGAGAAGAAGAAGAAGGAATTATTAGTTATTTGTTTCTTCTGTTTTTTAAGCGGGAATTTTTTAGCGCGAAGTCAACTAATAAACTTTCACGGAGTGTCTCTAACTAATCCGTTAGAGACATGTCAACAGTGTACTCTAACGGATTTTTGTGCCCCTGGACTGGACGGAAGAGATTGACCCGAGAACCGCGCTCAGGCAGGTCTTAAACTCATAATAGCTGGCAGCCGAGCCACAACCTGCTGAGCCGAACCTATATGACCCTCTATTTCGGTCGATTTTGTGCTTTCATACTTTAGGTATAAAATACCCTTCTATACTATATTTACTCTTAAAATACCCCATATACCCTTAATTTTCTTAAATTAAGTATAAATTTCTCTTATTAAATTACAGCCCCTTTCTTTATGAATACCGTTCGAATCGAGTTAAGTAATCATAAATGTCTGACCTGACCAAACCCCGATGGTGTATTTAAGCCAATCCGACCCAACGCTTGACCCAAAAACTTGACCCAACCTGATAAAATACTCTTATTTTTTACGGGTAACTTTAGTAACACCCAGAGAATCTTGTTGGTCACCTATACTAAAAACCATTGATTGCTTTGAAAGAGAGGATGAAGGTTGTTTTTCTCCCCAATCTTTGATACAAGGAATCTTGAGATCATGAACGTACTATCAAATGATCAATTTTTTAATCCACGTCGCACAAATAAAAAAATAATATTTTGGATGCCACATTGATCTCCACGAGATCTTGGAGGACGCTTGAGCGCTATTTTATAGAGGACAGAACCGGCATATATATATAACACGTGCAATGCACATGTGCACTTTTACCATACTACTATTAAAAACAAAAATAAGAGTTAGACATTTTTTGTCAATTCAACACTTTTGTTTTAAAATTACCCCAAACTAACCTTAGCTACTCCTAAATCACTCCATCTATCCTTATATTTTATATTTAGAATTTATATTTAATTTATGATAAGAGCAATCACAGAAATCGAACTCTTATTTATACAAATAGGATTTTTTTACTCATACAGTTAAAGATATAGCTAGGTCAATTCAACTTAGGGTGGGGATTTTTGCAACTAAAGTTTCTTTTGGTGTTGATTCCACTTGGCACACATCTCAAAGTGATTGTCATCATGGGTGTCCTATGAGACGATGAAGATCATTGAAACAAAAATCAATCCATCTATAAAACTTATAGTGGTATACCATTAATCTCAAGATCCATTTGTTTAAATCAGTCATTGACTTTCGACTATGTTGCCCTTCGAGATCTGGTTGGTGCAGATAGAGTTATCCTTCAAAAGAAATTTTTAATATTTTGGGGACTTATGCCACCATCTAAGACATCTAATTAGAAGGTCGTGATCTAAACAATTCTAATGCTAAAGATTGGCACGAAACATAATCTCTAATATATGATTCGGTCAAATATTGAATCTAATGATGATAGCTATTCATTATGTTGAATCAAATCTAATGATGATAGCTATTCATTATGTTGAATCATATGGTAAAGATTTAAATCAACACATGCAATGCAACTGCACTTTTACTAGTAAATATAAGATTGTAATTGGTGCTCTCAATGGGCCGGGCCAGCCCGGATTTTGGCCCGAACCCAACCTAGAAAAAGCGGTATATTTTATAAAGCCAACCCGGCCCGGGTATCGAGCCAGGCTAAGCATGTGTTGACCCAGATTAATCTGGGACGGGCTTGGGTTAAATGTTACAACACCCGGATATATATATATAATAATTTAAGAGCATTTTACTTAAATGCCCTGAGATTAAACATATATAAACATAAAAACCGGTTGAAGAATCCTGGGAATCTAGGTAGTGGCCCTAGTTGTACTTTCTGTAAGGGTACTCTCAACCCCGACTTTGCATGCTTAGACCTTTGAATCAGATGATGGAGAATGTTTTCGATTCTAATCCTCGACACAACAGATCTTGAGATCATGGTCCTTTCATCATATGGTTAGATTTCGATTTTACATGGCACAACTCTTGAAAAGTGACATGTTTGATGTACACTCATGATCATGTTCATTTTTTTGGATGTGTGCCATGTGAAATCAAAATCTGACTGCTTGATGGTAGGCTCATGATATCAAGATCTGTCATATTGAAGATTGGGCGAAAAAAGAATCTCGACCATATGATTCGAAGAATTCAATTGTAAATATAGGGACTATCTTTTTTTTCAAACCAACTCAAATCACACCATATTTTGCCGAGGTATACTTTATCTCGCCATATCGGACGAGATGCCTGAGATTTCCGAGATCTCGTATTTCTCAGCGAAATATGATGATTTGAGGCCCCTAACAATTCTCACTTGAATCTCGTACTGCTGGATCCTGAGACGCGAGACATCTTGCCCGAGACGTCTCGTCTCGGGCGATATTTCAAACCATGGTTGTAAGGGTCAAAGGAAGGCGTATCTTGTGATCACTAAAATGAATCACGTGACACGTGTTTCTTTTGGAAATTGATCCTAATGACCGTTGTGCATAATGGTCAATAGTTGTTAAAATGAGTACTAAGATGAAAAATTGGATTCATTAATTGTCACACTTTGAATCATATAATAGAGATGACTTTTTGTCTCAATTTTACATAATAGATCTTGAGATCATGGGCCTGTCATCACATGGTCATCTTTTCATTCACTTGACAAACACATCCCAAAAAATGAACATGATAATAGCAAGATCGATTGCGTCAATGGTCAATATATCAGACATGGTTCAAGGATCACTTAACTGTATGATGGTAAGACCATGATATCAAGATCTATTGCGTCAAAGATTGGGATGAAAAATGATCTCCATCATTTGATTCAAAGTAGTCCATTATTAAGACATGTGAAACTTGTTAGAAAAATATCACAAATATCACTGTGTATTAAATCTAATAAACATGAATTTCTAATAACACTAGGAAAAGGTTTTCTAGTAATTTTAGTCTTAGCACATACACTACAAGCACTACTAGCAAAAGATTCATGTTTTGGAATTAAATCTAAGTTACCCATACATTTCATAGACCTATAATTTATATGTCCTAATCTATCATGCCATAAATTAGAAACAGAGACCAAGTAAGAAGAAGATGAGATTTTATTGAAGGGATCAGTTACATTGAGTTTGAACATGCCTCCCATGGCATATCCTTTTCCAACAAATTCACCATTTTTAGATAAGATAAACTTATCTGATTCAAATACAAGTTTAAAACCATGTTTAATCAATAAACCACCCGAAACAAGATTCTTACGGATATCGGGTACATGGAGCACATCAGTGAGTGTAACGACTTTTCCGGATGTGAAATTTAATTTCACTTTTCCACGTCCTATGATCTTTGCCGTAGATGAGTTTCCCATGAAGAGATCTTGATCATCATCAGCTTTGTCATAAGTCACAAACATGTCACGATTATTACACACATGTTTTGTGGCACCAGTGTCGATCCACCATTCATTGATGTCACCAACCAGATTGACTTCCGAAAGAACGGCTACGAAGTTGTTTTTCACTTCCACTGCATTCGCTTGATTCTTCAACTTCTTGAAGAGGCGACAATCCCGTTTGAAATGTCCGGGTTTCCCACAGTGATAGCAACCACCATTCTTCGGTACCATGATCTTATTCTCCTTGGCGAATTTCTTATTCTCCTTAGAATGAGAATATCCTCTCTTCCTCTTCTTGGACGGTCCACTAACAACCTTAGACTCAACCAAGTGTGCTTTTGATGTCATATCAATGTGATCTTCTGTTTGTCCCTAACAAGGATTCTTCCTCAATCGTAAATGAAGGAGAAGATCTTCCATAGAAATCTTCTCATTATTACAAGGATTTTCGGTAATCTTTCCATGATAGAGGCAACTTGGCGATTACCGCACCAACCAGAAAATCCTCATCGAAATGAGAACCATTAGCAACCATATAATTAATAATAACTTGAAAATCATGAACTTGGCTAAGAATAGGTTTATCATCAACCATCGTAAAATTGAAAATTTGACTGATAATATAAGAATTATACCCTGCATCTTGGTTTTGTATTTCTTCTGAGTGCATCGAGTTCCTTCAAGTATCGTAAAGCGGTGAGACGTCCGAACAAAGAATCCGTGATGCATTCAAAATGTAGCCTTTGCAAGTGTAGTCGTCCATCGTCCCATTTACGCTTTTACGGCCTTGGCGAGGTGGATGATTCGGTAATAGTCGGACACGGAATTGTAATAACGTATACAACTTTTAGTGTGGTTAACAGAAAATGCAATTTCTGTTGCCACCGTTTGAAATTCGAACCATCAAAATTGTCTAACTTGTGGATGTTGTTAGGCAGCGCTGGATGAATCTTATCATTCACTAGAGCAGAAGTGGAGGACAGAATATGAGCCATAAATCTCGGTTTAAACTGTTAGAAAAATAGGTTCAGGTTGCAGAAGAAGATAAAGATCGAAATTAAAATATACGCTAATCCGATTCGAGGCACGTTAAATATCGTTGTCTTTAAACCGAGATTTGCCCCTACCACTATGATCTAGTGGTCACCAATAGGTTACCGGCAAATCGGTTCCAGGATACAACGAACCGGCAGCGTATCCGTGTGATCAGATTTGGTGAATCTGATCACGCAACCAGAACACCAAAAAACTAAAGCGGAACTCTGAGAAGGAGAAAGCTTAAAGGAATTTGCGAAAATATGCAGTGTATTAAAATGAGGGGTCTTAGGGCCCTTTTATAGATAAAATGGGTGTAACCGAACGGACATATCCGTAGCATATAACTGAACGGTCGGATAAGACATATCCGTTCAAAATTCAAATGGGCGGTTAGACACTTATTCAAAAGTTTAATTAAATTACCGTATCGCCACGCGCATTACGGTTCTGACCGACCCGGCTCGGCTCGCTCGGCTCATTTCGTGGCAGCTGCGTGTGTGTGACTGATGGGTTGCATGGCGGTGGAAGCTACAAAATTCGGTGCCCCCTGGGTGAAGGCTACAAGCCTTGAGCCAAGACAAAGATATATAAGCCAAACCCAAAAAAGAGTTTACACGATGTGGGACAAATCCTAATTTCAAAAGCTTATTTTTTAAAACCTTTAAAATATCCAACAAAACTCAATTTGAGAACTGTTCTATCTTATATGAAAGCTGTGATGTAAAAAAATTTATGGGGAAATCAGGTATTAAACGTGATGACTAATTGACTATCATTTGATTCATTAAAGACGACACTACAAAAAATAAGGCTAATAGCGGCAATTTTTTTTAATAAAAAACTGTCACTATTAGTCCTGTCGCTACAAAAAACTGCCGCTACAAAAACAATAGCGGCAGTTTTTTGTAGCGACAGGACTAATAGCGGCAGTTTTTTATTAAAAAAAACTGCCGCTAATAGTCTTATTTTTTGTAGTGCGAAGACAATAAAAAGTTAACCATACCACATATATATATATATATATATATATATATATATATATATATATATATATATATCGAACATATCATTATTATTTTATTATTATTTTCATTTTTTAATGATCTCCGACTACCGTGAATGAAATATATAGAGGAAGGTAACTAGATATTGGTCCTTGAAGGACTGATATGAATCGGCCGATACCGCTACGTATCAGCCTATTTAAAAAAAATAAAAAATATAGGTATCAACCGATACTCGGATACGTATCGGCCGACACCGAAACCGAATTGGATACTCGATACGTATCGGCGCCGATACATATCAGTTTACCGAAAAACCGATACGTATCGGTATCGGCCGATATTTGATACCTTGATATAGAGATCATGTTCATTGGGGATACTGACTTCTATCACCTCCATTTTGTTTGTCAATGAGTCAGCTTTTGTTTGAACCCAGCCCAAACCTGCTTGGATTTGATCAAGATTCGAGCCTGAAAGGTCATGGGATGAGCCGCACAGATATTCTATGTGGTCGAGGTTCAAGCATAATTTTTTATTTGAAAAGTTATCGGACCAGGTTCAAGCCTAATTTTTAACTTGAAAAATAATCGGACCGGCCAAACCTGATCTAGCCCAACCCGAACCTGATTCAAGTTGGGCTCGCCCAGCCCGAATCTGATTCAAGTCATGTTCGGGCTTTAATACAAAGCTCGAACCCAAAAAGACTCTGCCCGAGCCCAGCCCAGCCCAGCCCAGCCCAGCCCGAATTTCTATCTAGGCCAAGTTTTAGCCTAATCGGGCTGACCAAAAGCCTGGCCCATTCACAGCCATACCTTGGTAGTAACACTAGCTTTAATTTAATAGCCGCCGTCCACTAAACTTGCTACTTTTTCAAGGTATCATCATCTACGTGCATGCCATATGCCACATTTTTTAAGGGTAGTAAAACCCATTTGGTTTTCCAAGAATTATACTTAATTATAATGCACATTTACCAACTAAATTGGTTAAGAGTTGAAACTTGAAAGGCTTAAATGTCCCATGCATCAAGGATAAAGCTACTTACCAGTTACCACTTACCCTTCATATGAAACCAAAGATGACTACTACTCTTGAAGACAGAATCACCCATTTACCTAAAAGTCTTCTTCTTCATATTCTCTCATTTCTTCCCACCAAACTCTCAATACAAACGTGTGTTTTATCAACAAAATGGAGATACCTCTGGGTTTCTATTCCCACTTTGGATTTAAATGACAAGTCGTTTCGGAACGAAGATGGAGAAGTAGTAAATCCTAATTTCGAAGATTTCGTAGAAAAAGTACTGATGCTTCGCGATGGCTCAGATTTACTTAAGTTCCGTCTACATTTGTCGCTCAATTATGAAGTGTATCACGTTGAGACATGGATACGTTATGCAATATGGCATAACGTTAGAGAAGTTGATCTCCACCTCCTTCCACCATTTCAGTTTCCACATTGTATCTTCAACACTACAAGTGTTGAAGCTGAGAGGTGGCACTCTCCAATTGCCCGCCGGCACAGGTTTTCGAAGCCTCAAAGCCTTGCATCTTTTCCAAATTTATAATTTCGCAGTCCAAGACATGGACTGTGAATTTTTCTCCCACTGTCCGCTACTTGAATATTTAGAGATCGAAGAATGTTACCTGAAGGGGATGAATATTTTGGGGTTAAAACTGAAGGCCTTGATTCTGAAAAACTGTTTTTCGGATATGAAGATTAGAGTCTCTGCTCCGTGTCTCCAAACTTTTGAGTACAGGGGTTGTGTTCCAGAAGATTTTGATGGGGAGAACCTGTTTTCTCTAGCCCATGCACTTCTTGATTTCCACTATAAGCCTCGGAATTACCTACATTCTCGGACGGAAAGTATAGAAGAAAAGGAGCGAATTTGTGTGAGAAAACTTATTCAATGGATTTCTAAGGCAGAAGCCATCACTCTCTACATAACAAGCATCATGGTACGCATCTATATTTCCTTTTTAGTTTCTTTTAGCGTTTGATCAACATGTGAGAAATATTTATACGAAGCAAACCTCGGCTGCCTAAGTCAAGGATTGCACTAGATGCCTTCCAATGCCCTGTTCTTTTTTTTTTTTTTCTTTTTGTTTTGGAGCCCCAAGAAATTCATTTTTCATCATTCATGTCTATAACTTGGACTGATCAAAATATTCATTAAACATTCATATTTGATGATTGAGAATTGAGATTGCGACCCTTTTTGTCCTTGGATTTATGTTTTTTCAACTAAATCAATCCTAAGAAAATTTGACTCTTAACAGATTCTTATGCACCCACAATATGAGATTTCAATGTTTCTTCCAATATTTCTAACCTTGATGGTTTCTCATTATGTCTTTGTTGTGGCAAGCTTCTCTCTTTTGGGTGTCCGTTGGACCACCTAAAGGTAGTTGAGATTAGAGACTTTGGAGGCGGTGAAGACGAGCTCGAGCTTTTGAAGTTTTTGCTGCATAGAGTAAAATTTTTGGAAAGAATAGTTATCGTCACTTCTAAACTAGGGTGGAGTGATTCAATGAAGCAAACGGTCGTTAGAAAATTAATGGCATTCCTAAGAGCTTCTTCGTGTATTACAATAATATTATCTTTCTAGAGAATTTCTGTTGTTGTTGTAGCTACATCAATCTCTTTTTTTTAATTTGAATGTTGTTTTTTTCTTAATAACATATGGTGTCCCAAGCTTATGCTCGGACTAATTCCTAGGCTGCCATTGGCACCACCATGTCACGATTTTTCGCACCTTATGTGGCACCCGTTTATGAAGAGAAGTCGTTTCGATCTCAGTTACTTAGGGAGCATAACCAAGTCGTCAACTGTAGCGAGAACCCCTTATTGACTCAGATTTACCTTCTTATGAGGTTTAAGCCTTTTAAGTGAGCTCGTACATGGTAACTGACCCGTTCCCAAGTATTTAATACTGAAAACAGGTCACTGGCTCTTTCCTTGTGTCACTATTTTCTGAAATGTGTCACATGATGTGAACCACATGATACAAAGAAAAAAAAAATCTCCATCTGATTCAAAGCTCAAACTCCTTCAAAATAAACGGCTACCATGTAAACCCCCAAATCAGTTTTAAACATTCACTTTAAAGGCGCTTGCCTGCTTTGAATCGTTCGATGGAGATATTTTCTTGACGTCATCTTCGATCCATCTAATCTTTGTATGGTATCCTTTAAATCACATGGCACACGTTCTAAAAAATCGTGCCATATGTCCAAAATCAGTGACTTGTTTTCAATTCCTATGGGATGGGTCAGTTACCATATATCAGCTTCTTTTACTAAGTAATCTTCCACTTGCTCCAAAGAAACTATAAGACCAAGAGAAATCCTATCTCATCGCATGAGTCACTTTTTTTGGCCTTTATTAATAAAAATATTAATTAATTCAATGTGTTTTTGCTAATTTTTCTTTGGATCATATTGTTACGGGAATAAATAAGAAACTTCCTCCTATAATAAAGTTTCATAAGTATGTTTCACAAAATTTGAACTTTTCAATTGCTTCTTCAAGAATCAATATTTATAACTTTTTCCAACATCGATTTTACAAATTATTTAAGGGATTAGGTATGGAAACGGTTAACTACTGTCATCTATATAAAAGTCCATAGTTTCTTTCTTCCACTGTTTAGCACAGATAACAATTAATCTTGAACCACTTGCCCTTCAACCAATTGGTGATATAACCCACCATCAATGAAGAGGACAAGTGATCGAATGGATCAAAATCATCCATATTGCTCACCCCAGACAATCTAAGAGGTGGATTACACCGTATGATTTGGATCAATCATCATATGTGCCTAGAGGTGTTTATAGACTTTATTTTATCAAAATGACTATTATGGATTATGACCTAGCTGCTATGAGAGCACACCACTTTTTTGTTCCTCTACACTGAAAGAAAATAGAGTAGTAAACGGATAGTCAGCAAAAGTTGGTTTGCACTTGAAAAAAATTATTTTATTTAACTAGAGGAAACACAAAATTAAGAAAATTTTGTGTATACCCAAAAGCTGCTATGAACTCACCTTTTTTAGTAAGTGATACATGTTTTGGATCTTTATCAAGAAACCAATAGTATGTTGGATATTTACCAAATAAATATTTATTACTTTAATAATATTTATCTATTATTAATTTAATAATGTTTATTTATTTTTAAATGGTTCCTTAAAGTGATTGGTTCCATATTAAAAGGATGCTTTTAACCTTCAAGTCAAAATTACTTGAATTTTGAATTAATATTGGAGGGAATTTTTTCCCACCATAAGTTTAAAAGTGTTGTAAATGTTTTGTCCCACCTCACTATTTTACAAGAAATATTCATGGCTTATATATGGAAACTTACCTTCCATATTGTTTGGCTTAATAAGAAGAACACAGCTCATAGCGGCGGTTCGCCGCCGCACACGCGCGCGCGTGTGCGATGTGCGAATGGCGCAATTGGCGCTTTTAAGGCGCACTTTGCACTTCGTCGATTTGGATTGAACAAGCGATTCGATTTGAATTGAGAAATCGATTGACCAAAGGATGTAAGCTGTTGGATGTGAACCGTTGGATCCTTGCAACCGTTGATCGGATCGATCGGGGCCCTCGATTGCAAGCAACCGAGACACAACCGCCCACGAAAGGTGCTCGAAGTTATAAATAGAGGCGGAGGAGGATTCTAAACACTTGCAATTTCGAATCTTACATCCGAGCCCTCGAAATTCGTGCAAACGAGCATTCTGCGTCTTCGTTCGTTGGGTCGCACTCTGATTGCAACGTAGTGTGTGACAGATCGGTTCTTCACCGAGGCTTCATTGTATCCTGGAGGCGAATTTGCCGATATCCCGTTGCATATAGGGGGCAAATATTGTCTTAAAGACAGCGATCTAATCGCGCCTTGAAGCAATTTTCCGGTCTATTTTCTATCAATCTTTGTGCAATACACTAACAATTTTAAGACTATTACTATGGCACAAAAGATGATGGAACTCTCCAACACGAAGATCACGAAACTCGAGTGCTTTAATGGCACCAATTTCAAACGATGGCAATCAAAGGTACATTTTTTACTCACAACTTTGAAAGTCGCATACGTTCTCACTATGGACTCACCATCATTGGAGAAAGAAGATGAAACGCTTGAAGAAGGTAGAATCCGTACGAAATGTGAAAGCGACAATTACACATGCAAAGGCTATATTCTCAACGCTCTTGCCGATTCTCTTTTTGACGTCTATCAAATTTATAAAACTGCAAAGGAGATATGGGAGGCTCTTGAACGTAAGTACAAAGTAGAAGAGGCCGGCGTGCGCACATACTTAGTAAGTGAGTTATTTAATTTTAAGATGTATGATTCTAAACCTATTTTAGAGCAAGTGCACGGATCTGATTATCTTCAACAATCTTGTGGAAGGAAGCACAATAGAGCGAAGGTTTTCAAGTCTCTGCGGTTATTGCAAAATTACCGTTGGGATGGAAAGATTAAAGAGTTTGAAACATACGAAGGAAGATCGTACTATGGAGGAACTCTTGACTCATCTTCGCATAGAAGAAGAGGCTCGTCTACGTGACAAGGAAGAGGAGAAAACTGAACTCGTCTCCAATGCGCACATTGTTGAAGATGCATCCACATCGAAGAAGAAGAACAAAGGGAAGAACTTTAAACTGAAGCCGAATAAGAAGGTTTTCAAGAGAGGACAATACAAGGAAAAAACAAAGAAGGGTACTTGTTTTTATTGTAATAAACCCGGCCATTTCAAACGTGATTGTCGAGAATTTTTGAAAAATAAAAATCAGGCAAACATTGTGGGTGAAGAAGATCTCATTGCGGTGATCTCCGAAGTCAATATGGTAGATGGTGGAAATGAATGGTGGCTCGATTCTGGAGCTACTAGGCATGTTACTTCTGATAGGAATAATTTTATATCCTATGAGGAGGCTCATGATGGACATGAATTGTTCATGGGAAATTCCACTACTGCCAAAGTGGTAGGTCAAGGCAAAGTTGTTCTACACTTTACTTCGGGAAAATCTGTTACCCTGAATGATGTCCTTCATGTTCCTGAAATCCGGAAAAATCTTGTATCGGCTTGTATTCTGAACAAACATGGATTCAAAATTGTAATCGAATCCGATTCCATTGTACTTTCTAAGAAAGGGATGTTTGTAGGCAAGGGGTATGTCTCTTGTGGAATGTTTAAGTTCAATATCAATGAAAAATCTGCTTCTTCGGTTTATATGTGTGACTCAATTTATTTATGGCATAATAGATTAGGGCATTTAAATTTACGTTCTATGGATAATATGATTAAATTAGAACTTCTTCCTAAAATACATATAAATTATGGTAAAGATAGATGTAGCATATGCGTCCAATCTAAAATGATTAAAAAACCATTTAAAAGTGTTGAAAGACAATCTAAACTATTAGATTTAATTCATACTGATTTATGTAGTTTAAATAATATTACTACTAGAGGAGGGAAAAGATATTTCATCACTTTTATTGATGATTGCTCTCGATTTACATATGTTTTTCTTCTTCAATTAAAAGATGAAGCATTTAGTAAATTTATCTCCTATAAAGCCTTAGTGGAAAATCAATTAGATTTTAAAATTAAGGCATTACGATCGGATAGGGGAGGTGAATACATGTCACATGAATTTTCTGAATTTTGTGACAAGTATGGAATTATTCATGAAGTCACCGCTCCATATTCTCCTCAATCAAATGGAATTGCCGAAAGGAAAAATCGGACTCTAGTAGAAATGGTAAATTCTATGTTAACAAATTCTGGTTTGAATTCAAATTTATGGGGAGAAGCATTGCTTACTGCATGTTATATTTTAAATCGGATACCTTTTAAAAAATCTTCTAAAACTCCATATGAAATTTGGAAGAACAAACCTCCCAAATTACACTATTTAAAAGTATGGGGTTGTAGAGCATTAGTTAGGGTACCCGATTATAAGCATAAAATTAGGTCCTAAAGCCATTGAATGTATTTTGTGGGATATTCTATTAATAGTCCTATATCTGATTTTTAGTATGTGAGCATAATAATATTTTGAAAAGGATACAAGTTTTGAATCTAGAGATGCAGTATTTTATGAGAATACTTTCTCTACTATTTCTAAACCTCTTGCATCCTCTAAATTAGATGAATCTTCTGATTCTCTTCATCTCTCTAGTAGTGAAGATGAAAAGATGGAACCTAGAAGAAGTAAGAGACCTAGGCAATCCACCGATTTTGGGCCAGGTTTCTATGTGTATCTTGTAGAAGGAACCAGAAATGATAAAACTAAGAAAATGAAGTTTGTTTTTAATATCGATGAAGATCCTCAAACTTTTGATGAAGCTGTTAAGTCTATTGATTCTGCTTTTTGGAAAGAAGCTATAAATGATGAAATGGATTCTATCATGTCCAATAATACTTGGGAATTAGTAGACTTACCACAGGGATCTAAACCTATAGGTTGTAAGTGGATATTTAAAAGAAAACTTAATCCTAATGGCACTATAAACAAGTTTAAAGCTAGACTTGTTGCCAAAGGTTTTAGACAAAAGCATGGTATTGATTATTTTGATACCTATGCTCCAGTAGCTAGGATTTCTTCCATAAGGATCTTATTTGCTCTTGCTTCTATATATAAACTTCAAGTTCATCAAATGGATGTTAAGACCGCCTTTTTAAATGGTGAACTTGAAGAGGAAGTATATATGGATCAACCAGAGGGTTTTATCATACAAGGACATGAAAATAAAGTTTGTAAACTTATTAGGTCCCTATATGGTCTAAAACAGGCTCCTAAACAATGGCATGAAAAATTTGATAGTATTATTTTATCATATGGATTCAAGATTAATGAATCAGATAAATGCATTTATAGTAAGATATCAAAGGATAAAGGAATAATTATTTGTCTCTATGTGGATGACCTCTTAATTTTTAGTACAGGACTTAGAAAGTATTATATATACAAAAGTTTTTGGCTTCAAAATTTGATATGAAAGACATGGGTGAAGCCGATGTAATTCTTGGAATAAAATTATTTAAGCAAGATAATAATATTATTTTATCTCACACTATATAGAAAAAGTGCTAAAGAAATTTAATCATAATGGAAAATTAGCACCAACACCTTTTGATCCAAGTATAAAATTAAAACCCAACGATAGTAGAAGTGTATCTCAATTAGACTTTTCTAGAGTAATTGGTAGTTTGATGTATGCTACTCATTGCACTAGACACGATATTGCTTATGTAGGGAAATTAAGTAGATATACTAGTAATCCTAGTCATGAACATTGGAAAGCAATTAGTAGAGTATTAAGTTATCTTAATAAAACTAAGGATTATGCTTTACATTATGTTGGTTATCCTCGTACTTGAGGGATACGGATGCTAGTTGGAACAATGATAGATGAGTCAAGGTCTACTAGTGGATGGGTATTTACACTTGATTTCTTGGGGATCAAAGAAACAAACATGCATAACACATGCAACTATGGAATCAGAATTTATTGCTCTTGCGGCAGGGAGCAAGGAAGCAGAGTGGTTAAGGAATTTACTATTAGAAATTCCTATTTGGCCAAAGCATATGCCACCAATCTCTTTATTCTGTGATAGTGAAGCTGCGCTATCTAAAGCTTATAGCAAAATTTATAATGGAAAGTCTAGACATATAAGTTTAAGACACAGTTATGTTAGTCAATTACTCCGTGAAGGAGTAATTACTATCAATTCAATACGGACCTTTGCAAATTTAGCGGATCCATTTACAAAAGGTCTTGCAAGAGATGTAGTTATTAAAACATCAGAAGGGATGGGTTTAAAGCCTAATTGATTACATCACCTATGATGGTAACCCGACCTATTTTCTAAAGTCCAGAAACTAAAGGTTCAATGGGAAAACAAATCATATGTAGTGATTGCACATTATTAAAAGTGCGAGTTTACAACTCCAACCATCTCAAGTAATAATGTGGAACTTGTAACGTAAGGAAGAGGTTGAGGTATTTCTCTTAATCAGTCTATAACATATAATGTTGAAATGTCTAAGTTACAAGGGCATTTCTGATTGAACTGACCTATATGAGTTACGAAGTGTGGCCGCTTCGAAGAAAGATAAAGGTTTTTCTTAAATACAACTCATGAATACCGGGTATAAGCACACAGGCCATAAAGCGTCTTTTTGTTAAAATGAAATGAAACTTAGATTACTTATGTGTGTGATATATCTGATTGATTATACAAGAAAATTAGTTCAAGAAATTAGATCACTAAAGTTCTTTATCAACTTTGCTGTATTCTCACTAAGTGAAGGTTCAATTCATTAGGACACCTTCATTTATGCATATGAGTCAAGAAATGCTCAAATTTCTTTGGTACATATATATACTGTTTTTGGATATCAGATTTAAGAATGACTCTCAGTTTCTTTATTTCCAAAATAGGGGAGGATGGATATTTATTTTGTAAATAGGGGAGGAATGTTGGATATTTACCAAATAAATATTTATTACTTTAATAATATTTATCTATTATTAATTTAATAATGTTTATTTATTTTTAAATGGTTCCTTAAAGTGATTGGTTCCATATTAAAAGGATGCTTTTAACCTTCAAGTCAAAATTACTTGAATTTTGAATTAATATTGGAGGGAATTTTTTCCCACCATAAGTTTAAAAGTGTTGTAAATGTTTTGTCCCACCTCACTATTTTAGAAGAAATATTCATGGCTTATATATGGAAACTTACCTTCCATATTGTTTGGCTTACGCTGTACGCTGTATAGCAGCGTGTCTGAATAAGCAATTAATGGGCGCTTTTAAGGCGCACTTTGCACTTTGCACTTTGCATCGTCGCGAGGAGCTTGAGGAGCCTTTCCTATTTGAACTGAGATGATCCAATCGGTTGACTTGTTGACCGGTCACGGATTGACTTCGCACGTGTGCACCACATGTGTGCATTAGCGATTCCGACCGTTCAAGGAAACGGTCGGATTTCGGATTCGAACAAACAGTTACGATTTCGAATTCAGACAAATCAGTTGACCAAAAGATGTAACTGTTCGGATGTGAACCGTTGGATCCTTGCAACCGTTGATCGGATCGATCAGGGCCCTCGATTGCAAGCAAGCAGACACAACCGCCCCTGAAAAGGTGCTCCGAAAGTTATAAATAGAGGCCAGAGGAGGGATTCTAAACACTTGCAATTTCCGAATCTTACATCTGAGCCCTCAGAATTCGTGTGCAAACCAGAGCATTCTGCGTCTTCGTTTCGTTGGGTCGCACACTACAGTGCAACGTAGTGTGTGACAGATCGGTTCTTCACCGAGGCTTCATTGTATCCTGGAGGCAAATTTGCCGATATCCCGTTGCATATAGGGGGCAAATATTGTCTTAAAGACAGCGATCTAATCGCGCCTTGAAGCAATTTTTCGGTCTATTTTCTATCAATCTTTGTGCAATACACTAACATAGTAAAGCAAAATATATTTAAAGGGATCAAACACAAAGTTAGGAAAAGTTTGTATACACCCAGAAGTTGTTATGAACACACTTCTTGACAAGTGATTCACGTCTTGGATCTGTACTAGCAAGTAGCAACAGTAAAGAAAAATTAATTCATTACATTTTTCATTAATTAGTGTGCCGATAGCACAAGTTGGTATACCACTAGAATGTTGTCAAAAGAAAAATAGTGGTGTGCGTGTAGCAGCCCTCACAAGTCATCTGTTCTGCATTAGGAGGAAGCCAAACCAAAACGTTTCTATTTGCTTTCTTTTGTCCAAAAATAGAGTAATAAAATATGGAATGTTTTTACGAAGTCATTTATCATAGAGAGAATTGAAGAATAAAAGGAACTAGAAGCAAAAACCTTCTTATTCATGACTAAGGCAGCAACAATTTATCATCAGAAAATGGAAGTCATGAATAAAACAGATGACAAAATTAGCGAGTTACCCGACGATGCTCTCCATCACATCTTGTCTCGATTGCCGATGAAATCCGCAATAAGAAGTAGCATTATGTCAAAGAGAGAGAAAACCATGTGCAAGTATCTTTGGGTTTTTACCACCACCCTCGGCTTCAGTAAGGAATTCGCAAACAGTCAAACTCACGACGAATTTGTACGTACGGTCAACTGAATTCTAGAACCCCACAAGGGTGAGAAAGTCGATAAGTTTTGGATCTCCTTTAATTTAGGTAATAAATATTGGTTTGATACTGAGAAATGGGTCAAGTTCATGAGGTTGATATCTGTTATATTTATTTATTACTTTAGAATATAATAAATATTTTAAATAATTTAAAAGAAAATAAAACTTTCTTTTGATTTCTCACTTTTGTGAGTTGGTTTTTAGGCAATAAATCTTATCATTTTTTGTATGCAAATAAATAATCTCATAGTGATAAATGTCAAATTGGGTCATATAGAATCTTTCACCTTCTATTATTATTTGACAATAAGAAGAGAAAAGTGTGCCAAGCAGCAAGCCGCTGCGCACGCGGGCGTAGAGATTGGCGTTTAGGCGCATTGGCGTTTTAGGCGCCTAATCCTCATTTGTACACGACTCTGGTGAGTCATGTGAGTGACAATCTAATTTGGAGCCTACCAGACTCACATGAATCTTCCTTGGACTTATAAGAGTCAATAAATGACTCTTATGTGACTCATTTATGCATAGTCATCATTTGACAGAAACTGTTATCAGAGTCTAACATGACTGATGTCAGTGACGATCAAATTTAGAGCCTACTGGACTCACATTAATCTTCCTTAGACCTATAAGAGTTAATAAATGACTCTTATGTGACTCAATCATATATAATCCTCATTTGCCTACTGGACTCATATTAATCTTCCTTAGACCTATAAGAGTTAATAAATGACTCTTATGTGACCCAATCATGTATAATCCTCATTTGTACATTACTCTGGTGAGTATAACATGAGTCTTACATGAGTGATTATCAAATTTGGAGCCTACGGGATTCACATCAGTCTTCCTTGAACTTATAAAAGTTAATAAATGACTTATGTTTTTCTCTTTTAAAACAAAGGGCATTTTCATTATTTCAATGCCTTTAAGTAATGACATTTTGGTCATTTCCTCCTATTCGAATATTGGCAATCCACCCATATATTACGCACATGTTCTATTCGTTTGAGGGCGTGGATCAAAATCTCGGCAGAAAATTTAAAATTTTGGTCAAGTTGTCTCGGTTTGACTTGAAGGCAGCGATAATTTCTTCTTCTCTCCTCCATTTTTTCTCTTGCTTGCTTCTTTAATCTCCAAAAAAATTAAAAAATAGAGGATAAGAAGAAGAAGAGAAAAAATAATAATAATAAGGAGGATGAGCTATCTAGAAGTTGCCCTAGCCTCCAGAAATCACTTCTTTTTTTCCCTCTCCCTTTATTTCCAGAAATCACTTCTTCTTTCCCCTCTCCCTTTATTTCTTCTTCTTCCTCTTTCATCATCTTCTTCTTCTTCTCTATTTTCGTTTTTTCCTACAAAAAGTTGCAAAACATTTAATGTGTCAATGCTTTTAATAGTTGCCTTTTTATTTTTTAATAAATGAGAGTCACTATTTGCAGACGCTTTTTAAGTGATTGCACCTATATTAAAGAAAGACTTTGTATTTTAGGGACGGAAGCCATTACTTGCACTCATTTTTTAAGTGATTGCACCCAAGTTAAAAAAACGACTTTGTATTTTAGGGCCATGTGACAGGTGAAAACACAATCTAAGCCGTTTGATTTAAAGTTCATGATCTATAGATACTTAGTAGATAATATTTGCACTAAATACTATTTTCATCGTGTGATTAAATATAGTCAAAGACTATTATTTGATTCAACGATTGACAACAATAGATCATATGGTAAATATCGTGTTTTGCTCCAATCTTATCCACTAAGGATCTATAGATCACAAACTTTAAATCAGATGGCCCAGATTGAGTTTTCACATGTCACATATCCCTAAAGAGAGTCATTACTTGCACACGTTTTTTAAGTAATGGCTCCCTTAATAAAATAAGAGTGCCTTTATATCCACCCACCGAATCTTTGAGTTCACCCACGTTAAAATCCATTGACTGCTTTGAATCCGGCGATGCAGGTCGTTTTCCATCCCAAGCTTTCATACGATGCATCTTGATATCATGCTCTTATCATCCACCGTCGATTTTTATTTCACATGATTTTCATTTCGCGGATAACTTTTGAGATTTATTCAGTGTGGAATCAAAATCTGTCCGTCTGATATGTTTTGCATGAGCTCAAGATCTATTGTATGATCGAAAATTAGCTTCACTAGTGAAAATATGTATTCTAACAATGTTAAATGGTTTTAAAATTTTAATAAAACAAATTTCAGTTTCGGAGTATTTTTTTAAAAAATTCGAAATTTACCTAAATTTTGACCAATTTATGGTTCTGGTCATGAATGAAACCGAAACCGAAACCAAGATTTTGATCCATGCTTGAGGGTCTTAGACCCTGTTGGGTCATTTCGTGAAGTTGGGACCCTAGTGGGTAAATAGGGGGATAGTTGGGATCCTGATCGGTAATTATCTCTATATAAAATATATAAATAAAAGATTGTAGCTAGGGCTCCCAATGGGCAGGGCCAGCCCGGATTTTGGCCTGCACTCAATCAGGAAAAAGCATGTGTTGACCCGTATTGATCCAGGAATGTTCCAACACTCGATCCGAAATATATAATAATAATAATAATAATAATTTAAGACCATTTTACTTAAATGCCCTAAGAGATTAAACTATTGAACGATTAAAAATCAACGACATTTAAGTGAAAAATACACTTGCAATACCAATCGGTACTAGCTTCATAGATAAAAACCCCTAAAATAGGGGGGGGGTGTTTTTTTTCTCGCAATCTCAACCGTCTCAAATCCCAACTCTCGCTCCCTCAAATTCTCTCTCTTGAAAAATTGATTTGAAATTTTTTTTTACCAAATTTTATTGAAAAAAAGGCCGGAAAAAAGCCCAACCCCAGGCCTGACCCATAGCGTGCCGGGTTGAGTACATCGCAGCCCGAGTTAGGGCGGGGCTAAAAATATTTGAAACTCGATCGGAGTAGGGCCGGGCCAGGTTGAACCTCAACCCAACCCTAACCCGGCCCATTGAGAGCCCTAATTGTAACAATCGTAAGCTTGGTTTGAAATCTTGGAAATCCGAGTTGTCTCGGACACCTCTGAGACCAAGACATCTCGCTTCTCGGCGAGATGGTGTGATATGCCGAGATAAAAAATTATTATTCTTAATTTAAATTAATATAAATATATAATAATTAAATTGATAAAATATTTATAATAATGAAAAATTTAAAATATATAAACATAATAAAATTATTTTAAACATATATAAACATAAAAATCGATTGATTTTGATTTTACATGACACGACTCCCAAAAAGTGATCTGAGAACCATATTTGATATACGATCATGATCATGTTCATTTTTTTGGAGGTTTGCCATGTGAAATCAAAATCTGACTGTCTGATGGTAGGTCCATGATCTCAAGATCTGTTATGTCAAAGATTGGGCTAAAAAAGAATCTCAACCATATGATTCAAAGAAGCCAATTGCTTAAGGATATAAAAACCTGAGTTGAGAAGGAAGAGTCTTAGATTGTAAATACATGACCAGTTCTTTCAAACAAACTCAAATCACACCATATCTCACCAAGGTATACTTGATCTTGCCCATCTGGAACGAGATGCCCAAGATTGCTAAGATTTCGTATTTCTAGGTGAAATATGGTGATTTGAGGCCCTTAACAATTTACACTTAGTCTTGTTGTAACAGCCCGAATTTCTGCACCCAGAAATCCGTGCCATTAGGATCATACTCTGGATGATCCTCGGGACAAATCACGAGTGTCTGCTTGTAAAGCGAAAGCCAAGCAGACACATTCCAGCAGTGGTAGGTCGAGTCAGTCATCTATCAATGCACTTATCATAAAGAACAATAATTATAAAGCAAATAATTCTATATAAACCAAAAGAATATGCATTCTCAAAAAGGAACCAAGAAGAACCATTGGTGATGGACATCCATCACCCAAACAATGGTTCCCGATAGTGGTCCCGAATAGAATGCATAAATAATACAATAAGTAATCCTACTAAAATATATACAAAAGTGGCCACCAGGCGCACAATAATCCAAAGGTTTACACAATTTCAAAAAAAAACATAGTAGACTCGTATACCCAGACTAAGGATAAAAGTCTCGCACGGGCGATCGTCTCCTGATCCTCGGCCTCGACCTCCGGATCAGTGGTAATGCAGGTCACTCTACATTAAGTACCGCGAGAACCTAAAAGTGATTTAGAAAGCAGGGTGAGCTACATCATAGCTCAATAGAAGAATTCCCAACTAAACGAATTGAATATGCAAATCATGCTATCTCATAACAGAAATCAAATCAAGAACGTATAATCATGACGAATCAAACTAAAAGCTGAGATTTTATTCAAGAAATCAGATGTTATGCAATTATATTATCAGAATACTTAAATTGTGTGTATTTAACTTAAGAAACTCCCGTGACTATATAGCACGGAGTAAACAGGAATGTCCGATAGGAAATCCCAACCAATCGTCGTTCACATGAACAATTTTGAAAGTGCAACAATGCCTCATCTATGGAGTGCAATTGTGCCGAGGATTGAAAGCAGGTGCACAAGTGTGCCAGGCATCGGATATACCGCCGGGTCGGTGGGGATCATCTGGTTTAAATCATCAAATCACATACGTATATACCTCACAGATTAGATAGCAGAAATCAGAAGCAGGTTTCAGGATACAAATTAGGAAACATAATCAAAGGTAGCAGGAATCTATGATATGCAAACATGCTTGTTAAAAACAGAAATCAGGGCACAGATATAAAATAAACATGAAATCATACTCAAAAGTAGTTTAGGTTGGTTTTCCCCTACCTCAGGTCACTTTATCTTCTAAGCAAATCCAAAGCTTTTTCAAGGTATTAGGGTTTGATCCTAGATCATAAACATAGTCCTTTAAGTGTTAGGGATGTCAGAAAGTTAACCGGCACAATGTCCGGTGGTGTTTAACCCATAAACCAAAAACAGAACAAAACAGGGGTGATTGATCGATCACCATTCTTATTGATCGATCAATACCCCTTGTTGATCGATCAATACCTCTCATTGATCGATCACCACCCTCTTAGCTCTCACTCTGCAACAAGCCAATTGATCGATCAATACACCTTATTGATCGATCACCTATCATCATTGATCGATCAATACACTCATTGATCGATCAATAACCTCTCTTCTACTCATATTTAACATAGCTTAAATTGATCGATCACCACTTAGTTTGATCGATCAATGCCTCTTTGTTGATCGATCAATGCCCTCATTGATCGATCACCAATCCTTTCTCAAAAATTCCCGCCTTCTGTTCTCATTAATTATTTATACAGATTGATCGATCAATGCCTTCATTGATCGATCAACTCCCTACAGTGATCGATCAATACTTATGTTGATCGATCACCAAATGTCATTGATCGATCACTCTCTTGTTGATCGATCAATGCCCAAATTGATCGATCAATGCCCTTCGGGCATTGAACTTCCAGAAATTTGGGGTTTCTGTTCCCCCATTCTGTCTTATACAGATTGATCGATCACCACCATCATTGATCGATCACCACTATCATTGATCGATCAATACACTCATTGATCGATCAATAATGACAGAAACTCTGTCATTAATGGAGTTCATCTCCAATCCTATTTTAACCTATTTTTCATTAATGGTTCTCAACAACCATTAACACCACATCTATGCACCTACTTGGGTATCTCATTTGCCCCTATTTAAACACACAGACTCACCTTTGTTTGGGCCCTTACGGGGTTTCGGCAAATCGATTCGAATGAGGGTTTCGGATCTAGCTCTCGGAGTTTATCGTCGCTACGGCTCGGATAAGTTGATGCCCAGTTCCCTTTCAACCCTCAAGACCGTACACACTCTTAGACTAGTTGTGGTGTGTCCTATTTCATCTCTCCATCCTCTATCTCGGACAATGTAGGACCCCGGGTACTACTAACCCCGTTTTCTCAAAGAACACTCCCATAGACCAACCTAACTACAGATTTCTCAGTTCTAGAGCAAGGGGAAGAGGGAGAAGAAGAAGAACTCTCTCTAGGTCTCCCTTCCTTCTCTTATAAGCTAATAAACAGATATTTCTGTTTTCCCTTAGTTTATGTTCCGGTGTGGAGCACGAGCACGGTCGCTACGACGCAACGTGCTTCATTGACCCTTTACACAACTCAGACTTAAACGAAAATGCACATGCGAACTCATCTAACCATGGTGCAACCTTATCTCCACTAATATTAATTCTTAATTTTTTTAAATCGGTCTCGATTTCCGTGCCGGGCACGTATATCGAAACAGTTAGGTTCGTGTTCTAGATTTCAGGGTTGTTACACTTGTACCGCCGGATCCTGAAACACGAGACATCTCGCCCGAGATGTTTCGTCTCGGGTGATAATTCAAACCATGGTCGTAAGGGTCAAAGAAAGGCGTGTCGTGTGATCCAAGGATCAAAATTTCGGCCGAAATGATCGAAATTTCAGCCGAAATGACCGAAATTTTGGCCCAAATTATCGGTTTTGGTCCTCACTGAAACGATAATTTGGACCAATCATATTTTGTATGGGATTGAAATTTTCAGCCGAAATTTCGGCCAAATTATCGGTTTTCAGCCGAAATTTCGGTCCAAATTTTCGGCTTCGGTCATGCTCGAAACCAAAATTTTGGATCCTAATGACCGTTGTGCACAATGGTCAATAGTTGTTAAAATGAGTACTACGATGAAAAATTGGCTTCATTAATTGACACATCATGAATAAGATGATAGAGATCCATTTTGTCCCAATTTTACACAATAGATCTTGAGATCATGGGCCTGTCATCACTACAAAAAATAAGAGTATTAGTGGCAGTTTTTTGCTATAAAAAACTGCCGTTATTAACCAAAAAACTATTAAGACTATTAGCGGCAGTTTTTGGCTACCGCTAATAGTCATATTTTTTGTAGTGCATCAGATGGTCATCTTTTGGTTTATGTGACAGACACATCCCAAAAAATGAACATGATAATAGCATATATCAGACGTGGTTCTAGGATCACTTACATGTATGATGGTAAGACCATGATATCAAAATCTATTGCGTTAAAGAGTGGGATGAAAAATGATTTCCATCGTTTGATTTGAAGTAGTCCATAATTAAGGCACGTGAAACCCGATTTGAGAACTGTTCCATCCGATATGAAAGCTGTGATGTAAAAAAATTTATGCGAAAATCAGGTATTAATCGTGATCACTAATTCACTGTGGTTTGATTCAAAGAAGACAATAAAAAAGTTATCAAATTTGTTTTCCCTTTTTTAATGATAAATAGAGCAAGGTAATAGACTCGGTATCAGTATCGGGTATCGGTCCTCCGGTATATTTTAAAAAATAAAAAATGTAGGTATCAACCGATAACAGATATGTATCGGCCGGTACCGATATCAAGTTGGATACTTGATACGTATCGGCACAGATACGTATCGGTTTGTCGAAATATCGATACGTATCGGTATCGATCGATATTTTATACCTTGATATAGAGGTCGTGCTAGATGGGGATGGTGACTTCTATCTCCTCCATTTGGTCTGTCAATGGGTCAGATTTTGTTTGAGCCCAGCCCAAAGCTGCTCGGATTGGATCAAGATTCGAGCCCGAAAGGTCATGGTCTGAGCCGCACAGATAGTCTTTGTCGGCCAGGTTTAAGCATAAATTCCAAGAGCTGAGTATAGTTGGCCTAGTCTGAAGTTGGACCAACCCGGCCCACTGAGACCACTATACTCAAGCTTTGACCAGGATGTCCAGATAACGAATAAGCATTTCATCAATCCACACCGTCCATTAATTACCATCAAATCTTCTCCGTCCATTCTGTAATAACGTATATTCTCTCTAAGGGCATCTCCATCAGATTCTCTATTTCTTTCTTTACTTGCCATATATATTTTAAATATATTAAAATGGAAACTTTCTATTTGTCATATATAGCCGGTTAAGTCCTCCAATCGAGGACTGTCACCGTCCTCCAAGATTCTTATGGAGCTCCATGTGGCATCCAAAACACTATTTGGGTGTCACGTGGAGCACAAGTGGACGGTATAGATCAATATTTAAAATAAATAAATTGAAAAACACTTTTTAAACCCACAAGTCAAAGTTTGACGGGCTTCATTGATCCACATTTTATGGTTCAAAAAACACACGGTGGAGATGGGTTTTCAATTTATTTTTTTTACAAAGATAATCTAAGCAATGCACCCGAGCTCCACGTGGCTTCGAAAGAATTAACTGGAGATCACTACAAAAAATATGTTTATTGGAGGCGGCTTGTGGCCATCTCCAAAGGTGTCTAAGCGATCTCCAATAGTATTGGAGACGGCTTCCATGTAGTCTCAAATAGTCCCGTCTCCATTGTCTTTAGACACCAAATGGGGGCCGGCTCTAATAGTTAAGGTTATTGGAGACGGCCATAAGCCGTCTCCAAAGATATGTTGGAGATACCTTAAAGCCATCTCTAATAAGTGATCTCTTGTTATTGGAGACGGCTTTTAGCCATCTCCAATAAGTGATCTGATGTTATTGGAGACGGCTTAAAGCCGTCTCCAATAAGTGATTTCCTGTTAAATAAATTTTTTTTGCTCCAAGAACCATATTGCCTAGCAGTACAATTTATAACCTGCATTTTTAAAAAAAAAAAAATTATGAAAATCCATAACCTACATTTACATATTCACATTTTCATTCACAATAAATTTATGTGTACAAGTAACAACTCTCATTTTTTCTTGCTACATTGTTACAAAAGAAACGTGCATAACATATTCTAATTTGGTACAGTGTTACAAAAAATGAACTACGGTTCAAGCGAAGAATTGCTTAACCGTTTAGCTCTTGTGAATGGTCAGAGCGTAATATAGTACACCGATCTCGCCGAAAAGATCCCCCTTCCTTAACTCTCGAACAACCTGGAACCATTCATTATTCCACGTTAGGGAATGGCCTCAATTAGAGTCATATATGATATCATTTTCTGGTATTTGTGAGAACTTATTAAGAGTACTACAAACATGCTCTGTTCCATTTGTATATTCTAGCAGATCCTACGAAGGGAGTACGAAAGTTACAAGACATCAATTTCAAGGATTATGTAAAAGTAAATTGTAAAAAAAAATACTGAAAGAATAAACAAAATGATTTTATTTTTTTTAAATGCACCATAAGAATTGGACGGTGATTAATTTATTCTCAGAAAAAAACACCAAAAACGAAGTTCAGTGGTTACCACAGCACCAGTCACCATGATGTAAAATTTGGTCGGGGCTTCGTTTTGAAGGGTCGCATCTTCATTGGGAGGAAAATATTCGGCTTTCATCTATGACGCCTCAAAGCAAGTCACCAAGGTAAAGGAAACATTCAAGCAGGTGGAATATAAAAATTGAGAAAGACAGATGGTTAAAGCACCTTACTGGTTGGAAAAGCAAATCATTCGAAACACCATGGAACAAGTAGACCTCATCGATCACAGGGTAAAACAAGAAATGAGAGATACTACATCGGATGGCTTTCGGAAGGACATCAAGAGTCTTCTGTTGCTGCAGTCCCTCTGAAACTGTCCGAAACTTCAAACACAAGTGTGCGAGCATCTGCTCTCGCAGGTGGATGGGGAGTTGGTTTCTTTGTGCAAAACCTGAAGCCGCTTGGATTGTATCTATCTGTAAATCCAAAGACAACCTAAAATCTCAGAACCATTGTGCACCCTTGACCTCTTATCGATTGATGCACAACCACCAACTAGTGAATGTGAGTGAGAAAAGTAAAAAAGCTTGTTTTTTAGGACCTTGATTAAGAACTTGAAAAATTATGGGTGCCACAGTTCTTTAACCCGAAAAATTGATCAATTACTAGAATATATCAAAAGGGTATTTGTGAAAGTTGAGCAGCCAACCAAGATCAGTGTCAGACTAAACTCATAGTCGAAGTTGAGTGATGCATTTTTAGAACTGGATAGAATGTAGTAGCCAGTGACTACGTTGTCATAATCGTGCTTATCGACCATAGAAATATCCATCAAATCCCTTTGTAATCACGCATATATATATATATAGGGAAATGATCTCCTAACTCAAGTTATGGGTTTCTATCCCACCACTCGACACAGTTTGCAAGTAATTTCACGCCTTTAAAAACACGAAATTACATGCAAAGAAGCTCGAGAGTTTGTTCCCGAGTAAAAGGGATTTTTTTTTCCAGGAGTAAACGGATCATTCCCCATATATATATATATATATATATATATATATATATATATATATATATATATATATATATATATCTTGTCAGCCAACTTGTCACAATTTGAAGTATGGGAGACTCATGAATTTTCTGGTTCGGCTGGTCCCATGGACAACCAAGTTGGTCATATTTCCAATCAAATAGGCCGTCAATCCAAGGTTAAATAACATGTAGAAAATGACAAATGTCATCTCCCACACATTTTGTGCATGCAAATCACCATATCCAATGGTCATGAGAGTGGTTATCGCCCAATACATTGATGTCACGTAGATCTAGGAAATTATCAGGAGGATCTTCGATCCAGGTCTTCTTTGGGTCTGGATACTTTGTGGCTATAAGATAATAGAAGCATCCAGTATAGTGGACCATGAACAGAGTTACCTATGAATGTATATTTTGTCCAAATCATATAAGAGAATGCTCACAAAAGAGTCTTCTTAAGTTAAAAATGACCAAAAATATCATCTCTGCTAACACAAATAAGTTTTGCACATCAAACCCAATAGTAGTTAAATTTTCTATCTTTCTCCAACCTGTTCAACCGAATTAGTATAAAAAGATGATCTATGGAGGTAGGCAACATTGCCACCCATTGCTATGGAATTTGAGATTAACACATACCTTGCGAAGAGAGAACTGACTCTTCGAAGACGCCAAAGCCTAAACATATTGAAGAACCCATATGATTGGAGTTTCGTTGGCAAAATCTTACAAGCAACTTCAGTTAGGATCGTTGATGCAACATCTAGAGCCAACCATGTGCTCGAATACTTCCAAGCAATCTGCTTTGGGTTGTCAATGATAAGATAAGTTGATCTATCGAGGTAGGCAACAAAAAATGTCAAGACAATATCGATGGCGAAGAACGCATTAACAATGTTATGTCATTAATAGAGCTCCTTCCGGTCTCGGGATGAACCCGAATTCAAATGGAGATACCCAACCAGAATAGATGACCAAAAGAATCAGAAAAGTCTCCCACACTCTGCACAAATTGGAGTTAATGGTGTGCTTTAAGTATGAAAAGCTCATTTGATTTTGTAATTGTTCATCTCAAATATAAATCACACGAAATTTATAATCGTAATCGATTTTCTCAAATATATAGCTACTCATCCTTTCTACAATAAGTAATTCATACTGCAAAAAAATGTATAAACTTCTTTTCATAAAAAATATATTAATAAATAGTGTTTTTTCTGTTTTTTTCGAGTGAGCTAGAAACATCCAAATCTACACACAAAAAAAAGCAATCAGAAAATAGATGGTTGGATGTTAATTCTACGCGACACACATCCCAAAGAGTGAATGTGAGGCTTTTTGGGATGTGTGCCACGTAGAACCAACATTTGACTGTTTGATGGTAAGCTCATGATCTCAAGATCTATGGTGTGGAAGATTGTCAATGAATTTTTACTTTGATTAAGTGAGGTGGCTGTAACATAAGGTGTTTTGATAGTTCCTTTGATTAACATAAGGCGGCTGTAACAGAAGGTGAATAGGATTTTGGGGTGACCCTTCAATGAGAAAAGAAAATAGTGAATAGGGTTTTGTAGCTGATCCTTCAACGAGAAAACAAAATCAGCTATGAGGGCACCCCTTGAGAAGATGAATCACGTGAGGATTTTCATGGACTATCCGATGGTGAAGAGGATTTTGATAGAAGATCTAGGGTTAATAGAGCAAGAAAACAACTTAAATAGCAGGAAGGTTGTTTAGAAAAAAAAAATCTACATACCTTCATTTTTTTTGAGGATACATTTGAAGCCATACCTTTCCTTCCTTTGAAGAAATTCCCAAACCCCTTTGTCCTCTTCAACCGATGATAAAGAACAAAAATGATTAAAGAAGAAGAATGATTAGATCTTTTAGTGGAGGATTTGTGGTATGAGAAAAATGAGAGGATTCGACCACCCAAGGCTGGGAAAATATCTTTCTGTGAGAGAGAGATGGGACGCTTATTAATGGAGGGCTTCAGTCGAAGGTTAGAGGGTTTGACGCTCATTGATCGAGTTTTTAGAATATAAACCGCGGGTTTGGCACTCATTGAGTTTTCAGAATTGCGCTCAATTTTAGTCGCACGGTCCCGTCCAACCGTCATTAATTGTTATTTACAGCGACGGTTCAATTAAACTGCGGGTACGACAAGTTTGGCATAAAAAAGATGATTAAAACCAACATTTGCTCGAAAATTGTTGTAAAAAGACATCTGGATGTCACTCACCAACTTATAGCAATAAAGAACTTCAATAATAAAACCAATATTCTTGAAATAAATCTGAAGAACAAAGCTCAATATTCAAGTCCGAACAATCAGCAACCAGACTAAATAATATGTTTTAGAACAGTAAGAACAATAGATGTTTTGTTCCTGTTCAGAAAATAATGGCTGCAAAGAATTCTGGGAAAATATTTTTTCCAAATCACTGCAGCTCAGTGAGGACAAACATCAGGTGTGGTGCCTTGGTCATCTATAATATACATGGCGCAGTCATGGGCAGCAATGTGTCCAAGTGGCAAAACCATTCAAGTTAATGGTACTATGCCTAAAGTTCATTTTGATTGAAGATTCCAACGATTTGGTGAAAGAAGTTTTCTTATCAATTAATATGATCTAAAGCCAAACTCTTTTCACGATCCATTTGTAAGCTCTTGATCTGATGGTTAAGATTAGTCCTATCAACACAATGTCCTGTTTTGCTAAATATTTCAGGTTTGGTATTTAGAGATACTTATTTTCAGAACACATCCTAGTTTACTAAATTTCCCAAAATATATTTCAGCCCAGAGGCCCGAAACTAAAAAATAATGAACTCAGCTTCCCTTACCAAAGCATAAGCAGTTCTCCATGAAAATTTTGTTTTCTTGTCTTGAGAAGGAAATACCGACGATATATGAATAGTAAAGCCATTGTTCTATTTTGACGCAAGATTGTTTTTCGTCCCAATCATTTACAGTAAAATTATCAAAATTGACTCTAGATTCATCATGTTGTAACATTCTTTTAACTATATATGTCAAAAGCATCTAAGGAACCATAACCATCAATTCAAAAAATTATCAAAATTGAAGATGAATCTAGAAACTAGTAAACCCCTCAAATTGAAATTTCTGAAACCTTAAAAAAAACCTTGATATCAAATAGAAACTTACAATAGAAGATTGAGGCGGGTAGGACGGCTGTCACCAGATTGCTTCTTTCAAATATGCCGCTCCTACGCCGCACACCAACATGCCCCACAAGCTGCCGTGCACCGATGTGTTACCAATGACATGATGCTTCCAAACTCAAGTGAGAATGGATGAATATTCTAGATAGAGTTTTTTGTTTATAAATAAAAATAAGAAGAGGCTTTTATAAACAAAGATAAAAAAAATAAAATAAAGACGGTAATGGAATGGAGAAGGCCATCCGAAGTTTCTTTGAAGACCAATGCAAATCTGATTGGTTGCTAGATGTATGGGTGGATGGATTTTTTCCTCAAATATACGAGATGGAAGGCAATCCAGAGACGGTCATCCTCCAATATCTAACACCTTATAGTTCCTTTCTAAAACTTTTGACTAAAGGGGATCTCATTAGGTCCTAAGAAGAGTTTCATTTCATCCATGCGTCCTCTCTAGCCTTTAACAACACCTTTTTGGTTCACATTCCTAAAATTAGAAAGAGGCTATGAACATCTACTGAAAGAGGCTATGAACATCTAACTTACTTGTAAGTCAAACATGTAAGAGGCTATGAACATCTACCGAAAACGAAATTTGTCACTGTGCCCTTAAGCATTTAATCACAGATCTGATATATAATAAGATAAAACAAAAAATATGCATATAAACAATGGCTTAACATAAAAACAAACAAACAAACCCAAACCCATATTTTTCCTAAGCATTTTATAAAATATTCAGCATGCAAGTTGCTAATAAATATAGCATATATAATGAGCAATTTAAAAAGAAATAAACCTATATTTCTTTTGAGCATTTTCTCAAACATGTCATATGCAAAATCATCATTATAGGCACTTACTAATTTTTATTTTTGCAATTGTTCTTATTTTTCTTCTTCTTCACTAATGGGTTTCTAAACGATGAGAAGAAGCAATGAAATGAGCCGGTTTTATTTCTAGGAGAGAGCCGTTGAGGTTGGTTATGATATCGAAGACGGTGGGATCCGGTCAGCAGACCGCTAGGGTCGGGGTCTTGATGAGGCTCGTCCGATCGAAGCTGGCACAGTTTGAGGTCGGGGTCTTGACGAAGCTCGTCCGATTGAATCTTCTGCTTTAGACAACCCCCAAAATCACAACCAACAACAAGAACCCACACAAATTCAATAAATTTCTCAAATCATCAATCCACAAACCCAAAATTAAAACCGTAAACAAACCTAATCAGCAAATCATGCAGTAATGCATCGATTGGATTACTGCAATCGGATCGAAGATCCCAAGCCTGATGCTATGGAACGGGATCAACACCATAAACAATCCAACAGCGAGATCTCCTTCTTCATCCTTGTTCGATGATCTGACTATTCCGAGCTTATCAATCTACAGCCGTCTGATTTCTGCCATGAAATATCGAGATAGAAGCTCAGAGATCATCGAATTCAGGCTATTTTCGACGCCAAGAAATCGAGGTCGATTTGGAACCCTAAGCCTCAGACGATGATGAAGGCGAATAACGTGGTGGAGAATGAATTCCATTGTCCACGGAGTCGTTTGAGTAGGTTAGGGTTGGACGGAAGATTTCGGAGGGAGTGTTTAGGAAATCGAAGGGAAGGATTTGTGTTAGGGATTTTGGAGATGGTGGAGAGAGGAAGAAGATGGAGATCTTGATTTCAGACGAAATAGAAGTGTTTGGTCATTGAAGCCACGCTTTTATATTTTAGGGCCTCCTTCAGCTTCACTCCCGCGCGCGCGAGATGGTACTTTTAAGAGACGGCTTTTGCATTAGTCTCTAAAGCTGAAACCAGCCAAAACTTACATAGACGACTAGAGACGAAAAAGCAGTCTCTAATAATAACATTAGAGACGGATTTAAAAAAAGTTGTCTCCAAATAATAACAATTAGAAACTGATTTTAAAAGAGCCGTCTCCAATAAAAGGTTATTGGAGATCCCATTCAAAGCCGTCTCCAATATCCGTACCCAAAAGTCTCTTTTTTTGTAGTGGATGAAACCTAGGCATTAGAATGAACAAGCTGAAATTGAGTACTGGTTTACTTTCATTACTAAGATACAAATTTCTACGATGTTCTGAAACCAGTCAAACTTCACATTTAAACTGGGAACTATCAAAAGCATTAAACTGTTATGGAAACAAAATATGCAAACGTGAAATAGGCAAATGGCCTAAACGAGAACACCACAAGTGAGCATCATCCATCGATATAGTAGCAGCAACAATCGGCCTCGAAATCTTTTGATGATCAAGCAAGTAGCCTTCTCTCCTCAAGACCCCGGCCAAGTATCCTCCCTGTCGTCAGGTCCTAAAACACAATAAGAAGGATAGAAGGTTACACAACAATGTACAGACAATAAACGTAGGGATTTTAGGAACATGTAGTTTTTAATCTAATGACAGACCGCCAATTTGAGCAGTCCTTTACCCTTTATAGGACAAGGGACCCATCAACCACAGATATGACGTGTCAGAAAAAAGAGACAGAAAATGAAAATACAGACATACCAGATATATGGTCAGTCACCCCTGAATCGATGATCCAAAGAGACTAGGAGGACGTGGATGTGTGAACATACCCAATGATACCGGAATCAACCATGTGAAAAGTGGAGTTCCGTGTACTTGAGACACATTGCAATAAGTTCTGCTACTCCCTTGTAAGAATAGCATGAGTAGAGGATGAAGGGGCAACCACATGAAGCATCATTGACGAAGGTGACATAGAAAAACTATATATTTTTTTTCTCTGCCATGGTTCTATATCACGTCCTATACTAATATTGATATCTATCCCTTTACATATAGGGTTTGGTCGGGCCGCCAAGCCAGCCCAGCCATTAACACCCCTATTTCTGAACATTGTTCAATGTGTGTGACTAAGTGTTGGAGATAAACCCTTCTATCTGCTAATTATCTTGCAGCCTTGAGTTTATATTGTTGGGTATTTGTGACCCACACACTAGCCTCTTTACTTATTTATTAAAACTTAAATTGTGGAATTCCTAATTTATAGGGTTGAGGTAATTCCTTTTATATTGTGACACATCCTCTAGATTTAGTCTCCTTGATGGGCTAGGAGACTAATCAAGGTCTATTTAAGAAGAACAACGTCCCCTCTTTATTCATTCTCAATGTTATTCCCATCAATAGAGATAGAAAGAAAGAGAGGTGGTTTGTTCTTAGGGTCGTGATCTTGTACCAAGGATCTGCCGATCAAGCACGTCTTCACGACCATCCGATCAGGTAAGTAAGATTTATCTTACTAATTAATTGTTCTATTTGATATATTAATCAAACGATTCTAGCCTAGAGCTAAAATCTCCTACAATTGGTATCAGAGCCTGGATGGCCTGATTTCGTTTGATCCACACAGATTTCAAATGTGACAGCCCGAATTTCAAAACCCCGAAATCCGTGCCATCAGCACGACCTTCAAGACCGTGCCCCGGGTTCCTTACGAAACATTGGTATATAAAACCCAAAACTTAAATTGAAACACTCGTAGCTACACAAAAAAAACTCAACAAAAAAATAATCAAGGTGTCGCAAGGCAGTCCTTGTCCCATGCCAACTCATGGACATAAGAACTTACCCAAATGTTTAGTAATAACAGTTCATCCTAGGCGTTCTATCAAGGGATGGTAAATAAAACATTCGAAATAAAGAGGCTTGATATACCAAGTCATATATAGTACTCTCTCAACTCACTCTCAAAGTATGCAGCGGGTTTCCTAGAAGAATTCCTCAGGAGGGGGTTCTGACTCTTCTGTGGGCACGAAAACTAAAGCCCTTGGATCAGCTTCTTCCGAAGTCTTTGCTGCCGCTAGTCCTGGACCTGCGACGTATAGTCTAAGGGGGGTGAGCTACATCCTAGCTCCATAGGGAAAACAAAAAGAACATATAGATCAACCTTCACACATATGTCAGTAATTTAACGAGCATAGAATTATAAAGTAATCACTTATGGACAACAAATTGAATAACAGGGAATAACCCAATGATTTTGGTCGTTACTTAGCATGGTTTTGTTTAATCTCCTTATTAGTTTAGTTGTGAATTTGGCCTAATCACTTAAATCTTAACTTAAGTAGTCCTCGAGCAATATAGCATCGAGCCCCGATGGAATACCCGCCATCGTTGTCTAACTAGACAATTGTTATATGTATTCCCTGGGAATACTGCCCGAGCCCCTTTCTCATAGGCGGCGGGGTCTATTCTCAATCTACATCCCTGGGATGTGTTATGAATGTACGGATTGGCCGCCGTACCGGTCACGGATATCCTGCCGAGTCAGTCGTGGGTATCCCGCCACGTCGGTGGGGTATTCTAATCAACCTTAAATAATAAAAATATCAATGTGCTTTACATATAGTTATTCACCGTGATTGTGCTAATTATATTACATTAGGCCTTATCACATTACCTTCGTTTCTCTGTTAGTTTTCGTCTGCATCCCTGGGATGCCCCATACTTCTGTTGCACCCTTCTTTGATTGAACTACATGATTTTTCGTCCCCTGGGGACCTCAAGATTTTCACGTTGTAACACACACACACACCCTTATCATGAGGGTTCATGAAATATGTGACTATTTAAATAGATTATACTACGCATATGAGTTCACGGAATAATGCACATGTTTCAAGAATATTCCCTACCTCGACGAATCTCAAGGCACGCCTGCTCAAAAAGGGTTATAATGCATCAAACCTACATTTCAAAAATAGGTTTAGAACAATCTAAAGTCATTGGGGTGTATGACCCCCAAGTTTCTTATATTCGAAAAACCAAGATCTGAGTGGTCACCAGACCTCGCTCGCGCGGCCACTTATCCTCGCTCGAGCGGTCACTTGACCTCGCTCGAGCGGTCTCTTGACCTCGCTCGAGCGGTTAAATCGAGCTTTCGAATTATTATTGTGGACCCTCGCTCGAGCGAGCTTCCCTTTAGTTTTGGGGACCGCTCGAGCGAGCCCAGAGTTATACTTTTCTCTGTTCATCCTCGCTCGAGCGAGCCTTTCAGACCGCTCGAGCGAGGAACGATGATTTTGTCCCTCGATCAGATCGAGAACATGCCTTCCTCCTATCATTTAACCTTAATCTCATACAAGGAAACATTTGGCCAACATCCTTCCTACTATTCAAAACATTCCTAGGCATCTATCATGTCCTTAACGTACCTCTGACGATGAGTCACGCACAGGTTCGATTTATGATTCGAAACTCCACTAGACTAACTGGCCTCCCTGGTTCTTCCTCCAGTCCTTTCCTCTAATCTCCTTTGCCGACCTAAGTCCCAACGAACCCTAGTTCTCTACTAGGCTCTTTTCTTCTTTCTCTCTATATTCTCCTTCTCTCTATTTAGGTTAGAATAGAGTTACGTAAGGGCTCCTCTCTCTCTCTTTCACTTTTATATCCATAATTTAGGGATATACTAGTGTATTTCCCACGTACACACTTAATGTATTTGGGTCGTTTTGGTCTCCTTGTGAAACACATATACCTATGTGTAATGCGTGCCGTGCACTCATCTCAAAAATCTGAGGTTGTGACAATCACCCCAACTTATAAGATTTTCGCCCTCGAAAATTGATGCTATTCTCTTAAACAGGTACCACCCCTGTTACCCGACTCGCATATCCAAACAGTAATTTAACAGTTTGCCGCATTTCGCAGCAACAAGTGTTGGCCATGCACAAATTTCCACATAAAAAAAAAACAAACAACAAAACATTATCGCCATCTCATTCCATACATATTTATCATTTACACAAAAAAACTTTGTGACATTCATGTCATGATAGTTTGAAGAAAATTTTGACCTCCTTACCAAATGTCTCAAAATGTTACATGTAATGTGCTCAAGGTTTTCGTTACTATCTAGTCCTCGTCCTCCTCATAGTCGTCGTCGTCGTCGTCCTCGCCATCCTTATCCTCATCGTCCACCGTGACGACTGTGGTACCCGCTGTGGCACTCCTCGTAGCCGGGCCGGAGCTTGACGCTCCAAAAATAGCGTCCCTCATGGCACCCACGCGCTGCATGTAAGACTGCGGGTATGCCTGGCCCATGAGGTCGATAAGTAGCGCCTCCTGGAACCTCTGATGTAACCTGATCTCCCGCCCTTGCTGAAGGATCTCCCTCATCATGCCCGCGTTGGTAGTGGGTATGGGCTGCGAAACTGAGGCAGAGGGAGTGGTCAGTCCTACCGGTGCTTGATGGGTGGTTGATCGGGAGACTTGTCGGTCTCTCTTCTTGTTGACGCTTGTTTGCAGGCTCTTAAGGTTTCGGCTCTAGTCTTGGGCGAGGTAGGGGACGACGTTATCAGTGAGGAACAACTCGTCCTCCCGGATCTTAAATCCTCCCTTCCCATTCCGTGAGTCCAAGAGTCAGGAAATCAACCGAGCATATGGTAATCGGTTGATTGGTGGAGGGACAGCACCCCTTACATTTCTTTTGTAGGCATGCGCCATGCCCTTTATGATGACCATAGGGGCGTTGATCCACCTATTGTGGAATGCGGTGTGTAGGGCTCGCAGAAACGCATCTCGGCGTTCTTGATCATGGCCGGTTGGGTGTAGATTCTTTTTAAAGATAATATCTAAAAGCCACATGCGCGGCGGTAGTTGTGATCGGGTAATAGATTGTCCCGAGGCGGACATGCCGCCAGTGATGTCGGAGATGATCGTTGGGAAATCTACGTTCCCAGAAAAAGGTGGTAGGATGAGTGGGCTAGGGGTGTAGATGTGGGGACATTTCATGATTGAGGAAATGTCGGCACATCTGAAAATTAGCTCATTACCATCGATGGTAACGAGTAATGCGTCCTCATCGACGTTCATGTTTAGGGTTTGGTAAAACAATTTCACTAGCCTCGGGTAATACCGATCCCCGAACGGCGTAAGCAAGGTCTTGAGATGGTTGTTGGTGAGAAAGTCCGATGTCCACTGGGTGGACGTCGGATCTCCGAAGCATGAGGGATGTATTTCCCATTCGGCTTCAAAAGTCTTTGCTCCCCACCAATCATCCAGTGCGATTAGAGTGGAGGGCGGGTTTGATGATGGTTGAGAGGTTTGGGGCGCTTTGTTGCGCTCCGGTGGCGACCGAATCGCCATCCGTTTCTTAGGTTGGGGGTTCGGGCTCGAGGCCATTTAGTATAAATAAGGCTTAAAAAGGAAGGAAAGATTTTAAGGATAGGTAGATTTTACCTAGGAGAGTCGTCTTAACGGATCGGATTGTTCGAATTCGGTTGGAATCGGACGGAAAATGTCGAAAATCGTTTGCCCTAACCCCTCGCTCGTTTCTTCTCCCTTTCGCTTGAAGATGAACAGGCGCTTGGCCTCTACCATATTTATAGTTCCGCCTCGCTCGAGCGGTCATTAGTTCTCGCTCGAGCGAGAACAGAAATAGTTCTATTACATGTTATAACCTCGCTCGAGCGGTTATAATGCGTCGCTCACGCGGTCAAAATCCCTCGCTCGAGCGAGGAATAGTTATCGCTCGAGCGAGGAATAGTTATCGCTCGAGCGAGAGGAAATGTGATTTTATGTAGTTCGCTCGAACGAACATAAGGGGTCGCTCGAGCGAGACCAGAAACATTTCTCTGGTACACTTTGCTCGTTTTCGATTTCAATTCTCATCACTAGTTCCATTTAAATAAGAGTTCAACGACAACGTGGTTCAATCCTTGTTTGGAGTCAACATATCTTTAAAAGGAAAATATACATAGCCTTCATAGTACCCGAAATCACATATTCTCAAAAGAATGAAACCATTCAGTTGGCAATTTCGAACAATTTGGGATATTGTTCTCTAACATCTGCCTCGCGTTCCCATGTTGCCTCTTCGGCCGGATGGTTCCTCCATCGAACAAGCACTAAGGGAATAACTTTTGTTCGCAACACCTGTTCCTTTCGATCTAAGATTTCTACTGGCTCTTCAATCATGGTCATATCTTCATGCATTTCAAATGATTGGCGCTTTCGTACGTGATCGAGGTCATTGAGATATTTCTGACATCGACACACGTGGAATACATTGTGTACCTGATCCAACAATGGTGGCAAATCAATGCGGTAGGCTACTTCTCCCACTCGACCCAAAACTTCAAATGGTCCAAGATAGCGGGGACTTAGTTTCCCTCTCTTCCCAAATCTCATCACTCCCTTCATCGGTGATACTTTCACGAACACATGCTCACCACTTTAAAGTCTACACTAGTCCGCTTGATGTCAGCATAGCTTTTCTGTCTGCTTTGAGCCGCCTTTAATCTTTCCCTGATCATGCGGACAATAGCAGCGTTATCTTCAAGTAGCTCGTGTCCCAAAACAAATTTCTAGCCAATTTCCTCCCAATTGATTGGCGACTTACATCGTCTTCCGTACAAGGCTTCATACGGTGCCATTTCGATGCTCGTCTGAAAACTATTATTATAAGCGAACTCAATCAACGGTAGGTGTTGATCCCATGATCCTTGCAATTCTAACATACATGCCCTAAGCATGTCTTCAATGACTTGGTTGACCCTCTCAGTCTGTCCGTCTGTTTGTGGGTGAAACGCCGTGCTAAAATCTAACTTAGTTCCCATTCCTTCTTGGAATTTCCTTCAAAACTTTGATGTATATAATGGGTCTCGGTCTGAAACAATGCTACTTGGAATCCCATGTAACCGGACGATCTCTTTCATATATAGTTCTGCTAATCTTCCCGCCGTGTACATCGTATTGTACGGCAAGAAGTGTGCCGACTTAGTCAATCGATCAACTACTACCCAAATGGCGTTATGCCTCCTTGCAGTTCGCGGTAGACCGACTATGAAATCCATTGAGATAGATTCCCACTTCCATTCCGGTATGGGTAAGGGCTGTAATAGGCCTGCGGGGTGTCTATGATCGATTTTCACTTGTTGGCACGTCAAACATCGTGACACGTACTCTGCCACATCTTGCTTCAAACCTCTCCACCAGTAATTCTTTTTCAGATCCTGATACATCTTCGTGCTTCCCGGGTGGATAGCATAGCTTGACTTGTGAGATTCATCAAGAATCGTTCGCCGTAATTCGGCATTGTCCGGAATGCAAAGTCGCCCCTTGAATATTAAGGAACCGTCTTCCTTGATTGAAAACTCAGATGTAATACCTTCAGTTACATCTTGACGTATCTTTGTTAGAATCGGGTCTTTCATCTGTAGTTCTCGTTTGTGTTCGAATATCACTGGTTTCACTGATATGTTGGCTAAGAAGGCTCCGGTGGCTTGTGGTTGTATGTCTGTGCCACATAACGCTAGATCCTCCAACAACTTCCATCTATGTATACCCGAAATTAGACTAGCCGGTGGGCGAACTCTTGACTCAAGGCGACCACTCGTTAGCTTTGCACGATGGTAATAGAAAATCGTAATTTTTGAGAATTCCATCCACCTCTACGCCTCATATTGGTTCATAAAAGTATCCGAGGCTCTTATGGTCGATGAAAATTTCAAATGTTTCTCCGTATAAATAATGTCGCCATATCTTTAATGCGAATATGACTAGATCGTGTGTTGGGTAGTTCTTTTCGTGCTCTTTTTAAGCTGGAGCCGTAGCTATTACCTTTTATATTGATTTAGTACACAACCCAACCCGTTATCTGAAGCATCACTATAAAGCTGCGAATCCTCCCTTTGCTGATGGAATGGCTAACACGGAGCCGAGGTGAGTCTCTTCTTGAGTTCTTGAAAACTCTTCTCACCGCCTCACTCCACTCAAATCTTGAGTCCTTTCTTGTAAGTCTCATGTAGTCTGATATATTTGAAAACCCCTCTGAAGCGTCGATAATAACCCGGTCAGGAAACTTGGATGTACATCACGGTTTTGGTTGTTCCCATTCCTCTTGCCTCGATCTTAGCGGGATCTACAGTGACACCATGCTTGGAGACATGTCCCAAAAAGCTAACCTCTTCTAGCCAAAACTCACATTTGCTGAGCTTGGCGTACAGTTGGTGTTCACGCAAGGTTCATAGAGCGACACGTAAGTGTTCTTCATGCTCCGTTTTCGATTTTGAGTAGATTAGGATGCCATCAACAAACACTACCACGCAGGAGTCTAGGTGTGGTTTAAACACTCGATTCATCAAGTCCATAAACGACGTCGGTGCATTCGTCAGTCCGAATGGCATCACTAAAAATTCATAGTGTCCATACCGTGTTCTAAAAGCCGTTTTCTGAATGTCCTCGGCCCTGACTCTTAACTGATGGTAGCCAGATCTTAGGTCGATCTTGGAAAAATGTTTTGCTCCCTGCAACTGGTCGAATAAGTTATCTATTCTTGGCAACAGATATCGATTCTTCACCGTGACTTTGTTCAACTGTCGGTAGTCGATGCACAACCGCATCGACCCGTCTTTCTTTTTCACGAACAACACCGGTGCTCCCCACGGGGACACGCTTGGTCGTATGAATCCCTTGTCCATGAGCTCTTGCAATTGTTCTTTCAATTCTTTCAACTCTGCAGGGGCCATCCTATAAGGTGCCTTTGAAACAGGTTCCATTCCTGGTGCTAAGTCGATTGCAAATTCTACTTCTCTTTCGGGAGGTAATCCTGGCAATTCTTCTGGGAATACATTTGGGAATTCTCGCACCACTGCTATTTCGAAGATAATATTCTTTTCTTCTTTATCTCCTTTCAAAAATGCCAAATAACCACTACACCCCTTTCTGATTAAACGTTCTGCTCTGACTGCAGATATGAGTGGTACCTGAGTCGATCTTTCCCCTTGAAATCGAAACGATCTCCTCGTGTTAGGACGGAAAATAACAACTTTATCCTTGCAATCCATGTTGCATGATGGGAATGACCAATCCATGCCAAGGATTACATCGAATCCTTGCATGTCCAACCATATTAAATTTGCGTCTAATTCGTGGAGAACGTGATCCCGAATGCTTACTACTACCAATTTGCAGACTAACTCTGTGTCCACTAATTCTCCTGTTGGAATGGACACTGATAACACAAAATCCAGTGTCTCCGGAACAATTTTCATCTTCTTTGCAAATCTAGGGGTGATGAAGGAGTGGGTAGACCCTGGGTCTACCAGCACTCGTGCGTCATGTGCTACGTAGCACCCTTTCTCATAAATCTGTAACGTACCTACAATGCATGCATATACGTACATAACATATACAAAAAAAAAAAAAAATTCACTCTTAAGTTTAATAACAGGTATTTATATATTTATCCTAATGGAAGCCCATTCTTTATCTAGAGTTGTATTGCAACCGAAATTCTCTATTTTAAAGGAGATCTCACCTTGGATAATGTCGTGTACACTCCCTGCTTCCTGGGCGGTAACTGCGTAGGCTCTCCCTCGAATAACAGGCTTTCGAGATTGAATAGGTTGTGGCATGGAAGTTGGGGCCGTCTTTTCTTTAACTGCCTCAGGGCAATCTCTAATCATGTGGCCTATCTTGCCACACTTGAAACAGCCTCGCATTCCCTGCCTACAATCTGTTGTTTTGTGGGACTTGCCACATTTAGCACAAGTTTCCCTTGGTGATGAAGTAGCAGCTCTCGAAAAACCTTGTGTAGTTGTAATACCTATTTGAAGCAGGACCTTGATACCTCATCGGTCTTCCTGATGCCAGCAACGGATAACTTTGATGAGTAGGTTGCTGTGCAGCTCTCCCATACCCTGTCTGGAACGATTGTCTCTGATTCGGTGCTACGAACCTCGGTTTCTTGTATACCGATTCATAACTCCCCGTCCTGCTTGGATCAATGCTTTCTCTACCTTGTGGTTCCCTTTGACGGTATCGGTTATTGTTTTCTTCTTCGACTACCAATGCCTTACTCATTACTTCTCCATAGGTTTTTAGCTGGAAGGGCGCAACCCCTCCTCGGATGTCCGACCTTAAGCCCTGTTGGAACCTCTTCGCTTTCATCACGCCCCGAAATTACGTGATGCAGGAGAAGCGAGCAGTCTCATGAATCCCCTCCATACTCTCTCACGGTCATTCTTCCTGCTAGTTGTAAAAATTGGGTCTCCATCTGATTTCTCACAACTTCAGGAAAATATTGTTTATTGAATTCTTCTACAAATTCGTCCCAAGTCCACGACACATCTGGAGTTTCTTGTGCTCTCGTTCGCGAAACGGATTTCCACCAAGGTCCAGCTTCTCCATCTAACATATATGCCACCCAACGGACGCTCTCATCCTCCGTGCATGTCAGTACGCTAAACACCTTCTCCATTTCCCCCAACCAGTTTTCGGCGGCCATTGTGTCTGCTTGTCCTGAAAAATTTGGAGGTCTCATTCTTCTAAACTCGGTAAATGCTGAAGCCACTGAAGGTGTAAGTCCTACTGGAGGGGTAGGTGTTCGTTGTGGTTTTGGTACTGTATGCGCTGCCAAGGACGCTGCTTGCTGTGCCATGGCAGTTGTCATGGTCTCCATTGTGTGCATCATCCTCTGACGCTCTTCTCTTTCTTCATTTCTCTCTCTCACCCTATCTTGTTCCCTCTGATCTCGATCCCGCTTCATCTAGATCTTGCTCCTCGCTTGATTTTGGTTTCCTCCACAGCCGCTTCTTGGGAATCTCCTGCTTCCCAATGGCACTGCTTTGTAGGTGAGACTAACCCATCTCTCAAGAAATTCCTATCATGACCACCCCTGGGTCGGCCTCTCCCTCTAGGAAACATAACGGTCTGCATGAGAATCCATAATCTCGTTAGCAGAAGTCCCTATATTCTGACGATATGATAGTCAGAACCTGGAAAGAAAAAGCTCTGATACCAACTGTGACAGCCCGAATTTCGAAACCCCGAAATCCGTGCCATCAGCACGACCTTCAAGACCGTGCCCCGGGTTCCTTACGAAACATTGGTATATAAAACCCAAAACTTAAATTGAAACACTCGTAGCTACATAAAAAAAAACTCAACAAAAAAATAATCAAGGTGTCGCAAGGCAGTCCTTGTCCCATGCCAACTCATGGACAGAAGAACTTACCCAAATGTTTAGTAATAACAATTCATCCTAGGCGTTCTATCAAGGGATGGTAAATAAAATATTCGAAATAAAGAGGCTTGATATACCAAGCCATACATAGTACTCTCTCAACTCACTCTCAAAGTATGCAGCGGGTTTCCTAGAAGAATTCCTCAGGAGGGGGTTCTGACTCTTCTGTGGGCACGAAAACTGAAGCCCTTGGATCAGCTTCTTCCGAAGTCTTTGCTGCCGCTAGTCCTGGACCTGCGACGTATAGTCTAAGGGGGGTGAGCTACATCCTAGCTCCGTAGGGAAAACAAAAAGAACATATAGATCAACCTTCACACATATGTCAGTAATTTAACGAGCATAGAATTATAAAGTAATCACTTATGGACAACAAATTGAATAACAGGGAATAACCCAATGATTTTGGTCGTTACTTAGCATGGTTTTGTTTAATCTCCTTATTAGTTTAGTTGTGAATTTGGCCTAATCACTTAAATCTTAACTTAAGTAGTCCTCGAGCAATATAGCATCGAGCCCCGATGGAATACCCGCCATCGTCGTCTAACTAGACAGTTGTTATATGTATTCCCTGGGAATACTGCCCGAGCCCCTTTCTCATAGGCGGCGGGGTCTATTCTCAATCTACATTCCTGAGATGTGTTATGAATGTACGGATTGGCGTGACGTCACGGATATCCCGTCGAGTCATTTCAACCTTAAATAATAAAAATATCAATGTGCTTTACATATAGTTATTCACCGTGATTGTGCTAATTATATTACATTAGGCCTTATCACATTACCTTCATTTCTCTGTTAGTTTTCGTCTGCATCCCTGGGATGCCCCATACTTCTGTTGCACCCTTCTTTGATTGAACTACATGATTTTTCGTCTTCCGCGGACCAACCCATAAGGCCCGTTGACTCTTCGGCCCACTAGACACCCGGCCCATTACCCTGGCCCATGGCCCTGACCCACTTCCGCCCGGTACCTGACCCTTGGACCTGGCCCATCTCAGTCCGGTTCCATGACCCATCACCGACCCACTATTTTACCTTAGGCCCATATGGCCCTGGACCAGTTCGGCCCATAACATGACCCACTTGGGCCCATCAACTGATTGAATACGGGTTCAAGACCCAACCCAAACCATTTATATTTTGTCTGCAGCCACCATACTGCACTGCTTCTGTCGGCTGCAGACAAAAGTTTTAAACTCGGAACTTGTTTCCGCAACCAGACTGAACACTTTTTGGGTTCAAACTTTAAAATGCGATATCTGGAGTTTTATAACTCTGTTTCGCGCATATGACCTATCAATTTTGATCTACTCGACGAGATCTACACGTTGGACTAGTCTATGGGACTGGTTAACACTATTTTGGATATGAAAATTCCAGTCAAAGATTAATAAATATATTTTGTTCCAAATACATAGTTGAACTGTTTTTTGAACATTTTGTATGGACACTCTTACACTATCATGTCATTGTTCATAGTTAATACATGTGCACTTTCCCTTTATAACTCTACTTTCCCTAAAATTTAGTAATGAACGTATTTAGGGTATGAAACCTTGAACCAATGACATGATAGAATGCCTTGAGATAGGTTCTTCCTATAAAGGGGTTTAGAAATACCGGTAAAGTAATCGTTCAGGGAAACGTTGCCAAAGTAGGTGTGTAGTCTGCCCAAAGGTGACCGGCCTATGGAGGTTACGTTATCCTTGAATTTTGAGACACTCGTCTCATTAAGATTGCTACAGCATTCACTTTTGTGAGCTACTACTTTTTGCCAAAGCTGACTTAGAAAACTTACGAAAGGGGAATGGATAGAATAGTTATGCGTGTCTAGGTGAGAGAAGAGCGACGCTTCTGACCTAAGCTGATTACTAGCTTCGATCAAACCAAAACACAAATGACTAGGTCTATGCGTGTCTATGGACACGAACTAGGGAGACATACAATAGGTCAAAGCTTCTGCCCTAAGGTGATGCTGAGACAATGAGTCATGTCTGTCCCTCAGAGTGGATGATTCTGCACATGGTTAATACACTCTGATTGATTCGACCTTGACCCCAGGTACGAATTCAAATTAAGTAAAGTTCTAAATGAACATGTGCTGACAATGATCTATGTCATTGCAACTATGGACGGATCACTGTTACAACAACAAATGGCGAGCATTCAATAACTCACTAGTACCAACTATTCCACTTGGCGAATGGGTCTGGATTTGACCCTTGGTTACCTAGATTATGACTTCGTTTTATCGGAAAACTGACCTGCGACTCCTACCGATAATTTTTCAGAGTTTGAAAAAGCTCTGCATGCCAAGTGGGAGAAGACAAATCGTATGTCCATTATGATTATTCGCGCTTCCATGACTGAGGTCATTCGTTGGGTCCACTAAATCTCTACAATATGATTATTTTGTGGAGTTTGTAAACATGCGCTATGATGGAAAGGGTTCTGTTAGGGAGTTCATTCTCAAAATGTCCATGTTAGCAATGAAGTTCAAGGAGCAGGGCATTCCCTTTGAGGAAACACCTATAGTACATTTAACTGTTGCATTCCTTCCGAGTCAGTTTGATACCTTTAAGGGAAATTACAATGCCCAGAAGGAAAAATGGGACTTGAACCAGCTTATCTCAATGTGTGTAACAGAAGAACAACGGTTGCGGGGCAACAAGGTTGAGTCTGCACATTTTGCCTACAATCCTGCTCATAAGAAAAATGATAAGAAAAATGGTCAAATAAAGAATCACGTCACGATTAAAGGGAACAAGAAGGACTTCAAGAAGAAAGTTGTTGTGAATGCTAACGACGATGGCTGCCATTTCTGTAAAAAGAAAGGTCACTTTAAGAAGGATTGCTATTTATGAAAAAGTATTATGAAGAAGAAACACCAAGGTATTCATTTCGCTCGTGTTTGTTCTGAATCGAATCTGGTTAAGGTTTCCGAAAATTTTTGGTGGGTTGACTCTGGTGCCACTGTACATGTAGCTCATTCATTGCAGGGATTGGTAAGCAGGAGAAGCCCAAAACCGGATGAAAGGCTTTTCCTAGGAAACGAGCAAGCAGTCAATGTCGAGGCTGTTGGAACTTATCGGCTTGTTTCAGACACTGGACATATTTTAATACTTGAAAATGTTTATTTCATTCCGTCCTTCAGACGAAATCTCATTTCCATCTCCAGATTGGTTACTTTTGGTTATTCTTTTACTTTTGCTAGAGACTCCTTGGTTATTTCTAAGGACACTATTACCATGAGACATGATTTATTAGTAGATGGATTGTTTCACTTATCTCTTAATGATATTTCTGCCACATCATTTGCATGTGTCTCTAGCACCTCATCCGGATCAAAGCGCCCCCTTTTGGCAGAAAACTCCTCTATGCTTTGGCATAAACGTTTGGGTCACATATCGAAGAAAAGATTAGAAACTCTGATCAGGGATGGCATTCTTAATCCTCTTGATTTTAACGATTTTACAACATGTATTGAATGCATTAAGGGGAAGTCACCACACAATCTGGTGGAATTCCTAATTTATAGGGTTGTGGTAATCCCTTTTATATTGTGACACATCCTCTAGATTTAGTCTCCTTGATGGGCTAGGAGACTAATCAATGTCTATTTAAGGAGAACAACGTCCCCTCTTTATTCATTCTCAATGTTATTCCCATCAATAGAGATAGAAAGAAAGAGAGGTAGTTTGTTCTAAGGGTCGTGATCTTGTACCAAGGATCTACAGATCAAGCACGTCTTCACGACTATCCGATCAGGTAAGTAAGATTTATCTTACTAATTAATTGTTCTATTTGATATGTTGATCAAACGATTCTAGCCTAGAGCTAAAATCTCCTACATATATTTCATTCAAATTCATATAAAAAAGAAAGTTAAAAATGATATTCTAGCTTGGGGAGAATCTTGAAAGACCCTTACAAATGATTGACAAAGGTGGTATTCGTATTGGAGGGCTTAAGGACTGAATGATGCTTTACTGTGTAAACTAGTTTGGAGCCTTCTTACTTCCGATAGTCTTTGGACCTCTAGGATGAAATCTCAATATGTCTATAACTAAGGTAGTTAAGGCGTTGTGGTGAGGTCATGGCGAAGAGGCTCGTCAGGCCATGACGAGATCATAGCGATGTCATGACGAGACCATTTATAATTTCTTTAAAAAAATATTAATAATTTTATTTTTATTTATTAATCATTAATATTATTATTTTTTTAATTTTTTATTATTTTTTAATACATATATTTTTTTTAGAGGAAGAAAAAAAATAAACTAATTAATCAGGCATAGACAAATATCAATAAATAGAGTGCAAATATATATATATATATATATATATATATATATATATATATATATATATATATATATATATATATATATACGGCACCTGTGGTTAATATAAAGTGAAAAAAATAAAAAAATCAGATTTTAAGGCACCTGTGACTTAAAATATGATTTTATAAAAAGCTGTGACAAAAAATATATATATACATGGCACCTCTGGCTAATATAAAGTGGAAAAAAAAATAAAAAAAAACAAATTTTAAGATACTTGTGGCAAAAAAAAAATCAGATTTTAGAGCTAATTTTAGGGCATCTGTGGGTAATAAAGTAGGAAAAAAAAAATACAAATTTCAAAGCAAATTTTAAGGTAGAAAAAAAAAGAAAACAGATTTTAGGGCGTTAGGGCTTATAGGTCTTCGTCTTTCTTCATTTAGTTATCTCGTCCTCCGAAAATAAAATGTCGAGGGTTTGTAATATATAAAGAGGTAAAATGACTCATTTTATAAGTATGTCCTTAAAGTATTATAATATAATAATTTATAAAATGATAATTAAAAGTATTATAACTTATAAAGTTAAAATTAAAAGTTATTTCTAAAAAAAAATAAAAAATAAAAATAAAATTATAATTATATATTTTTAATATGACGAATATGACGATGCTATGGTGTCATGGTGACGCCATTTGATGGCCTCTCGCCATTAGGGTCCATATGGCGTTTTACGGCACCATTCGTCGTGGCATCGCCTTGACTACCGTGTCTCTAATGATGATATATGGACCCTGCTTCACCCTCGAGGTTTTATTCATGGTCTAGGAAAGGTATAACGAGAGTTTGAGATACCATTCTCTCAAATGCAAATTTTTTAGTTGGTAAGGGCTCCAAAACTCTTTTTTGGAAGGATCCTTGGATGGAAGATTGCAGCAATTGTTTTGGTCATAGATCTATCATCCACTCAGGAACTGAAGAAGATTGCCTTATCTCTGATCTTTGGCAAGACAGAACATGGAACCTTCTTACTCAGATCACATTAAGGTTCGAACAAGTCTGGAATTTGGTTACATGTCAATATGTTGACCCATCAACTAACGATGATAAGCTGATTGGATGGAGACCGACAAAAAAGGGTGTTTTGACCAAAATCTGCTTGGAACGTTCTAAGGCATGCAAACCCAAGAGTCCCCTAGAGCAATTTTCTATGGCCTTCTCAGTCAGTTCCATGACATAACTTCTTTGTATTTCTTGCTATTAATAAGAAACTTATGACATTGAAGAACCTTTTGTAAGAGAGGGTTCTATTCCTTTTCGCTGAGTTCATAGATGACTGATCATATATGTATTCTACAACTGCAGCTACACTAAATGGATCTGGAGGTGCATGTTATCTCACCTTGGGCGTGATAATTCCAACGATTGAACACATTTTATTGAAATGCACTTCTAAATGCTCATTGAAATTTCTCTGTCATCATCAATGAACTCGTGGATCTTCCACAACACCAACTCTGTCAAAAAATGTTGTATTTAACATCATTTTTGATGTGATAATTTGCCTCGAAGGGGCAAATATAATTGATGATCTACTTGAAGGAGAAGAGCAGGCTCTTACTAATTGGTCATTAATCCAATCTCCACAGCCACCAGGCAAACGACAACAACCTTGGACATCTACTCCCAAAGTTTCACTGAAGATCAATACTGGGATCTTGATTAGTTTGTCATAGTCTTGTTTTGAAGCTTAACTCTACTTTCCATGCACCATCCACTTGCGGATCCATTGATCTTCATCTTTATTACAATCAAAGCTGGTCTTGACGAGACCAAATCTCAAAATTCTAGGTGGGTTCTTATTTAATGCATGTCCTCGATAGTTCTCTCTTCTTGCGATGAAGCTTCTACCAGACCTTTGAGACTCATTCACTCGATTGAAGAAATTAAAGATATGACGAAGACCTGTTTGCGCTGAATTGCCAATTATATAAGGACACTAATAGTTGTGCTGCCCATTTCGCAAGAAATGGTCTCCATGGCTTCTACGATTAGAAATTCCTGTATTAGTCCTGAAATGGACATTCCCCTAAGAGAATTCCTGAAATGATTGTAAACCTTTTTCTATTAATAAAAGGGAGGGGGTCTTCAACCTCACTTGAGAGTCCTATCTTATGGATGCTGCTGGAAATGATTTGGTGCATATTCATTTGTTATGGTTTTCTATTTGAAATGGATGCTTATCTACTAATTTGAGTGTAACTTCCACCATTGATTCTTTCCAATACACCTGGTACTATTAATTTTGACTGTTATGATGCGCTGCACCTGAGAATCCTATTGTATGGATGCGACAGGAAACGATTTGTTGCATATTCTTTTTTTTTTCCCGTCTGTGAAATGGATGCTTTTTATCAACTAATTTGAGCATAGCTTTCGGGGTTGATCCTTTTTAATATGGCTGGTAGTAGAAGTAATTTTGATTTTGACTATCTAACATGAACTGCACCAATGCTATTGAACACAAGAGATCTATTATAGCTTTGTCATTTGGGAAGTTGAAGCTCTCTGATTCAGCCATTACATTCCTCTGCAGGCTGCTACCATGACAAGCTCACAGGTTCAAAAAGCACAAGCAACAGATGATGAAGATATGGACCCACGGTCTGTTTCCATCTAATGGATCACATTATCATTTGAATTATTTTCATGCAAGCCTTCCAATTTGTCCGGAGTTTATTTTCTGCAGTTATACTTCTCCCTGTACCTAAATCTTAACATTCGGTTTTCGTTTTTTGAATAATCTGTATAGTTATGTTGACTGCAGCAATACTTTGAAAACCGGCTTAAAGTCCTTGCATCGCAGAAGGCAGCTGGAGTCAACCCATACCCACACAAGCTCTCTGTTTCGATGTCTATTACAGAATATATTGATCAGTACGGAAATTTGAGCAAAGGAGCTCATCTTGAGGCTGTTACTATCTCTTTGGCTGGTATTATATAATATTTGTTGATTCCTTCTTGTGTTTTTTATATGTTTATCTCTTTCCTCATCTTATGTTGATAATGTTTGCCTTTTTTAAGGGAGAGTCATGAATAAACGAACTTCATCAAAACTGTACTTTTATGATCTTTACGGTAGTGGCACCAAAGTTCAAGTTATGGTTGATGTGCTTTGTTGCTTTATCTTTGTACTTATCTTGCTCATATTATTGTTGCTCTTGATTCTATTATGGTCAAAATGTGTTTCCATCAATAGTCAGCAATAATTTGGCAATATCATTGTCTGTTTTTCGACCTATCTGACATGACATCATCTTCTTCTTCTCTCTCTCTCCTCTCTCTCTCTCTCTAAGTTAGCATTTCTTTTAGCAATTTATACATTTGTCCATGCTACTCTCTTTGTGATCCATATTGTACATCATGTTTTTCTGACCTCTTTTTACCTTAATTGTGGTTTATGTACAATTAGCACTCCTGATTGAATGGGAAACAATTATTTTCCTTTACATAATTATTAATAATGGAGCCTTATCATCCAACGGATTAGTAGTCACCCGAACCACGGGCATGCTAATTTCATTCCCGGATTGGCGAAGACTTGCCTAATGCATAATAATAATAATTTTTTTTTCTGATCGATATGCATGATGACCTTTAGAGAGCCCAATCCTTTACAAGAGTATCCATTATCTCATTGACTTCCCTCTTAACTAGTTAAGAAAGACCACCATCCCCTCAATAAATTTATGCGCATTGAGCGAGAAAAGCGCGAAGGCTCTATTTTCCAAGAAACCTATAACATTTTCTTAGCTAGTTAAGAAAAACCCGCATCCCCTCAATCAAATCATGCACCTTGAGCGAGAACAACACGAAGGCTCTATTTTCCAAGAATCCTATAACATTTGCTGCATCTCCTTCCAAGTTCCACTATAATCGGACGCTCTCCTTCTCTTGCATCCCCTCTATCACAGCTCTAAGCTCCACCTCATTTGAATAGTTGATCCCATTAAGATCGGAATAGGCAAGATACACTTCACCATAATCTTTGCGAAAGACACTCCCACCCCACAGGTCTCGGATTCCCCAACAAACCACGCGTCAGTTTAGGTTAATCGTTCTGCTTTGAGGCCACTTCCACATGCCCACCATCTTTTTAGCTCGGGAGCTGGTCTTTTTGATAGGTTAGCTAGAGTTGGATGAGCTTTGGTGTCCTCGTTATCTGGGTCCTCCATTCCCTTTGAGTATGATTTATTAGTTTATATAAACTATTATTGTATGTGGTGGACAAAAAACTATTAACTGGTTCTATGTACATTATCAAGTATCAACACACAACTAAGTGGTAATGACATCAAGTTTGGTATTTATGAATTTTTTCTGAATCTTAGGCTTGTTGTTTGCTATATATATATATATATATATATATATATATATATATTACCTAATCTGCAATTGTTTATCCTTCAATAAAGACCAATAATTCAATAAAAATTTATGATTTTGCTCTTCTCAAATCTGTATGGGCAAATATTGTGATTGTTACTTTGCTTTTGAATAGGTACTCAGACATGGATGAGGTCGAATTTTCTAGATACCATTCTGGTGTGAAACGTGGTGACATTGTTGGCATATCTGGATTTCCAGGTTCGTGAGTTAGAATTGATGTTTGGAACTCTTGTAGAAAAAGTCTTTTCCCTTCTTCCGTCTTATAAACTTTGGTGTTATTTACACAAAAATGTTGTTTCATGCCTGCTAAGTATTTTTTGTTGTTATTGTTATTATTATCATTAGGGTACCTCTATTCGTACCTACCAGTTTACTGGTGGGCGCCTACACTGAGAACCATTGATTGCATGAAATCAGACGATGTATATCATTTTTTCATCACAATCTTCCTCAGAATGGGTCTTTACACCATAAGCGTTCCATCAGACGGTCTGTTTTTGTTTCCACATGGCACAGATCCCTAAAAACTGGCCCTAAAGCCACGTTTGAGCGTGATGAGTGCCCTGCGATTTTAGGGTCATTTTTTCGGGATCTGTGCCACGTGTTAACAAAAACTGTCCTGATGGTACTCCCATGGTGTCAAGATCCATTTGGTGGAAGATTGCGATGAAAAACCCTATCCATCGTCTGATTCAACCCAACCAATGTTTCTTAGCGTAGGTGCCTACCACTGGTAGGCGCGAATGGAGGTACCCTTATTATTATTATTATTATTATTTATTTCTTTATTTTTAGGACTTGTTATGTATGCTGGCTTTCAGCTATTTGTAGATGAAAAGAAAAACACAAAGATGCGTCAAAATGACAATCCACCATAAAGCTTTTATTTCATATGAAGTTTTAAGAAAACACCGCCATATCATGTGTGAGAAGATTGATTAGCTATGCGCTGTTATGAATCAATATATCTTTATTATGACAAGGAAGAAACTTGAATTGTCTAGGCAATTAAGCCTGCATCTAGATGTTTTGATTCAATGATGACTGGTGAGAGGGCTTCCAATGTTGTCATTTGTTACTACTAAGGCATGTTCATTATTGTTTTGGTCTAGAGTGATGGTAGCTGTTTTATTCCAGTTCTAGATTAATAATAATACCCCTTTGAGTGGTATGTTTTTATTTTTTTATTGATGTTGAGGCATGGTTACTTATCCACATGGAAAAGGGCAGTTCACAATGAAGTGTTAAGTAAATTATAAAGAAATTGTTATGCATTGACCTCCCCTTCTCTCTCTTTCTCTCTATTAAATCCGCAATCCTTCTGGGAATTGGAATCTTGGATCTACCTATTCCTTCTAAGTTCCAATGCATTTTTTATATTTTTTGCAGGTTTACATTACAGACATGAGTGTCAGAGAGCCTATCTCTCAACAAAAAAAAAAAGCTTGCTAACTTGTTCACATAATTATATGTATGTAAATGCATAAATAACACTTTTTTTTAAAGGGATATCCGACCTCTTAGAGCACCCGACTAAGTCCCCAGGTATGTGCGACACTCGCACGCCACACGTACCAGTCAGTAGGGATAAATCCCTTCGAGTAGCCAACAATGGGATTCGAACTCAGAACCTCTGGTTCTTGAGGCTTGGTCCTGGCCACTGTGCCAACCCCCAATAATAGATAACACTTAAAAAATGATAAAAATTTAATTTTTAATTTAATATGACTATGATACATATTTTTTTGATCGGTAAAAGAAAATGCAGTAAGAAAAGGAAAGTAAATACGAAGCAAACAATGCAGCTACTGCAGCAAGAAGCTGGAGCAGCAACCAGACACCAAACTGAAACACTCCCAAACTCCCTGATCTAAAGTCTTAACTCTCCCCAAACTCAATGTCTTAAACTTGGTTTACAAAGGTGGCTGCTACACGTCGAGTCATGTTTGAATAAAAGATGCTTCATTTGAACAAGTTGACGTCAGTGTTGTCATATGCGATCGCATATGCCATTATGCGATCCAGGAAGGTATGCCCTCGCATACAATTGTATGCGATGGCATACTTCTCCAATATTCCTAAAGATTCCATCAGGAAGGGGTGGGATTTTTTTTCTTGTTTGGCTTCCCCAAGCCCTATAAACCGGGGGTTTCTCTTCCTGACACTTACCACAACTCTTCAAGGTATATTTTGCTTCTCTTTACTCTCTTTTTTGAGTTTAATAACTATCTCTCTCTCTCTTAGATCTTTGTTAATATTTTTGTTATATTTTCTAGTTAACAAAGGATTGATTGAAGAAGAGCTCAATTCGTAGCCACACACTCTTCCACATTCTACAATATAGAGCACACAAAAAAAAATATAGTAGTTTTTTATATTGGCAAATATGGGGATTTTTTTGGAATTTTTTTGATTTATTTTGGATTTTTGGAAAAAAAATAAAATAAAAGTATGCCATAGCATACCATCGCATATTCCATTTAGCAACAATGGTTGACGTGGTGGATAAATTATTCAATACACCCGACTAATGCAGATGAAGTGTTGGTGTTCAAAGAATCTTAAAATTTGTTGACATGCGGACATATGTCATACTTAAAGAGTCGATACTACATGTGGAGAGTCCCAATATCATTGTGTTTTTTTTGCTAGTAACACTTTCTATTTTGTACACAGAAGGTTGCTTATGAAATATTATTTGTACAATTTGAGTTCCCTCCCTCTGGCTAATCCAAAAAAAAATCGCCATAATGTCATTCTTAAGTGGGAAAAAAATAGTTTTGGGGCTTTGTGACTTCAACATGAAATCCTTGTCTTCCGTCTTATCTTGTCCTCGATTAGTACCCAGAATGTGTTGGGGCATCCCTTAGACTATTAATGAAGATTTCCAAAAAATGAGATGTCTGACAGGATTGAATAAGATGTGCTAAAACTTGATGTAGGGGAGCGCCATTGGTCCCAACATAGTGCAAGTCCATAGTCGTGGCTCATAGAGTAGCAATACGAATTGAAGGTCAATATAACAAGAGATTGGCTTGGATTAGGATAAGAGAGCGACGCAAGGACAATGCCAATTAGTAACTAGAGGATCAATCACTTGGCAAATCATCGTCCTACATTCTCAAGAAGGATCAAATAAAGTAAGCATCTATGCAGTAGAGTGATCTTTCCGTATTTCTTTGTTTTCCTTTTCTTTTGTCCATTAATTTATTTCTTGTAATTTCCTTCTAAGCATTTCTCATTTTTTTTTGGATTCTACCATCATCTCTGTTATAGAGTGATGCTTCTCTACAAATTAACTACACCTACTGATAAAAAAGCATAAATTAACTATACCAAACTTATGGTGTTGGATCAGCGTTGCTTAATATAATTTTACTCATTGTGATGTAACCTTTTTAAACTAATTGAACCAAACAAGATCTGGTTTTTGTTCTCAAGACCCCAAAATTCATCATCATCGTAGGCTTATCCCATATATTTGGGGTCGGCTTTGCGAGTCCTATTTCTCCACTCGTTTTTTCTTAGTGCTAAGCTCTCTATAACTTCGTAATCCTTCAGATCCCTTCTCATTGCTTCCATCCAGGTCTTCCCTGGTCTTCCTCTTCTCCTACGTCCTCATGCTTGTAAACTCTGAACCCTTTGTATAGGGTTTGCTTCTGGCCTCCGATAAACATGTCCAAACAACCTCAAGCGACACTCAAAAGTTTTCTCTTTTATAGGTGCCACTCTCAAATTTTGTCTTATGTACTCATTTCGTATTTTATCCGTTTTTGTTACTCCACATCGATCTCGACATACGCATCTCGGTCACATGTACTATATCTTGTCACTTTTTTGTTGTCCGACATTCTGCACCATATAATATGGCAGGTCTAATCGCTGTCCTTTAAAAAACACCCCTTCAATCTAAGGGGAACTCTTGGGTTGCACAATACTTCACTAGCTTGCCTCCACTTCATCCAACCTGCATGAATCCTATTTGAGACGTCCTCTTCAAGTTCACCATCTGATTGTAGGCTAGAGCCTAAGTAGCGAAATCCATGGCAATGTGGTACTAAATGATTTTCTATTTTGACCAAATCCTCCGCTAGACTATCTTGATCACTAAATTTGCACTCCATGTATTCTTTCTTTGTTCTGCTAATTTTCCCTTGACACTAACACTTTTCTCCATAATTTTAGCATATCATTTATTTCTTTCCTTGTTTGGGCAATTAATACTATGTCGTCTGCAAATAACATGTACCGGCAACCCAAAATTGCAGTCAAGAAATCCTTGAACATGAAACTCTACTACATATTTCTACTCCCCTCAAGGCACTCACCACATGTAATCTTATATCTGATCTTACTGTTAGTAAAATTGATACATGAAATTTCTTGGAATAAGAAGGGGGTAGTTGCTGAAATTGCTAGGCAGACAATTGAAATTTCTAGCAAGAAAAAGGGGTACTTGATCGCATATTAGGGCATTATACTTATTCTGTTCTCTAACTAATTTTAGCTGATTATATTGTTAACAGAGAGAATGTATCAGCATCTATGTATTTGGATTTTGGAGTTGATGAAATTAGTTCAGCTCCTTCAATAACATTCTCTCACTGTTTTTACTTTTGAGATATTTAAAAATGGAGAAACACAATCTCTTTATCAGATGGAGAGTGACCTACAAGTGAGTCGTGCTAGGCCATTGAGGCTAAGAGCGGTTGTCTGGTTCATTATAGAGTGTAGCTGTCTTATTTGTTTTCTTGACATCAGCCCCCAAATAGATGGGACAAGGCATTGATGATGATGATGATGTAGAAAATTAGATGTACTTGCTCATTCATTTATTGAAGTTATTCTGAAGAAGACATTAGTGGCCTGGGATCTGTCAATAAAGAAAAGCTTCTCTTTGTGTTCCGGATATGGTGAAGACTTTAATGCTTTAAGAAGAATATTCTCTTACCTGTGGTTGCGCCGGTGAGTCAACTGGAAGGCGCTCGATTATGCAAACTTGAGGTCACAGTTCAATCCCAGATTCCCTAAAAAACGAGAGAATAGTCACAACTATTAGATGTAGGGTTACAACGTTTTCTAATTTGGACTCTACCTGTAGTTTTGATGCAAATCTGTATCCCTTTAATTAAAATAGCAGTAAGATCTACAAACCTCAAGGGGTTTAGTGTGATGGCGAGGTTTCCGCCTCAGGAAGCAGGAGACCTGAGTTCAAATCCCCCCCCTCCCCTTGAGGCCACCCTAGGGATTTATATCCCGTACTGACCAGACACATGCTAACTTGGGGCGCACACGTGCCCCTGGCTTGCCATCCATGCCTTTGTGCTTTTGAATTTTATTTTTTCTATGAACATAATCAGTGCTATTCTATATTTCCTTTTAGGAAAATGTCAGATATGACACAGATCTCTGTGTGCTATTTTGCTTCCTTGGAAGGGTGCCTTTTAGCACATTTGGCATAAGCTTTTCTGTGTGAGGTTCTTGCAATACAATATATTAGTCACGCTTAGCGTTTGTACTTTATGTATTCATGGTTTTGTTGGCATGCCACATAATATTGTGCTTGTTATGCTACAGGAAAATCTCAAAAGGGGGAGCTAAGTATTTTCTCAAGATCGCTTACAGTCCTCTCCCCATGCCTCCACATGATGCCGAAGCAGAAAATTCCTCCTCCTGCCGCAGATAATACTCATGTCAAGGTGAAAAAAAATGTGTGGAAACTATTTCTTTTCAATTGCAAATTGTTTTTTCCTTTCAATTTTGATATGACTTGATGTAGGCAGGATATTCTTAACGATTTTAAGGTGTTTCTTCACTGGTTTACAGAAAAATGAAGTCAGGGAAACTGCTGAGATATGGGTTCCAGGAAATACCAGAAATCCTGAAGCCTACGTTTTGAAAGATCAGGTATGTAAAATGTCTGAATCTTGTAAAAAGTCTCTTGGGGAAAGTTGTAGATTGGCATCTATCTTAGCCCGAATTGTATATTTTTCTTTGACCACATTAAAGCCTTTTAAAGGGGTGGAACACGATGACTTCCAAGGAGGTCATTCATCCTAGTGCTTCTCCTGCCGAAGAACGCTTAACTGCAGTGCTCTGATGGGATCCGGTGCACTAGCGCTGTCTTGAATAGTGAATTCCCATGCTTAGTTTATTTTTCTCCCATTCTACGCGTTCATCTATGTGAAGTCTAAATGCTTGGGGGCTGCGTTTCTTAACTGGCAGTGTACTGTATGCATGTATTCTTGCAAGAGTATGATTTGCGACTTTGCATGTGTCCGTATGCCTTCAATTGATGGAACTGTTCCAAGTGGCCATTACATAGCTTTCTAACTTATTTTGTATTAAAAACCTCCATGGTTCAACATAATTAAGCGTACATAGTTGATTAAGTACTGGGTGAAGATACAAGAGTGCGTCTTGTAGCTTGTGTCCTTTCAGCTTCGTAGGTATTCAATTCAAGTGGTTTCAGTACCTCATTAATACCTTGCTCCAACTTATATAAAAGCAGTGATTATGTTCACATGAACTCAATTCTTACTTCATGCCCCTACACCTTGGCTTCAAACAAATATTTCTGTATTCAAGGCAGTCAATATTCAATCAAATCCTCCTGAAATATGGAGACGGAAACGTTTGGTTTTGGATACTCGTCAAAATTGAGATATATGATGATAATCTTCTTCTTGTAAGAAGCCTGTAATGCTGTATATCCTTTTGCCTCTTTCTTTGTTAAAGTCTCTTTGTAAAGTCGTCTTATCTACATTTAGCTCACGGAATAATTTTTGCCGCCATTCGTTTGACAGTCTTGTTTATTACAATTCTTTCATCCCCTTTTTAATGTTAAATTCTTTTCTGGTCCTATTTTTTCCCCCTATGGTACTGTATATCCTTTATTCCTTTTACCTCGTTCTTTACCAAATTCTTTTTCTAGGGGTGTCATATCTACATTTAGATTTGGGAATACTTTTGGCAGCCATTCTTTTGAAAATCTTTTTTATTAAATTCCCTTTGTGCCCTTTTCTTTTAATGTTGATTTATTTTATTTTCTCTGTGGTTTGCTCGTTGCGGTTACAATAATATGGTATGGGTTCTGTAACTTACCTCGCATTGTATTGGTTTTTGGAAAGAGGGACACTTGACCAATTGAATCCTTTTCCTTGGGACTACATTCATTCTGTTAGGGCGATCAGTTCAGAGGAATTCAGATATAAAAGTCCAACATTCTACGTACCGATGAGAGTTCCTCCGAAGGAAAGTCCAAGTGTCTGTCATAGCAAGCTCCTCAAACTGCTGCAGTAACCGAGAGCAATTTCTTTGTTAAAACAAGCTACAATGAATGTTTCGGTATGAACCCTGGCATCTTCACAACAAAACAAAATCAGATTTGATCCAAATGTCTCCCCCTTCCAATGGGTATTACGGGTTTTGCTGCTTAGATCTTTTACATAATTCCCCATATGATGAAATAATCTTTGCCTTCGAATGCCAACTTACTTATGTGCTGCTTAAGACGAGCAATAAAGTTCAAACTACCATCCTCACCCAATTTTACCCTTTAGGATTTAGGTCCTTCCATGATCATCATAACTAGTTCCAAGGAAATTTTTGTTTCCTCTTATATTTTTGTTTTGTTGACTTTAAAACTTCTGAATGCTCTTTTTACAATTGGAAAGAGAACAAAGAGACCCATTTTCGTTCATGCAAGCATTAAATCTCCAGGAAGAAGCGCTCCCATCTGGGGCCACTTTGTCATGAGCTGCCAATCACAAAATAATCTCTATTTCACCCCTTAAAATTTTTCGATTGGATGTTCCTTCACAGCTAATGAGAAGTGTTCTTTCACACTAGGAGATATTGCGTGATCAGTGCAAGGCTAGTTGATTTGATGTTCCTTTAACATATCTTTGTGTTGGACAATACACATTTATCTGACCTTCATGCGTGTTCTCTTGCGATGTCTTTCAACATCATCATTTGTTCACAAAGATTGAAATTACGAACTACCAGGTGGCATGCCTTCTTAATTATTGGTGCACAAAATCTTTTTACATTTGTTTCTAACTTAATGCACATTAGGCGAACGTTGTAAACTACATTTCATAGGAGCAACTGTCACGAGATCGGTTTCCCTTCCTGTTTATGTTTTCCTCTAGCCTTTTAGTTTGATTAATCAAACTTGTTAGAATTTTGTGGCATTCAAAAGGCCTTTCATGGAGCATGGTTTATCTTAATGTATTTGACCTCTATTTGACTGATGAAATTTTAGACCCTTTCTTCCCTCCCTAATCTTTTGGCACTGTGCGGAAGTTATTTACCCCTTGTGCATTGTGTGTGCGTTTGATACTCTAGGAGTGTTCTCTTTTATGTTATATCCAGAATAGTTGGTGCTTGTGTGAATCTCGATTCATATTACTAGGGCACAGGGATTGATCGGGGTTCATTATTGGAACTACTATATAGTAGTAGGCTGTTGAGGATGCTATAGGTGTTCGGTTGCCATGACTAAATTCACACTGAAGCAGGTGCTTCGGCAACAACGGGGACAATGAATCCTTCCCCTGAAGTTAGTGTATGATTTCAATTCAGATAGCGTGTTCTCTCTTTTAAATGAACTCTTTTTTATGGCAAGTGGGAGATTGCACCTTCCAATAGGTATTTTTGGCTTTTGGGCACCGTTCTGTACACTCAGTCTCGACCTTGCTATACCATGTGTCATTACAACCTCGGGAGACTAGTTTTGAGAGTTTGACCAAGAAGTCAATCTGTTACTTTGACTTAGTTTGCAGTTTGCGACATTGTGACGAGTGCAATAGTTACTTGTTTTGAATAGTAGAGAGATGTCATACGGATTCTTGCTAAATGTGATGCGCAGTTTGCATTCCCACCTGTCCGACGAATTAATGTTTGCGATCTAATTTTATGTTGACATATTTTTGTATGTCCCAGAACATGCATGTTAATTTTTCAGAGTCCTTAGTAACACTCTTAATTGTAGGATTTATTTTGAACTTTTCTTTGGTTAATTTATTTGTAATTAATTATCATAAGATTATTTTTTTGGATCCAAAACCGAAAATAATTGTTTTTAAAGCATTTGTCTTGTAAATTATGGGAAGCCAATCTGATGCATGTGAGAAGTTACCCCTGTGATACCACATTATCATGCAATATGGGATTGAGACAGTTAAGAGTGAGTCTGTGATAGTTCCTTAACCGGTTGCCAGGGATGTCACTTAGGTGCACTAGTGTGTACCCTTATTATGATGACTAGTTTGAAATAGTACTGGGCACTGCTTGATCCCCAAACAAAAAATTACTAATAAGGTGTATAAGCTATATGGGGCTGTGGTACCCGTATTAGATTTTGGGGAGGATGTGTGGCTGGATGATGGTACTCTCAAGGGGGCATTCCCACAGATCTATGCCATTGGTGTCAATCCGGCAGGGAGGATTGTGGACTTTGTGTTGGAAAAGGAGGGGGGCAGAACTTGGAATGTTGTCACTAGAAGAATGCTGAGGGATGAGGAGGTGATTCCGTTCTATAATCTGATGCGGAGGCTTTATGAAGCACAACGCCATCAACATGGTCATGATAGCATGAACTGGGCTCCGGGGCGAGAGGATGCTTTCAGTGTCAAATCCTACTATAGGATGCTGACGTGTCGCCCTCTAATCAGGTTCCAGGGGGCAGGATTATGGAAGGAAGCAATCCCTCCAAAAATCAGGTTTTTTGTGTGGACACTGTTCAAAGAGAAAATCCTAACTATTGACCAGCTCATCCGAAGGGGAAAGGAGGTCACGAATCGCTGTGTGATGTGTGGCGAGGAGGAGAACGCCTCCCACCTTCTGATTCATTGCAGTCTAGTGCGGGAGCTGTGGAACATCGTCATCAAGTCCTTCCGGATGAACTGGGTTATGCCTGCCACGCCTTACGCTCTCTATTTGTTGTGGGAGGATTGTAAAGCGGATGGATCGATTGGGGATTATTGGATGGCAGCGTTCTATGCGGTGCTATGACCATATGGGGCGAAAGAAATCTTCGGATTTTCGAGAGTAAACATGTCCGGAAGGGCTGATCATGAGGGCCATCCGTGACCTGGTGTGGTTTTGGGTGGAGAGGGGAGGGGTCGTTCCCTGTGAGGAAGCCTACTTGTGGGACCCAGGCTGAGGGAGGTCATAACGGCTGTCGTTGTGGCCTGTTTTTAGGCATTTGCTGCTTCTGTTTTTGTTTTCTTTTGATCGCTTCCTTGTACTGGTTTCTCAGCACCTTGCTATTTCAATATATTCTACTTTAGTGATAAAAAAAAAGAAGGTGCATAAGCCATAAACTAGTTCATAGACTAAGAGGGCTAATCCTATGAGTTTTTTTTGTTCCTTCTATTTTTCTTAAAAGCCACAAGCTTTTACTCTTTGAGAGAGAACTATTGGATGAAAGGTGGCGAGGGTTTGGGACTAAGAAATTTGAAGTACTGTTTAAAAAGATTATAAAATCAAGCTAAAAGATCAAAGCCTCTTCATCAACATCAACTACCATCAAACAAGAGATTTTTATTGAAGATCAAAAGATACACATTGGTTAATTAGGTTTGATGTAAACCCTCTATTTTTGTTAAATTAATTTTTTAATCAGTTGGAATCAGTTTTTGAAAATTGGTTCATAGAATGATTGTTTTCTAAAGTTCATGCACATAGCAATTTGTCCATAGAAATCTGAGTAGATATAATTTTGTGCATAGAAATCAGTGCACACAATATTTTTTTTTGAAAGGGTAACAAAATATATATTAGAAACAAAACGAAAAATGTGAGTTACAACGAGCGTACCTTCCCGGGTAGTAAGATACTACCCAAAGCACAGGAAAGAAAAAAAGCAGAAACCCAAAAAAGCATCACAACGCCTCACCCCCAAAGCGTCAGATTACAGGAGCAGCAACGAGAGAAACCCAAACCCCAATAGGCGAGACAGTCCACCACAGCAATCCTCCCAAGCCCTCAACAAGTAGTTGGTCTCGTCCTTGTACACTGTAATCTTGCACGCGATCCAGTTAATCACCATATCTCTGATCTCTCTAATAATCAGCGAAAACGGTCTTGCTTTGCGAGTGAAGATTCTACTATTTCTTTCCAGCCAGATCGCCCAGAACCCCGCATACACCGTTAGCAGCCACAACTATTTTCTTGGATCCTTAAGTGTACTCTCTTTCCACATTTCCATCAATTGACCAAGCCGAGAGCAATGAAGCAGAATGTGGTCGACCGACTCCGCCCCCCTCATGCAGAGCATACATTTGTTGGTCACCGGAATATTTCTTCCAATAAGTTGGTCCCTCGTAAGAATTTTTCTTTTAGTGACAAGCCAAGTAAAGAACTTTATTTTTGGAGGCATTTTTATCTTCCAGAACCCGACCCACGAGGCCCTATCAGGACTCCCTCTATCTCTTGCTTTAATGCTGTTGTAGAAAGATTTAACTGTGAATCGGCCTTTGGTTGAATATTTTCACTCCCTTATATCCTCATGGCCTGTGTGTGGGTTCATACCCCCCTGGACACTCATCAAATTCGAGTATTCTTCCTTCTCCCATTCCCATAGTCTGCGCCTCAATTGAATATTCCATTCGAAAGAGTTTCTCGGAGTTCGGACAGCACTACAGACCATGGCATCCTTTGATATCGCAAGACTGAAAATAGTAGGAAACCTTCTGTATAGCGGTTGGTCCCCCGCCCACATCTTTCCATAACCTTATTCAGCGCCCGTCACCCAACGAGAATTTAGTCCCCTCATGGACATCCTGGGCACAACCTTTGACAACCTTCCACCATTCCGATCTGTGGCTAGGATTCGAAATATCATCCTCCGGAGCTTCGTACTTAGCAGCCGTGATCTAACACCATAGCTTATTTCTTTCTCCCTCCTCTCCCATCCCCCACACCCACTTGGCTAGTAAGGCTCTATTTACTAACCTCAGGTTTCTGATACCAAGACCGCTTTGGTCTTTGGGCATACAACACTCGTCCCATCTAACCAGGCGTACCTTCTTCCGGTCCCCCACTCCTTCCCAAAGGAAGTCCCTTACAATCTTTTCCAGTTTATGAATGACAATAGTCAGCGCCCCCAAGAAAGACATCATAAAAACTGGAATAGAAGCGAAGGTTGACTTGATGAGGGTCAGCCTTCCGCCATAGCTTAGCATTTTGCTCTTCCAGGTCGCGAGTTTATCCTGAAATCTGTGTACCACCGTGTCCCATAGGCGTGCCCTCCTTCTCCCGAATCCCAGCGGGATTCCTAAATAAAAAACTGGTAACAGAGCAGTGGTGCATCCAATCTCTAAAGCCACCAGGTCTGTGACCTTTGTGGGCGTATTTATTCCAGAAAGGGTAGATTTGTGTATGCTGATCCGCTGCCCCGAGATCGCTTCAAAGATCGTGAGCACATCCTTAGTCGCCTTAATTTCCCTGTCGCCATTATTACCATTGCAGAAAACTAACGTGCCATCTGCATATTGAAGATGAGAGATATACGGGCCGTGTCGCCCTTTATTAGGTTTAGATCCTCCTCCTTCTTGAATAATCTGTGAAGCGCCTCCCCTATGCAGTTAAATAGCAGTGGTGAGATGGGGTCCCCCTACCTCAACCCTTGCTTGCTTCTGAAATATCCGTGTGGTGTTCCATTGATGAGAATTGAGAATCGAGCCGACGCGTAGCATCCTCTCATCCACTTTCTCCACTTGCCTCTAAACCCCATCCTTTGCAACACGTAGTCAAAGAAATCCCACTGCACCCTGTCGTAAGCCTTTTCCATGTCTATCTTGAAGGCCCAACCTTTATCTTTCTGCGTCTTAGCCGAGTGGAAGGTTTCAGAGGGGGCCACCACAATATCCATAAGTTGCCTACCCGGAATAAAAGCCCCTTAAACATTGGAAATAAGGTGGTCGATAACAAGCTTTAGACGGTTGGCGAGGACTTTTGAAATTATCTTGTACGCGCTACCTTCCCGCTTCCCGCTTTGGGATCAGTTATATCAGTCGCCCCTTCCCGCTTTGTGATCAAAGTAACAAAAGTAGAGTTCATGCACTTACTAATCTGTCCGTTTTCATGAAAGTTATACATCATGGCCATAAAATCCCTTCTGATGGCTGACCAGCAACTTCTGAAGAACTCCATGGTGAAACCATCCGGTCCCGGCGACTTATTGAACCCCGAACTATTTATAGCCCTTTTCACCTCATCTTCGTCGAAAGCTCTTTCCAAGTCATTAGCCTCATCCTCCGTTATGGTATTGAACATAATCCCATCCATGCGTGGCCTGATGGTCTCGTTATTGCTGAACTGATGCTGAAAAAATTCGGCAATTCTGGCTGGGATAATAGCAGGGTCCTCAAGTAGGTTCTGATTGATAGTAATCGAGGAAATATAGTTCCTTCTCCTTCTTCCGTTAGCAACCATATGGAAAAATCTATTGTTCCCGTCTCCTTCTCTTAACCAATGCGCCTTAGATTTTGGCGTCAGTCCTATTCCTCGTGCATGACGCTCCGGTTAAACTCAAGCTTAAGGGCCATTCGGATATCTCTCTCAAATTCCGACAACGCAGCCTCCTCTTCAGCCCTGTCAATCTCCACAATTTCAGCCATAATCCTCTCTCAGTTCTCTTTGTTCTTTCCGAAATTATGTATGTTCCATTCCTTAATCTTGCTTTTCAGATTTTTGAGTTTGGTGGTAAACACGAAAGTGGAAGTTCCAGTGGTTCTATCTTGTTCCCACCAGGTCTGTATAAGCTGCCTGAAATTCTCATTTTGCAACCAGGAATTACAAAATCTGAACGGGCCCGACCTCAATCCCTCCCTCCTATGCTCCCCCGTAGATAGGATAATTGGTCTATGATCAGAAGTAGTGGTGGAGCACATAAAAACCATTGGGTCCTGAACCACCTCAAGGAACTCAGTTTAGCACAAGAACCTGTCAAGCCTGCATAGTGTCGGTTCGTCCTGCCCATTGGACCATGTGAATCTCCCCCCCATCATCCCAAGATCGAACAGAGCCCATTGTGTTATGTAATCCAGAAACAAATCAGTGGCCATTACGTCAAGGTGCCCTTTGTTTTTCTCCTCATTATTCTTTAGCGCATTGAAATCTCCCTCAATGCACACCGGCGACTCTCATCTGCTTATCATCGCAGTTAGCTTGAAAAAGAAATCCTTCCTGGTTGTTTATCATTTGGCCCGTAGACGGTCATTGCGACCCACTTCTTACCATTTCTGCGATCCTGAATATGCGCGGTAACCGAGAAGTTGCTCATCTCGGAGTCAATTAAATTGTAGCAGTCCGCGTTCCAAGCTAGTAGAATTCCTCCCCTCGTTCCATCAGCTTCCATCGCCATCCAATCCCAATCAGCACTAGGGAGAACCGTTTTAACTGTAGAGACATCAGTATCCCCCCATTTAGTTTCTTGCAGCCCAATAACCTCCGGCCTTTGAGTGGATATTGTCGATTTAACCAGTGCCCTTTTATCCGATGACCCTAATCCTCGAACATTCCAACTTAGAAACAACATTAAAAAACTGGAAAAAAGCGTGATCACCGCTCCAGATTATCGGCTGGCTCTGACCAGTCCTCATTGGGTTCCCCTATGGATATCCCCCTGTGAGCACCCAATTTGTTCCTTTCCTTTTTGCTTTCCCTTCCTCGCTCTGGTGTGAAAGAGCCCCCATTTTGATCTGATGCCCACCTTCGTTCTACCTCGACTCTTCCTGGCCTTAAGACTCACCGTGTCCCTCGACTCTTCCTGGCCTTAGGCACACAGCAATTTGTGTGCCTAATAATCCATGCACCTTAAAATTTACGCACATGAATCTGTTTACGGAGAATTTTGTGTACACAAGTCATTGCACAGAATTTGTCCACAGAAATCTTTGCACTCTGGATAGAAATAAGTGCACCTGTAATCCATGCAGACAAAATCATGTGAATCCAAATTTGTGAACCGAAATCCTTATAACCAAAGTTTCTTATTTTTTATTTTCTAAATAGGGTGTATTTTGATTTTTCATATTAAGTTACACACATGATTACTGCTTGTATTTATAATTGTACATGTCGATCTATATCACCTTTATGGCTAATGATAATTAAAACAGCACAGATCTGTTTTTATCTTTTCTGATATTGTCATGCGTACATTAAAATCAGTTTTTACACCATTTCAAAATGGGTATTCAAAGCCTAATGTAATTGATTTCTATAGACCCTCAAAATTGTTTCGATAAAGCGTGTATCAAATCGAATTTCTTGAAACTTATGTATCTTTACTTTATGCTGATTATTAAATCATTTGAAATCAATTTTTATCAGATTTTGTATCTCTGATTTCATATTCATATTATCTAAGCCATAGATGCGGATTATACCTATAATATGTCATTATCAAAGCCTCTTCAACAAATTTGGTTACATGATCAACACTGTTTTTCAACGGAACTTACATCGATCCAACAAGACTTTAGAAAGCTGGTCATAGGTTCTTTTATAGATTCTGCAACTCTAGGACCTAAACTTCCATAATTAGTTGCTCTGGGTTATACCCGTATGCTTCAATCCTTCTAGAGTGCCCCTCTCTGACATGACAACATGGGTATAGGACATGTGCCGGAAATGATTTGCCATACGCAAATATTTCTTATAAAAAATGAGTAAAATAATTAATAAGGGAGCCATTACTTGCACACAAGAAGTTGGTCCTTGCACATAGCTTAAAAGAAAGACTTGGTATTTTGGGCATTGCACAATTGCACCAAAGATCTTTAGATGATGGCCTTCAAATCAGACGGCTTAGATGGTGTTTTCACATGGCACATGTCTCCAAAATACCAAGTCTTTCTTTTAAACTATGTGCAAGGGCCAATTTCTCGTGTGCAAGTAATGGCTCCCAATTAATAAATGTAAACAATATATTTAATAAAAAAGCATTTCTTTATATAAAGTTGTGTCCTAGACTCCTAGTACCTTAAGATTTGGTAGTTGAGTGAGTTTGATATCTACTCCCATATTATTAATCGACACCATTACCTGTACTCATGTGAGGAGATTATGATTGTATCATATTATGTAAAAAATATTTAGCAGTTGGAGCACTTCACTGATGCAGTTTTCAAATTGCATGCTCTTCTTTTCTAGTTAACTTCCTTTTGGATGTGAAGTTATTGAAATCAGTTTAGTTCCCTTTTCATATATTAATTTGTATGTTTTACTCTTATTGAAAATATGCCTTTTATTTTATGTTAGGAAACTCGGTATCGTCAACGATATTTGGATCTGATGCTGAATTTGGAAGTTCGACATATATTCAAGACTCGAGCTAGAATTATTTCTTATATTAGAAAAGTTCTCGACGATCTTGATTTTTTGGAGGTTTGGCTCTAGTCCTGATTATTCCCTCTGATGTGATCAGTGATCACTATATCATTTTGGAACTGATCTTGAGTTTAATTCTCGATTAATTTTCTTTTCATAACATTCAGGTTGAAACCCCAATGATGAACATGATTGCTGGTGGAGCAACTGCCAAACCATTTGTTACCCATCATAACGATTTGAACATGAAGTTGTTTATGCGAGTTGCCCCTGAGCTTTATCTCAAGGAGTTGGTTGTTGGTGGACTGGACCGTGTCTATGAGATCGGGAAACAATTTAGAAATGAGGGGATTGATCTGACTCATAATCCTGAATTTACAGCATGCGAGTTTTACATGGCTTTTGCCGATTACAATGATTTGATGGAAATTACAGAGCAGCTCTTAGCTGGTACTTTTCTGACACTGAATATTGGGATATATATATATATATATATATATATATATATATATATATATATATATATATATGAGGTACAAGACTATTGAGTTTGAGTGCAGCCCCAGGCACTGCACTAGAGCCATTTGCGTGCAACGTGGCACCCAATCCGAGGTTTGGGCGCCACACCAACATGCCCAAGGATGATTAGTTACCGTTTAATTTTTTTTTTAAAGGGTGATCTTCCACCATTGAATATTGGGTCAAAGTTGAAAATTTTTAATGCACCATGTTTGGGATTCAAATCACTAAGTTTGACCTATGATTTGGAGGGCAAAAACGTCTATGTTTTTTTCAAAACCCTAGAGGACTGGCTGAACCATTAGAGGATCTGGTGTAACATGCAATCACGTGGCACGTGATCTGACATTGCAATGCACCATTGCACGAACTGCATTGCATATATATATATGTGTGTGTGTGTGTGTGTATGTATGTATGTAAAGGTTTCCTAGTCTAGCGGACCAGGTAAGTTACCTGGATCCATGCGTGTTGGCTGCCATGTGGATGAGGGCGCCGGTTATTAGGACCAATGAAAAAAATCCTCCACAATTATATATACCCACAAAGTAAACGACTAAACGGTGTCGACCGTGAGGAAAATTAATGATGAGACCACATGGTTTCACCATTTATTTTCTGCACGATTGATACCGTTGACCAAATGGTTATATATATATATATATATATATATATATATATATATATATATATATATATATATATATATATATATATATATATATATATATATATAGTTTTGCAATGATCTTGATCATTGGGTCGCTCCTGAACATGGCAGCCGACTGATGTGGGGTTAGCTAACTTAGGCTGTGTTTGGCTTGGCTCCCTGGGGCTGAAGAGTGGCTCCTAGGTTCTGGCATGACGCTCTTGATCCCGAAGCATGTTTGGTACACCAGCCCCATTTGCGCTGTCAGGGAGCTATTTTAAGTGAAAAACAAGCTCCTCGCTAGAGCAGATAAAACCTTCTCTGGCGGGCAGCAGGTGGGGAGCTGGAGTATTCCGGCGGGCAGCTTGTCTAGTCGTACCCTTATCTAGTCCATAGGACCAGCGTACCTATCTCCTATACACACATATACACACACCAACTACTTCTTTTACTGGTTTTCTTTCTCTGGATCTTCACAACTCAGTTCAATTGAAACAGGGATGGTGAACGAACTAACAGGAGGCTATAAAATTAAATTTCATGCAAATGGGCTGGACAAGGATCCAATAGAAATTGACTTTACGCCTCCTTTCAGGCATGTCAATTTACTTGTGTAGTCACATTACTTGGGTGTATATAACCTAGCGGACAATAGTCAGGACTCAGGTCCAACCGGTTTTGGGACCCTTTGGATAGAAGGGACTCTGAAATGGAAATTATTTTCGTGTCAACCTATGGAATTGGAAATTGTGTAGTCAATGTTTCCCTGTATACAAAGTCTTCAGAACTGGTTGAACCTGACCATTGCCCAGAACCTAGCATATCTGCAAACTACCTTATACATCGAAATAAATGATCTGGTATCTCAACTACTGCAGAAGGATCGACATGATACAAGATTTAGAAGCTATGGCTAATCTCAACATACCTAAAGATCTTTCTAGTGAAGAAGCAAACAAGTATCTGGTGGATGCATGCACTAAGTTTGATGCCAAATGTCCTCCTCAGACAACGGCCAGATTGTTAGACAAGGTAAATCTGTGGAACCTTTCCATGTTTTTTAAAAGATAGCTATGCTCTTTTCTCTGTTGTTATGTTGCGGAAAAAATAAATTAATAGATAACTACTGTTATTTAAGAGAATAAAGGAACATTACTCAGGCCACACCCAGGACCCAAATTGTTGCCATGGTTTGTGAAATTAGGTTGCTTTTATTTTTCTTAATGTCCAATTGGTGAAGTTTTTTCCTTTCAAGATAATCATATATTTCTCTCAGAAATGCCTAATGATGTGTAGTATCTTTCAATAAGGATGTGAAGACTGGAAGGTGCTCCCAGTTGAAATGTTTGCAACAGTTTGAGATGTGATCGGAGACTGGAAACAGCCCCTGTAGGAAGGATTGAGACCAATGTTACCTGGTTCGCTCGATTGGGAATCAGGTTTGTGGTTCGCGGTTCACCACTTCCCAGCGAACCCAATTCACTTGGAGTAGGATGAGTTTTGAACTTACATATAAATTTTTTAACTTATAATATATACAATTATATGCAGAAGCTTAACAGCAAACGAAATGTTGGATGGCTGGTTAAATGTTAGCTATTTGAAGCTTTGGAAAACATCGAAGTGCAACATTTCCCTTTTTTAAAGTGCAACATCCAATTCGCCTATTAATAGCGAACCGGAGCGAACCGCGGACAGGTTCTCTGTTCGCAGGTGACCCAGCGATTTGGGTAACCCTGATTGAGACTATATACACACAGGGAAGCAGGAGAAGCAAAATATCAGCGAAGACCTGCTGGGAAGCAGTCAGAAGCGATATGAAAGATTGTGGAGTAACTGAGAGGTTAGCCCTAAATAGAAATGAATTGAGAAATAAGACTCACAAACTCTACCCAAACATCTGAGATAAGGCTACAATGATGACTTTAAGATGTTTAAGGTCGCATCTTCAATCACAGCATACTTATAATAAAAAAGTGATATAAAGGTTTGCAAAATTACTGTTAAACACCTTTTGATTTTACCCAGAAGATAATAGTACTTTATATGCAGCTATAAATTTTGGGCAGAGGCTCTAAAGACATACCTGTTTTACTATGAAAGAAAACTTGCAAGTAAATGTTTCAATTGTAAGTAAAGAAATCATGGCAGAACAGTAGAGTGTGCCGAGGTAAGATCTCTTGTAAATTTTGCTTATCTCACTGCCAGACATTCATAATTTCCTATAGTCCCATATTGTATATCGATCTTTGATTATTTCATGTCACCGTCATATTAATGATTCGAGCACCACTTGATGTCTTCTGCGAGTTCATATGTAGAATGGTGTTTTTTTTCCTTGCATTGGAAGCATGGTTACGGCTTTTACAAATTGATGTTACCTAATTCGTCAAATTTATAAACTCAACTGCCTCTCCTTGTAAGTCTTTATGCATCATATCACAGCTTACTTTAGTATGCTGAGTTTGTTTTTCTTAATGAAAAGATATAGAACATGAGTTTAAGAAAGAGGAGTCAAAACTTCTGTTTTGTGTGGTGGATACCAAGACTTTTTAGTCTATATTCTCTGCTGTTTTCTATGGACTTTTCAGTCTTATTTGTTGTTGCTGATCGGAAGCTTTTCAGTCTATTGAACTCCTGCTGTTTTGTGGACATTACATGAATGATATCAAAACTTTTCGGTCTCTGTTTCTGCTGCTTCTAATGTCTTCTCAGACTTGTTGATTGCTGCTGTCTGTCTCATTTATTATGCCTACAAACAAGGTGTGCCATATTTATCTTTCATACTTGTTAAATTCTCTTTTAAATAGCAGTTTGTAGAAAGATATTAGTGTTTTCAAGACTCAAGAGGCATTTGACTGTGTTTTACCAGATTTCTGGGGTGATCTTGCGGTTTTAACACTGTTATGATCGTGTCTTTACACGAAAATTAGAAGGGGCTGTTTGACTGTATTTTTGATACAGTGACAGCAGATTTAAAGCAGTTTTACTCTTCTAATAATTGTGGGCTGTGGTCTACGTCAAGAGGTATGAGAGTTAGATTAATCGGATTCTGATTTACTAAATGGGTCTCCGTTTTCATTAGAGGTCTTGCCTCACCTATGCTCGAGTAGTCGATCAACTGGGCGAGCTTTTGTTATGCATTTCATAGAATGTCTCTTTATATGGTTTGGGCATGTCTATTGAAGACCTAAAACATTTCCTGTGCGAATGACTTTAATGAAAGCACAAGGAACGAGAAAGGGGAGAGCATTAAAGACGTGGAGATAAGTAACTAAGAAACAACATGAAGGATTGTGGAGTAAATAGGAGTTTAGCCGTAAACAGAGTGGAGGAATATGCCTCGCAAATCTCCTAATAGATGGGACAAGAAGGTGATGATGATTTTATATATACATAACATTATATATTATTTATAGTTATAATCACATGCATAGATGGTTATATCTAACTCTAGCTAAAACGTCATTTTAAAATTAAACATCATTAAATCAAACTATATGTTCGAATCATAATTCATAATTGTTATTAATTTTAGATTTCATTCAGTAATCAAATTGGAGATGTTTGATCTCCGAAGGTATTAGAGCTCCTAAACAATTAACAAAGAAGGTTGGAGAGGAAAATGGACCCAAAAGATGAAGTTTTCATCGATTTTGACAATATTGAAAAAAACATTTAATCTTCAAAAATCCAGAGACGGGATTTATCTACAGCTGACTAGATGCATTTCCTTTTAGGGGACTGCTTATTGGAGCTAATTACCAAGCCTAACATATTTGCTTGCAGAAGTAGATTAAATTTATTCTCTATGCTGTTGTTGTTGCTGTTGTTTATCAAATTATGATTAGTAAGAACTGTGGTATTGTTTGCTTTGGATTATCTCTTTCTTTTTTTCGAAGGTCAAATTCAAGGTTTTAAAAGGTGATTGAGGCGTATGCCTTGAGGCGAGGCGTAGCCAAATTGCCACAAGGCGCATAAAATTGCGTATTGTCTGTGAGGAGTAGGTGACGCGTACGCCTCGAGGTTTGAGGCATACGCCCCATGTTGTCAAAAGCGATCGCATATGCGATCCTAAAGGTGGTTTCGCATATGCCATGATGGAATATGCGATCGCATACTATCGCATATCGACGATGTCGATCGCATCCTCCACTGGTCATAAATATGACCGTTGAAATTTTTTTTTCTATTTTTTTTACATTTTAGGCCTCCCCAAAGCCCTATTAATCGAGCACAAAATTAACACAAAACATATATTATATACTTTTGGAAATTTTTTAGAATTTTTTGGGATTTTTGGGGATTTTTTGGGTTTATTTGAAAAAAAAAAGAAATTTATGCCATCGCATAATTGCATATGCGATTTGACAACAATGTGTACGCCTCATAGTAGCCTACGCTTCGCATAAAGGCGTATGCTTCATAGTAAATTATTATTTTTAAATTTTTACCAGGGGTAAAAGGGTAAATATAGAAAACTTGTAAGTAGTAATTATTTTTTACTCTTATGTCCTTCAATTGTTTTCCCTTCATATGTTTTTAAAAGGGTTAAGGGTTTAGTTTTAAAAGGGCATATTACAAGGGCTTCTTTGCCCTCATCAGAAGATACAACGCGAAAGAAGACGAAGTAGCAGGAAAAAATTGTAGAAAAAACGAGAAAAATCAAGAAAAAAATTGAAGAAAAAGTTGGTGAAGAAGAACCTGCTCCAAAGAAAAAAAACTTGTTCTCGCAACCCCAAATCTTCGTCTGTTTGTTCCCCCAAGCGCCAAAGTTCCTATTATTTATTTTTACTATTTACTTCTTTATATTTTCCTTTTGTTCCTAGTCTCGCCTTTTTTTAATTCATGCATGTCTCAAGCCCCAAGTTGTATTTTTTATTATTTTTCCTTTCTTTTTTACTTGTGGGCCCCTTGCTTTATTTTTTTCCTCTTGTTTTGAATTTTTTCGTCTTTTGGGTCACTGTTTGTTTTTTTTTTTTGGTTTACTTCCAACTTATAAGCATACTTTTTGAAAATTTTGATTTATGAACTTTAAATGTGATTATTGTAAGTGGACCATATTGAATCACTGGTATTATGTATCGAATTCTGTATGTTTTTAGTCATATTTGTGCCTCTATAATTTTAACAAATTATTAGAAAATACTTGCTATTTTTTTATATTTTTTATTTTTTGTAATTAATAATTATGTAAAGTCGTGAGGTTTACGCCTTGCCTCGGGGAAGGGTAAAATGTTACGCCTTCGCCTTTCGCCTCTGATAACATTAGTCAAATTGTAGCTATATTTTGATTAATAAATGAAGCTACAGTGGTTCAAAAGAAGACAGCGAGATGCTTTGCCAAAGAAACAGGAAAAAGTGAAACAAAACTGAAAAACAAAACAGACAAAAATACTATACAAATCTGTCCGCTCGTGAGCCAAAGGAATCTAGCTGTAGGAGCACTAAGGTGGTCAACTCTGCTCCCACTCATGGGATATCTTGTCATGAATTCTCGATTTAGGGCCAAAAATAGGGCCCAGAAATTAGGTTTAATAAGGTGTTTATTGGGCTTTCAAAAACTGGCCTGGCATAGGGCCCCAATAGGGTCTAAAGTGGGCCCATGCGACTCATTTAATTTCGATGGACAGATTAATGAGATTCTTCTCTTGGTAATCTCAACATTCTTCTGGGATTTCAAGTCAAAAAATTTAGGGAGAGTCGGTGATTGTAAAAGCAAGTAAATCTTTGGTCATTTTAGGGTTGTTGAGTCCTAGAAAGTGTGAAGTTTTCGGTGATATTTGAGGGGTCGAAATTCATATATTCTATTCTTTATTCTAGAGTCTGTAGAGTCCTTAAAATCGGAGATAAGTATTAGATATGTTTCTTTCTTTGTTAATTCTTAGGCCCTGTTTGACACCCTTTTCCCAAAAGTACTTCTCAAAGGGAAGATGTTGGGTGAAGAGCACATTTCACTCAAGGACCTAGCCACCTCTAGCTGAAAATGGTGTTGTCTTGAAAAGCTGCCTCATGCTGCTTCTCAAACAACACCATTTTCAGCATGTGATAGACGCTTTTGAGAAGCACAGTGTGATAACCTCTTTAAAGCACTTAAAAAGTGCTTCTTAGAAAAGGGTTCCCAAACAGGGCCTTAGAGTCCATGTCAAATTAGGAGTATAGTTAGAGTAGAAAAAGAAGTTACACGTTTAATCTTTTTTATACATGTAGACTCTCGAGACATGAAGATGTGACTTGTGAGTGAATTATTATTATTATTATTTTTTTATGAGTAACGTAACTTATATTGAAGCAGCAAGGCGTTGAAAGACCAATATAAATACGACCAAAAGAAAACAAAGACCGATACACCGACACGACCAAGGCTGACCACAGTGAACCCTGGTATCACACCCATCAGCCTGGATCCCACAAATAGGCTTCCTCTCGAGGAACTATCCCTCCCCTCTCCACCCAAAACCACACCAGGTCTCTAATGGACCTCATGATCATCCCAATCGGGCATCTTTTACTCTCGAACATCCGTAGATTTCTTTCGCCCCATATACTCTTCAGCACCGCATAGATAGCTGCCATCCAATAATCTCCAATCAGCCCTTCCATTTTACTAACCTCCCACATCAGATAAAGGGCGTAGGGCATGGCTGGCATAACCCAGCTCATACTGAAGGACTTGATGACGATGTTCCACAGCTCATGTGCCACTCTGCAATGAATAAGAAGATGAGAAGCATTCTCCTCCTCCTCGCCACACATCACGCAGCAATTCGAGACTTCCTTACCCCTTCGAATAAGCTGATCTATAGTAAGAATTTTCCTTTGAAGAGTGTCAATTTTTGAAACAGAAAAAGATATTTCAAGAAAGGGAAAGAGGCCGAGACGCGTCTTCTTAGTTGAATCCTAGGATTCTTAGTCCTGTTTGATTGCTGCTCTACTACTACTTTTAGACTGCCGTTTCTGCTACTTATTTATGTGATTGTGGTATTGGTACTGCTGCTGCTACTTTCTACAGCGTCTACTGCTGCTGTAACAGATTTCTTGGTTGCTGAAATTCGAGTCTTTTGAGTTTCCTTGCCTACCGTAAAGCCTAGTCTCTTTAGATTGGTTTGATTACTGTGATAAACCATCTTTTCAGACGTATTATGAATGCTGTGATCAGCCTTTCAGGCTTATCACTACAGAATGAGGGTTTAAGCCAAATTTCCGGGACCTATTTCTGACCCTAAACGCCATGAGATATTGGCTGGTTCCTGCCCTCTTCAAGCCCTGTTTATGTCTTCAAAACAGCTCGAAGCTGCTCCCCTTCTTGGACTGCATCATACTCTCCGGGTTGTAGAGAACTAGACTCTGGCGAGTTGTCCTCATACTCTTTGAATGCGCTATCTGTGCACGTCCATCGATGTAGCTTCGATCTGCTCCATCAATACCATCCGAACTGACTGCCACCACTAAAAGGAGATTCAGAAGCATGTAAAAGTTGTATCAACCTATTTTTATGGCAATTTTAGAACCTATTTGTAGGCACCCTTCTGGTCTAGGTAGAGTATCTTCCTATCATTTGAGTGGCTTCATCTTTTTTCCAATGATCAAGTAAATAATCAATGATCCATTATAGACTTTTGGTTTGATGATAATGCTAAAATCAAATTACTTCCCATCCATCATCAGTTTATGCTGTTTGACGTTTCTCTTGGTTCCTTTGTTGTTAATTGCTTTGACCCATATGCAAGGTCGAGATCTCCATCAAATTGTTGGATATGGTCGCGATGGTAATCGACAAGTATCCACCATCAAGATTGCCATCGATGATCTTCAACAAGAGAACCATTCTTCTCTTTTCCATAATCGATACTTTCATCAGATCATTGATCCTCATTTAGATTAGGGGTCGTTTCATCGTTGAAAATCTCATTCGATCCTTAATCATTGACCGGAGTATGATCTAAGACTTTGACGATTTCTCTATCTTGATCAAAGCATTCATTTGCTTTTGGATTGAGATCTGACTGTTGATTTTTAATCAAATTAAAATCTGACAATTGACTTTCACTTGAATCGAGATATGGTTGTTGATCCTCTTCAATAACTTGTTCTGAAGCCTTTCCTTCGTTAGAATCTTCATCTTCAAATTCTGCCACAAAGAATGATGGCTTCAAAGGCATGCAAGTCACCTTCGTGCACCTCCTCGTGGGTCGAGGTTTGACCACTTCAATCGAAATTTTCGGAAACTTTCGTTGGTACCGACGGTTGATGATCAACAACTTCTCGACACCATCATATAAATCCAACTTATCCATGTTCCCTGATTCATCCCTACAAGCACGTGTTCGATTATCCATCCTCTAAAAAACTTTCTAGAACTCATGGTCAAATCAGTCTAGTGATGAGACAGACACAATTTTGATCCTGGATGACATCTTGTCACTGCCGAAGACACCAACCTTCTCTTTTCCCAAGAAAATATCCACCGAGCAAATAATGTATATATCAGATACCATCTAACGAAAAATGGAACCTGATTTAGCGCAATTCTGACAGCCCTTAATGTTCCCACAGTAATTAAAGAGATGCAAACCTCTTTTTATAAAAAATTTGGCCTGACATAGGGCGTTGATGGAGACTAAAGTGGGGCCCACATGACCCATTTAATTTCGAGGGATATATTACCTTGATTCTTCTCGGTATTCTCAACTTTCTTTTGGGATTTCGAGTCCGAAAATTTAGGGGCTCTTGGTGATTGTAAAGCTTGTAAATTTTTGGTAATTTTAGGATGTCATGTTTTAAAATGTAGGAAGTTCTTGGTGACATTTAGGGGTCGAAATCTATATTTTCTTCTCTTTATTCTGGAGTTTCTGGAGTTTCTAGAGTCCTTAAAAACAGGAGTGTAGTTCAGAGTGAAAATAGATGTTAGGAGTTTTATCTTTTTAAATAAATAAATAAATATATCTATACCTATATATAAAAAGGGAGAGAGTCGAAAATTGGTACTCACTTGATTTCTTCTCATCTAAGGAATATTCTTCCTTTCTATTGCATAAGACAACCTAGGTGTAAGTTAGTAAAACTCTTGTTTAAGTTAGCAAACCTTAAAGTGTACAATCACACTAAGTTGCTAACACCTCGTTGAAACCAAAGGGTAGTCTCTATTCGCACCAGGTGATTCACGCGCCAACATCCAAAACCCCTTGAAACCAATTGACTTCTCGGAATCAGACGGTGGAGATCGTTTTCACCCTGATCTTCCACACAATAGACAGTGGAGATTGTTGTTGATTATGTAAGACTTTTTGTCACCATCATGACCCAAAAAACAGTATTGCTCCTTTAGGAAATAGTTTTGCCAAGTAATTAAGTTTGACAAATTGGTTTGTCATTATTGGACCCACGGTCGTCCGTATTACACTCACGGACGTCTGTTGTCACGGACGACCGTGAGTGATTCACGGATGTCCGTGACCCTAAAACAATAAATTTTAGGTAGTTCGGGCAGTTTGGTAACTGATCCGAAAATCTTCATTCTAAAATTTTTGTTAGTCCAAAATTTTGCATTGAGATTACTTTTCATCTTTTGATTTCATTCTTTAATCTCTTTGATGTTTATGGGTCTTTATGATTTCATGTTTGAGAGTGTAAGACTTGTGTGAGACAAGTGAACCTTCGCAAGAAACGTAGGTTGATGGAAATGTTCACTATGGATAGTATGATGGAGAAAGGCTGTCATGTTTGGTGATTGGAGTGCTAGGGCATATCATTCCAAAGAAGCACTGTAAAGTTTTTTTTTGTTCATAGTGAATTTCTTTTTGGATCTGAGATAGATCCCGTGGTTTTTGCCTGTGATGGGTTTTCCACGTTAAAAATGTCTTGCGTACTTATTTTGATTGTGTGATGATTGTGAGTAGATTTTAATTGATAAATTTAATAGATTATATTAAAAATCCTAAATATCCCAAATTTTCAATTGGTATCAAAGCCTGGTCACTTGGTAAATTTTAACAAATTAAGTGTTATGTCTAATTTGGGATATCACGATCTTCCTAGAGAAGGTGCGTCTACTGCTAGACCCCCTCTGTTTGATGGCTCTAATTATCCTTATTGGAAGGCAAGGATGAGAGCATTTTAAAGTTCACTTGATCCTCACATTTGGTATTCTATTGAGGACGGATGGTTGCCACCAACTACGACCTCTGTTGTCGATAATATACCACATACCACTATCAAACCTAGATCTTTATGGACGGATCAGGAATATGATAATCTTGGTTATAATTCCAAGGCCTTTAATGCTTTATTTGGAGCAGTTACTGCTTCTGAGTTTCGTCGAATAAGTACTTGCACCATAGCCAAAGATGCATGGAAAATTCTTGAAACCACTTATGAAGGGACTCCTCAAGTAAAGATTTCCAAACTTCAAATGCTCACTTCTCAATTTGAAAATCTTCGCATGGATGACGATGAAAAGTTTTCTGATTTCTATATTCGCTTAAATGATATTGTAAATGGCTCATTTAATTTAGGAGAACCTGTTTCTAATACTAAAATTGTGCGAAAAATTCTAAGGTCTCTACCTAAAAGGTTCAGATCAAAAGTCAATGCTATTGTTGAATCTAAAGATGTTGACAATCTAAACTTAGATGAACTCGTTGGGTCATTACAAACTTATGAATATGAAATTCAAGATAATCATGTCACTAAAAGTGTTGCATTTAAATCATCAAAGGTTGAGTCTGATTCTAGCAGTGATTCTGATAAATCAGATGAACTTGCTTTATTTGTTAAAAAATTTAAAAAATTTTATAAAAATAAGAAACAACCTTTTAAAAAATTTGAAAATTCTGAAAAATTTAAATTATTTGAGAAGAAACCTAAAAAGGATTTTCCTGACACTACTCAATGTTTTAAGTGTCATGGTTATGGACATTACGCTAATAAATGTCCTAGTAAGAAAAATGATAAAGGAAAATCCAAAGCTTTGACTGCTTCACATGAGATTGAAATATCAACTGAGTCATTTTCTGATGAATCTGAATCTAGTTCTTATGGGTTTAGAGCTTTTGTTGCTTCTATTGTGGAAACTAATAATTCTCAAACTCCTCATACTGAAACTGACTCTATTGATTCAATCTCATCTGCTAATGAAATTGATGGTGATGTATTGGATATGACAAATGCCTACAGTGAACTTTATCAAGAATCAATACATCTAACTAAAGAAAAAATTAAATTAATCAAAGAAGTGACTGAGTTAAAAAACATTATAAGAAATCTCCAAGAGAATGTAAATTGTTTCACTCCAAAAATTATAGAACAAGAAAATAAAGTAAATTCTCTTATTGAAATAAATGAAAATTTAAAAGGAACTTGTTTTATTTACGAAAAATATTCAAACATTTACAAGACTAATGAGAAAATGGAAAATTACTCGATTCGGTCAAAGAACAATGCACAAATCAGGTATTGGATATCATCATGTAGTAAATAAAAATCTAAAACCTGTTGTAACTCATGCTCCAAAATTTGTTAAAGAAATCAAATCACTCTCTACAAATTCTAGACAAAAGGGCAATAAATTCAGATCTTCCAATACTAGATTTTTTAATAGGAGAGTGCCAATCTGCTATACTTGTGGATGGGAAGAGCATACTTATGTGTATTGTCCATTTGACTTTGAATACTCTCAATACTATGTTCCTCACTCCCAAACTTTTAAGAAAAATGAAGTCATTTCATTGAGTAGTTCACATAAATATAACAAGCATGTGATTCATAACAAATCAAATCTTAAATACAAACGAGTTTGGATTCGGAAATCTGATTTGACTGCTCAGGTTGCTCATATTTCACTCAAAGCAAGTGAATCATCTAAGTGGTTCCTTGATAGTGGCTTCTAGGCATATGACGGTGAGAAATCATTCTTCTCTCATCTTAGTCCATGCTCAGAAGGAACTGTGACTTTCGGTAATGGAAGTTCTTGTAAAATTACTGGAAGAGGAACAATTAATGCACCTGGTTGTCCTAAACTAAAAGAAGTCCTTTATGTTGAAGGACTTAAGGCTAATCTCATTAGTATTAGCCATTTATGTGATGATGGGATGAATATTAATTTTTCAAAAAATCTGTGCACTGTTGTTGATTCTAATGGCAAAATTGTTCTTGAAGGGATTAGATCTACTGATAACTGTTACACTTTTAGCGATCATCTCCAAAATAATTGTCTTATCACTAAAACAAATGAGATCAATATCCGCATCGAGGCTTGGTCGATGAATAAAATGATCTTTACAAATTAGCCTCTGGTCAACTTGTTAAAGGTTTACCTAAATTAAGTAAACTAGATGGATCTATTTGTAGTGCTTGTCAAATGGGTAAACAGACCCGTGTTCCTCACAAGAAAGTAAATGTTCCTACTTCTTCTAGGATTCTTGAATTAATACATTTTGATCTTGTAGGTCCCATGAGAACAAGTAGTTTAGGAGGTAAGAAATATGTACTTGTTGTGGTTGATGATTTTTCTAGATATACTTGGGTTGCTTTTCTTAGAGAAAAATCTCAAGCTTTTGATGAATTTATTATCATTTCTAAGAGAACTCAAATTGAAAAAAATCTTTCTATAATTCGAATTCGAGGTGATTATGGTAAAGAATTTGAAAATTCATCTTTTGCGAAATATTGTGCATCAAATGGAATAAAGCATGAATTTTCTGCTCCTCACACACCTCAACAAAATGGTGTGGTTGAAAGATAAAATAGGGTCCTTCAAGAGATGGCTAGGGTTATGTTAAATGCTAATAATGTGGCTAAAACTCTGTGGGCTGAGGCTGTTAGTACTGCATGTTATATTTCAAATCGAGTATACCTTAGACCAAACACTACTAAGACTCCATATGAAATATGGAATGCTAAAAAACCTCAAGTTAGTTATTTTCGAGTTTTTGGTAGTGCATGTCACATTTTAAGAGATCGTGAATATCTTAGAAAATTTAATGCTAAAACTGACAATGGTATTTTTCTTGGTTACTCATTGAACAACAGAGCCTATAGCGTTTTTAATTTAAGAACTCTTACTGTCATTGAATCAGTTAATGTGGTTGTAGAAGATCAAAAATCAAATTCTTCTTCTGGTTTAAATAGAGATATTGACGATGAAGTTCTTATTGTTCCTATTAATCATGAAAAAATTAGACTTGATAACACTAATTTATCTTCTGACAATGAAAATTCTACACACACTACATCTAATATCACTGAAGATATCAGTGTAGATATTTCACACAACAATATCTCTGAAAATGAGTCTCGACATAGGCCTTCCTATGCTCGTGATATGAGAAGTCACCCACCTTCTGCTATCATTGGTGACTTGTCTACTCAACTTCTTACTAGACGAAAATTTAAAAATCTGTCAAACCTTCTTTCTCATGTATGTTACACATCAAATCTTGAACCAAAAAATATTAAAGAAGCTCTTCTTGATGAGCATTGGGTTACTGCGATGCAAGAAGAGCTCACTCAATTCAAAAGGAATGATGCGTGGGAACTTGTTTCTAGACCTTCAAACATTAGAATCATCGGTACAAAATGGATTTTTAAAAATAAAACTAATGAAGAAGGTAAAATCATTAGAAACAAAGCAAGATTGGTGGCTCAAGGTACACTTTTTCAAAGTTGAAGGTATTGATTTTCATGAAACATTTGCTCCTGTAGCTAGGCTTGAGTCCATTCGCATAATCTTAGCAATGACATGTCATTTAAAATTTAAATTATACCAAATGGATGTAAAGAGTGCATTTTAAAATGGTTTTTTGACTGAGGAAGTGTATGTGGAACAACCCAAAGGATTTGAAGATCCACATCATTCTCATGATGTATTTAAACTTAAAAAGGCATTATATGGCTTGAAACAAGCACCTCGAGCTTGGTATGATAGACTCACAAAATACCTAATCACTAATGGTTTTAAACGTGGTAGTGTGGATAAAACATTATTTTTGAAAGAAGAATCATCTAATTTAACTGTTGCTCAAATTTATGTTGATGACATTATCTTTGGATCCACATTAGACTTAAATGCTCATAAATTTCAAACTCTAATGAGCAATGAATTTGAAATGAGCTTATTCTGTGAGTTAAATTGCTTCTTAGGTCTCCAAATAAAACAATGTTCCACTGGCATTTTCATTTCCCAATCTAAATATGCAAAAGAACTTGTTAAGAAATTTGGCTTGGAATCAAGTAAATCTGCCCGCACCCCTATGAGTACATCAGTGAAATTGACAAAAGATGTAAATGGTAAAACTGTAGGGGATACACTTTATAGAAGCATGATAGGTAGTCTTCTCTATCTTACTGCTAGTAGACCGGATATTGCTTACAGTGTGGGTATGTGCGCTAGATTTCAGGCAGCCCCTAAGGAGTCTCATCTAACTATTCTTAAACGTATCATTCGTTATGTTAACGGTACACTAGAGTTAGGTCTCTGGTATCCTTTCGATACCACATCTCATATCATTGGTTTTTCCGATTCTGATTGGGCCGGTAACTCTGATGATCGTAAAAGCACGAGTGGTGGTTGTTTTTATATCGGAAATTGTCTTGTTTCTTGGCTCAGCAAAAAACAAGCTTCGGTTTCTTTATCCACTGCTGAAGTGGAATATATTTCTGCTGGTAATGGGTGCACTCAACTCTTATGGATGAAGCAAATGTTGTCTGACTATGGGATTTCTCAAGGTGTAATGACCTTGTTTTGTGATAACACCAGTGCTATTTGTATTTCTGAAAATCCTGTTCAACATTCTAGGACTAAACACATTGATATTCGACACCACTTCATACGTGATTTGGTGGAAGAAAAAATTATTCTCCTGAAACACATACACACACAATTACAATTAGCAGATATTTTTACAAAACCGTTGGATTTTGATCGATTTGAATTTCTTCGAAAATCCATTGGTTTATGCTTCATCGATTAATCACTATTTCATCACTTGTATATATATATATATATATATTTTTTCTTCGCACATATTTTTATATAATTATGTATGATACGTTCTAAAGTTTCATACGTGAACATGTGATAAAATTTTCTAAGAATGCATTTGTATTATTTTGAGTTACACTTAATTGGCTTTTATTCTGTATCATCAAGGTATTTTTTTATTATCGTTAGTATATAAAGGAATTTTTTATTAATAGTCATTGCAACAAGCTTATGTTCTGGGTAAATGTTGAATCTTGGCTTTTTTGTTCAAATAATGTTCTGTATTCTTCTGATTTTTCTTACAGTTTGCCTTTTCAACTCGAGTTAATAAGCCCGTGGAGTATTCTATACTTAATGCCCTAAGTCAACTGAATTAGGAGTCATTGGCCTAACCCTCGCTAAATGAGTTGAATAGAAAGCAAGTAAATTTCAGATTGAATATTCAAATTTTCTTTCACTCTACCTTGTAGCCTAATTGACTTGAGCAAGTAAAATCGTTGGGATTTCTTCAAATCTATTGCCCTAAATTAACTAGTTGGGAGTCAATGTTCTAAAGCTTATTAAAAAGGTCTTTTAGAAAGCTTAAAAAGGTGTGAGTATCTTTTCTTTTATGGAGAAAATTAAAAAAAAAAAAAGAAAAAAAAAAAGGGAGTCTCAATATTATTTGGACTATATGTTGTTGTTGTAATTAACTTTGATTTTAAAATCTTCCTTTGTTAACTATTGTTTTCGTAATGTAATACCTATGATGTGTATAGAAAATAGTGAATTTTAAGCTACTCTTATTGCTTCGTATGCATTTTAGGATGTTTTAACTCTTTCACATGAAATTTTATTGCGTATTATAAAATTTTCTTTAAAAAAAAAAAAAAAAAAAAAAAAATTCAAATAAATTTTCGTAAGTGTCACGGACGTCCGTGAATTTTACACGGACGTCCGTATTTACAACCCCACACTAACTATTTTCTCCCGGCCGTCCGTGAATCACTACGGACGTCCGGATTTCTATAGGTTTTCTGAGATTTTACCACGGACGTCCGTGAATCACTCCGGACGTCCGGAATATAAACAGTTTCCAATGTTCGAACGGTCTTTTTGCAGTTACTGCACCTGACAACTGTCATTCATTCACGGACGTCCGTGCATGTCTCTACGGACGTCCGTCGGTTCAATTTCCAAAATCTTCATAAAGGGGTTAATTTTTGTTCCCACGGATCTCAAGGTCTTACGGACATCCGTGCAAATTTTTTTATAAATCGGCTTTTTGATCCGTCTTCTTCATTTTTCACTCTGTGCTTCCCAGTTCAACGAAAGATAAAGAATGTCTCTAAATAGGAAAAACTCTAAGAAATCTAACGGTTCTTCCTCTTCTTCATCGCATGAACTTCAACGTTTTCCTTCTAAAAGCCATGAAGAACGTTTTCAACGTCTATTTCTTACTCGAAATCTCATAGTCGAACGGGTTGTTCTTGACAAATTTCTCAGAGATCATGATATATATGAGATGTTTGCTTCTCGGGGTTGGCTTTCACTTCTTTCTCTAACGGGCTCGGCTTACATCGATGTGGTTCGGTGTTTTTATGCTAATCTCCTCAACGCCAAGATAGTAGAGAGTAGGATGGAGTGTTATGCAGTGACTTACATTTTTGGTAAGCAAATCACTTTTTCTCCTTTACTTATCTCTGAAATCTTAGGCATTCCTTTAAATGAAAATGGGTATAGTTATCCTGTAGATGAAAGTCAAATTCAATCACTGTTTAGTCCTTCCACCGTCTATGACTATGTGTGCAATGTACCGTCTCAACTCACTGGAATTGCATTGCACTATTCTTCCTTGAAAATGAAATTTCAATGGCTTCGCCACGTTCTTTTTGCCACTCTTACACCAAGAGTGGGAAATAAAGATCAAGTGCGTTGGGACATCATTTATCTAATGTTCCTGTTAGACAAAAATCGTCCTTTGTGTGTATCTTCAATTATTTTTGAATTAATCATTCGACGCATGAGGGATGATACCTCTAAAATGTCTCTTCCTTTGCCTATAATCATTAGCAAGATTGTTGAGTCTCAAATGACTCTTCCTCCTTTTCTGGCTACTTCTAGAGCCATGGCACCATTAGGTAAGTTAAAAAAAATTGGGAAAAGGGTTACACTAGATTTGGACGATGTTGAATTATTAGATGAAACGTCTGATGAGGATGAGGCAAAAGATTTTCCTGCTCAAGAAGATTTTCCTCAAGCTGCCGCTGCTCCTCCACCAGTTCCTCCGTATCAGGGTCAAGAGGGTCATTATTATGATCAACATTTTGATAGGATGCATACTGAGATGCAACATATGCATTCTGAAATTCAAAACTTATCTAATCGGATTGAAACTGGTTTCAATATCTATGGGGAGCAAATTTCTTCGTTACAAATGACAATGATTGACGGTTTTGAAGCAATGATGAATCGTTTTAACAATGTCTTCCCGCCTCCAGGAGCACACTATCCGCCTCCTGAATGATGTTTATTTTGTTATAATGCTGTAATTCTGACAATATTATTTTGGTTTGAGGATACATTATGTTTTCGTAATACTGTAATTCTTCTTTTCATGTCTTAATCTTTTCAATTTTAATATGATGTTAAAAGTTTTCTTCATTTGTGCTTAACTTCAGAATTTATATTTGAATATAGTTTCACTGGTTAAATGTACCCTTTGTCACATTATGACAAAAAGGGGGAGATACTATTTATATTTCACTTGTGCTATTAATGTGTTCTATGGTTATTTCAATAGGTGAAGAGCTACAACTAAAAGATAAATTTCTAATATAGTGTTAAGGTTACACTTTTACTTGGCAAATAGTTAGGGGGAGCAAATAGAGTTGTAATTTCAGCATTTGCATTCTAGATTGATGTATAGGACTTACAAGGGAAATGAATGTATTGTATTTTCTATTTTTTCAATCCTTGTAAACTATTTTTTTTTGTCATGATTGTGACAAAGGGGGAGATTGTAAGACTTTTTGTCACCATCATGACCCAAAAAACAGTATTGCTCCTTTAGGAAATAGTTTTGCCAAGTAATTAAGTTTGACAAATTGGTTTGTCATTATTGGACCCACGGTCGTCCGTATTACACTCACGGACGTCCGTGACCCTAAAACATATAAATTTTAGGTAGTTCGGGCAGTTTGGTAACTGATCCGAAAATCTTCATTCTAAAATTTTTGTTAGTCCAAAATTTTGTCATTGAGATTACTTTTCATCTTTTGATTTCATTCTTTAATCTCTTTGATGTTTATGGGTCTTTATGATTTCATGTTTGAGAGTGTAAGACTTGTGTGAGACAAGTGAACCTTCGCAAGAAACGTAGGTTGATAGAAATGTTCACTATGGATAGTATGATGGAGAAAGGCTGTCATGTTTGGTGATTGGAGTGCTAGGGCATATCATTCCAAAGAAGCACTGTAAAGTTTTTTTTTGTTCATAGTGAATTTCTTTTTGGATCTGAGATAGATACCGTGGTTTTTGCCTGTGATGGGTTTTCCATGTTAAAAATGTCTTGTGTACTTATTTTGATTGTGTGATGATTGTGAGTAGATTTTAATTGATAAATTTAATAGATTATATTAAAAATCCTAAATATCCCAAATTTTCAGATTATATGGGGCAAATACCCAAAAAGTGGCCCTAAAATCATATGGCAGTATAGCACACATCACGCTCAAATGTGATTTTAGGACCATTGCTTGGGGATTTGTAACACGTAATTAAAAGTGGACTGTTTGATGGTAATATCATGGTCTCAAGATCCATTGTATTGAATGTCGGGGTGAAAAATGATCTCCATCTGATTCCAAGCAGTCAATGGAAGGGATTTTGGATGTTGGCCTTTTCAATAAATCTATTGGCGCGAATATAGGTACCCAAACCAAATGGTACCTTTAAATGGGAGCTACAACTTGCACACAAAATTTTACAGTGACACATGGTTTAAAGACAGACTTGATATGTTTGGGATCAATGCCACTTGGAACACCATCTAATCCGTCTGAAATGAAGGCCATGATTTAAGGATCTTTCTTGCCAAAGATTGGTAGGAAATGTGATCTCTATCATCGGATTTAACACAGTCATCCATTGAATCCATTAATGGGCTTTGACTATGTTAAATCAGATGGCATAGATCGTGTTTCGTGCCAATCTTTGGCACATATGATCTTTACATCATGGACCTCAAATTAGATAACTTTGTTTGTGTTTGAAATTTGGGAATTTATAATAATCTATAAAATTAAGCAATTTAATACTACTCACAATCACCACACAACAGAAATAATAACGCAAGTCGTTTCTAACGTGGAAAACCCATCACAGGTAAAAACCACGGGATCTATCTCAGATCCAAGAAAAAATTCACTATGAATTAATAACCTTATAGTGCCTCTTTGGAATGATATGCCCTACCACTCCTATCACCAACAATGACAGCCTCTCACCATCATTTTATCCACAGTGAACATTTCCAACAACTGTCGTTTCTCACAAAGGTCCACTTGTCTCTCACAAGTCTTACACTCTCAAACAAGAATTAGAAAAGACACACTCATCATTGAGATTTAGGATTGAAATCAACAAATGGTAAGTAATCTCAAGGATAAAGTTTGGACTATAAATTTTACAAAAGAGGATTTTCGGATCAGTTAATAAATTGTTCGAACTTCTTAGAATATATAAGATTTCGGGTCACGGACGTCCATGAATCACTCACGGTCGTCCGTGATAACGGACGTCCGTGAGTGTACTACGGAAGACCATGGGTCCAAAAATGACAAAACAATTTGTATACAGATTTACTTGGCAAGACCATTTTCCTAAGGAGCAACACTGATTTTTTAAGTCATAATGATGACAAAAATTCTCACAATCTCCCCCTTTGTTACAATCATGACAAAAATCAGTTTCCAAAGACTCAAAAATTAAAAATTACAATATATTCATTTTTCATCTAAGTCCTATACATCAATCTAGAATGAAAATGTTGAAATTACAACGCTATTTGCTCCCCCTAACTATTTGCCAAGTAATATAATAAAAACAACCTAAACACTATTTTGGGATTTGATCTTTCACTTGTTGATTTTCACCTGTTGAAAGAAACATAAATTTTTAATAGCACAGGTATAATATAATTGTAACAATTTATGGTATGAAGGTTATCTCCCCCTTTTTGTCATAATGTGACAGAGGATCAGTTGAATTAAAAAAACAACAAATAATATCTCAATTTAAGCACAATATAAGATAATTTTGCACAACCATGTAAAACTTGAAAAGATTTGTACATATCATGCAAATAGTTTAAAATTTTCAACAATCCTCTTCAAATGCACCATCAAGAAAACACAGAAAACACACAGCCACTCAGGCGGCGGAAAATGTGCTCCAGGAAGCGGGAAGATATTGTTAAGCGATTCATCATCGCTTCAAACCATCAAGCATAGTCATTTGCAAAGAAGAAATCTGCTCCCCATATAAATTAAAACCAGTTTCTATTCTATCAGATAAGTTTTGAATATCTGAATTCATGTGCTGCATATCAGCATGCATCCTATCAAAACGATGGTCATAGTAATGACCCTCTGGAGCTTGAAAAGGAGGAACTGGTGGAGGAACAGGAGCTTGGTGACCAATGTCTTCTTGAGCAGGAATGTCTTCTGCCTCATCCTCGTCAGAACTTTCATCAATAAATTCAACATCATCCAAATCTATTCTAATCCTTTTCCTAATTTTTTAAAGCTTACCTAATGGTGCCATGGCCCGAGAAGTAGCCAAATTAGGCGGAAGAGTCATTTGAGACTCTACAATCCTACTAATGATGATTGGAAAAGGAAGAGACATTTTGGAAGAATCGTCCTTCATTCGGCGTACGATAATTTCGAAAATAATAGTTGACACACACAAATGACGATTTTTGTCTAAGAGAAACATTAGATATATAATGTCCCAACGCACTTGATCCTTATTTCCCGCTCTTGGTGTAAGAGTGGCGAAAAAGACATGACGAAGCCATTGAAATTTAATTTTTAGAGAAGTGTAATGCAATGCAGTTCCAGTTAGTTGCCCTGGATCATTGCACACAAAGTCGTACATAGTTGAAGTATGAAACAGTGAATGAATCTGATTTTCATCCACAGGGTAGCTATACCCATCATGATTTAAAGATATACCCAAGATTTCAGAAATAAGTAAAGGAGAAAAATTTATTTGCTTACCAAAAACATACGTTATAGCGTAACACTCCATCCTGCTCTCAACGATTTTGGAGTTTAGAAGATTTGCATAAAAATACCGAACCACATCGGTGTAAGCGGAGCCAGATAGAGATCCGTGTGAAGTGAACGGACGTCCGTAGCTCTTTGAGATCCGTGAAAATAGAAATCGACCGTTAAAAGAAACACAAAATGTCGTTGGTTTTTGGACCTACGGACGTCCGTAGAGACATGCACGGACGTCTGTGGATGATTTGACAGCATGCAGTTGAAATAACTGCAAAAGGACCGTTCGAGATTTGAAATGACGGTTCATATTCCGAACGTCCGTGGAGGTTCACGGACGTCCGTTCAAAATTATATAGTAAGAGTATCGAAACACGGACGTCCGTTGTGATTCACGGACGTCCGGATGAAATTTGGCAGTGAGATATCTAAAAGACGGACGTCCGTGAAGCAACCAAAGTCGTCCGTGACACTTGATAAAAAAATTTAATAAAAAATTTCGAGAGAAATTTTTTTTTATATGGCACATAATAAAATTGCATGTGAAAAAAAAATTTAAACATCCTGAAATGCATACGAAAGAGTTTGAGTTGATCAAAACTAACAATCTTCAATTAAAATCATAGGTACCACTTAAGATAGATGATAGTTAACAAAGGAAAATTTTAAGATTCAAAGTCATTTGCAACAAAAATAGTCCAAATTCATATTGATAGAGAAGAGTGACATATTTTATACAGAAATTTTACTTGATAAATGATTTGTCACTCACACCTTTTTAAGCTTTCTAAAAAACCCTTTTAATGAGCTTTAGAACATTGACTCCCAACTAGTTAGTCTAGGGCAATGGATCTTAAGAAATCCCAACGGTTTTACTTGCTCGAGTCAATTAGGCAACAAGGTAGAGCAAAAGCTTATTTGAAGATTCAAACTGAAACTTACTTGCTTTCTATTCAACTCATTTAACGAGGGTTAGGCCAATGACTCCCAATTCAGTTGACTCAGGGCATTGAGTATAAAATACTCCAATGGGCTTATTAACTCGAGTTGAAAAGGCAATATGTAAGAGATATTAGAAGGAAAATATTTTCATTTTGAATATATTAAACAGATATCAACATTTTATTCAGTTCTCAAGTTTGTTGCAATGACTATTATAAAAAAATTTCTTTATATACTAAGAATATATAAAATATTTACCTTGACAATACAGAATAAAAGCCAATTAAGAGCAGCTCAATATTAGAGAAATGTCATCTCAGGAAATTTGATCAAATGTTCACATTTGAAAATTTAAAATGTATCATATAGAACCCTGAAGCACAAAGAACAAAAAAATATGTGCAAATTCAAACCAAAACATTATACAAGTGTTGAAATAATGATTAATTGATGAAACATAAACCAATGGATTTTCGAAGAAATTCAAATCGAACAAAATCTAACGGTTTTATAAAGATATCGGCCAATTGTAATTGAGTGTCTATGTGCTTAAGGAGAATAATTTTATCTTCTACCAAATCACGTATGAAGTGATGTCGAATATCAATGTGTTTAGTCCTAGAGTGTTGTACAGGATTTTCAGAAATACAAATAGCACTGGTGTTATCACAAAATAAGGTCATTACACCTTGAGAAATCCCATAGTCAGACAATATCTGCTTCATCCATAAGAGTTGAGTACACTCATTTCCAGCAGAAATATATTCTGCTTCAGCAGTGGATAACGAAACCGAAGCTTGTTTCTTGCTGAGCCAAGACACAAGACAATTACTGATATAAAAGCAACCACCACTAGTGCTTTTACGATCATCAGAATTACCGGCCCAATCAGAGTCAGAAAAACCGATGATATGAGATGTGGTATCGAAGGGATACCAGAGACCTAACTCTAATGTTCCGTTAACATAACGAATGATACGTTTAAGAATAGTTAGGTGAGATTCCTTAGGGGCTACCTGGAATCTAGCGCACATACCAATACTATAAGCAATATCCGGTCGACTGGTAGTAAGATAGAGAATACCTATCATGCTTCTATATAGAGTTTCTTCAACAGATTTACCATTGACATCTTTTGACAATTTAACAGATGTACTCATTGGAGTGCGAGCTGGTTTTCTTGATTCTAAACCAAATTTTTTAACAAGTTCTTTTGCATATTTGGATTGAGTAATGAAAATGCCGAAGGAACATTGTTTAATTTGAAAACCTAAAAAACAGTTTAATTCACAAAATAAACTCATTTCAAATTCATTGCTCATTAGACTTTGAAACTTATGCGCATTTAAGTCTAATGTGGATCCAAAAATAATATCAACATAAATTTGGGCAACAGTTAAATGAGATGATTCTTCTTTTAAAAATAAAGTTTTATGAGATGATTCTTCTTTTAAAAATAAAGTTTTATCCACACTACCACGTTTAAAACCGTTATTGATTAAATATTTTGTGAGTCTCTCATACCAAGCACGAGGTGCTTGTTTCAAACCATATAATGTTTTTTTAAGACGAAAAACATCAAAAGGATGATGTGGATCTTCAAACCCTTTAGGTTGTTCCACATACACTTCCTCAGTTAAAAAACCATTCAAAAAGACACTCTTTACATCCATTTGGTATAATTTAAATTTTAAATGACATGCTATTGCCAAAATTATACGAATGGATTCAAGTCTAGCCACAGGTGCAAATGTTTCATGAAAGCCAATGCCTTCAACCTGTGTGTAGCCTTGAGTCACCAATCTTGCTTTGTTTCTAATGATTTTACCTTCTTCATTAGTTTTATTTTTGAAAATCCATTTTGTACCAATGATTCTGATGTTTGAAGGTCTAGAAATAAGTTTCCACACATCATTTCTTTTAAATTGAGTGAGTTCTTCTTGCATTGCAATAACCCAATGCTCATCAAGAAGAGCTTCTTTAATATTCTTTGGTTCAAGATTTGATGTGTAACATACATGACATAGAAGATTTGACAGATTTTTGAATTTTCTTCTAGTCATCAGTTTGGTGGAGACATCACCAATGATTGCACTTGGAGGGTGACTTCTCATATCACGAGCATAGGAGGGCCTATGTCGAGATTTATTTTCAGAGATATTGTTGTGTGTATTTTCTACATTCACATCTTCAGTGATGATGAATGTAGGGTTTGTAGAATTTTCATTATTAGATGAAAAATTTGTGTTGTCAAGCTTATGTTTCTCATGATTAAAAGGAACAATAAAAATTTCATCATCAATATCTCTATTTAAAATAGCAGAAGAATCAGATTTTTGATCTTCTACAACCATATTTACTGATTCAACCACAGTAAGTGTTCTTAAGGTAAAAATCCTATAAGCTCTACTATTTAAAGAGTAATCAAGAAAAATTCCATTGTCAGTTTTAGCATCAAATTTACTAAGAGACTCGCGATCCCTTAAAATGTGACAAGCACTACCAAAGATACGAAAATAACTAACTTGAGGTTTTTTATCATTCCATATTTCATATGGAGTCTTAGTAGTGTTACACCCGATTGAATATGTAACAAGCAGTACTAATGGCCTCAGCCCACAGATTTCTAGCCACATTGTTAGCATTTAACATAACCCTAGCCATTTCTTGGAGTACCTTATTTTTTCTCTCAACCACACCATTTTGTTGAGGTGTGTGCGAAGCAGAAAATTCATGCTTTATTCCATTTGATGTACAATATTTAGCAAAAGATGAATTTTCAAATTCTTTACCATGATCACTACGAATTCGAACAATAGAAAGATTTTTTTCAATTTGAGTTCTTTTAGAAATTATAATAAATTCATCAAAAGCTTGAGATTTATCTCTAAGAAAAGTAACCCAAGTATATCTAGAAAAATCAACCAATACAAGCACATATTTCTTACCTCCTAAACTACTTGTTCTCATGGGACCTACAAGATCAAAATGTATTAATTCAAGAATCCTAGAAGAAGTAGGAACATTTACTTTCTTGTGGGAAACACGAGTCTGTTTACCCATTTGACATGCACTACAAATAGATTCATTTGGTTTACTTAATTTCGGTAAACCTTTAACAAGTTGATCAGAGGCTAATTTGTAAAGATCATTTTTATTCATGTGGCCAAGCCTCTGATGCCAGATATTGATCTCAGTTGTTTTAGTGATAAAGCAATTGTGTTTGAGAGGATCACTAAAGGTGTAACAGTTATCAGAAGATCTAATCCCTTCAAGAACAATTTGACCATTTGAATCAACTACTGTGCACAAATTTTTTGTAAAATTAATATTCATCCCATCATCACATAAATGACTAATACTAATTAGATTAGCCTTAAGTCCTTCTACATAAAGGACTTCATTTAATTTAGGACATCCAGGTGCTTCAACAGTTCTTTTTCCAGTAATTTTACATGAACTTCCATTTCCGAAGGTCACATTTCCCTCCGAGCATGGACTTAGGTGAGAGAAAAATGATTTCTCACCAGTCATATGCCTAGAACAACCACTATCAAGGAACCACTTAGAAGATTCACTAGCTTTTAGTGAAATATGAGCAACCTGAGCAGTCAAATCAGATTTTCTAATCCAAACACGCTTGTATTTAAGATTTGATTTATTTTGAATCACATGTTTGTTGATATTATTATTTGAACTACTCAACGAGATGATTTTATTTTTCTTCAAAGTTTGATAGTTAGGGACGTAGTATGAAGAGTATTCAAAGGCAAATAGGCAATACACATAAGTATGTCCTTCCCATCCACAAGTATAGCAGATTGGAACTCTCCTACTAAAAGATCTAGAAAAGATCTGAATTTACTTGAATTTTGTTTAGAATTCGTAGAAAGTGATTTGGTTTCTTTAACAAATTTTGGAGCATGAGTTACCTCAGGTTTAGGATTTTTATTTACTGCATGATGATATCCAATACCTGATTTGTCTGTAGTTCTTTGACCAGAATTGAGTAATTTTCCCATTTTCTCATTTGTTTTGTAAATGTTTGAATATTTTTTAGAAATGGAACAAAGTTTCCTTTTTAAATTTTCATTTATTAAAATGAGGGAATTTACTTTATTTTCCTGTTCTATAAATTTGAAGTGAAACAATTCACATTATCTTGAAGTTTACTAATAATGTTTTTTAACTCAGCCACTTCTTTGGTCAATTTAATTTTTTCTTTAGTTAGATGTATTGTTTCTTGATAGAGTTCACTGTAAGCATTTGTCATATCCAATACGCCACCATCAATTTTAGTATCAAAAGATAGTGATGTAATAGAGTCGGTTTCAATAAGGGATAGTGTTCGAGAATTATTAGATTCAATAATTGAGGCCACAAAAGCTCTAAACCCATATGAAACAGGTTCAGATTCATCAGAAGATGATTCATTTGATATATCAATCTCATTAGTGACAGCCAGAACTTTAGATTTTCCCTTATCATTTTTCTTATTAGGACATTTATTAGCATAATGCCCATAACCATAACACTTAAAGCATTGATTTGTGTCAGTAGATTCCTTTTTAGGTTTCTTCTCAAAAGATTTAAAATTTTCAGAATTTTCAAATTTTTTAAAAGGTTATTTCTTATTTTTATAAAAAATTTTAAATTTTTTAACAAACAAAGCAAGTTCATCTAATTGATCAGAATCACTGCTTGAATCAGACTCATTCTTAGATGATTTGTAAGTAACACTTTTAGTAACATGTTTGTCTTGAGTTTCATATTCATAAGTTTGTAACGACCCGACAAGTTCATCTAAGTTTAGATTGTCAACATCTTTAGATTCAACAATGGCATTGACTTTAGATCTGAACCATTTAGGTAGTAACTTTAGAATTTTTCGCACAATTTTAGTATTAGAAATAGGTTCTCCTAAATTAAACGAGCCATTCACAATATCATTTAAGCGAATATAGAAATCAGAAAACTTTTCATCCTCATCTATGCGAAGATTTTCAAACTGAGATGTGAGCATTTGAAGTTTGGAAATCTTCACTTGAGGAGTTCCTTCATAAGTGGTTTCAAGAATTTTCCATGCATCTTTGGCTATGGTGCAAGTACTTATTCGACGAAACTCGGAAGCAGTAAGTGCTCCAAATAAAGCATTAAGGGTGTTGGAATTAAAACCAAGATTATCATATTCCTGATCCGTCCATAAAGATCTAGGTTTGATAGTGGTATGTGGTATATTATCGACAACAGAGGTCGTAGTCGGTGACGACCATCCGTCCTCAATAGAATACCAAATGTGAGGATCCATTGAACTTAAAAATGCTCTCAGCCTTGCCTTCCGGTAAGGATAATTAGAGCCATCAAACAGAGGGGGTCTAGCAGTAGACGTACCTTCTCTAGGAAGATCGTGATATCCCAAATTTGACATAACACTTAATTTGTTAAAATTTATCAAGTGACCAAGCTCTAATACCAATTGAAATTTGGGAATTTATAATAATCTATAAAATTAAACAATTTAATACTACTCACAATCACCACACAACAAAAATAAGAACGCAAGTCGTTTTTAACGTGAAAAACCTATCACAGGTAAAAACCACGGGATCTATCTCAGATCCAAGAAAAAATTCACTATGAATTAGTAACCTTACAGTACCTGTGACAGCCCGAATTTCGGCATCCCGAAATCCGTGCCATCAACACGACCTTCAAGGCTGTGCCCTGAGCTATTTACCACACATTGTATATATACAAGCCAAAACCGTAATTGAAGCACGCATGGCTACTCTAAATCGAAATTTCAAAACCATTATTTGGTCTCGCAAGGCTGTCCTTGTCCCATGCCAATTCATGGACATAAGAACACACCCAAAAGTTTAATGAAAATTATTCATCCTAGATGTTTTATCAAGAGACAGAAATTAAAACATTCGAAATAAAGAGGCTCGATATACCAAGCCATACATAGTACACTCTCAACTCACTCTCTGAGTATGCAGCGGGTTTCCTAGAAGAATTCCTCAGGAGGAGGTTCTGACTCTTCTGTGGGCACGAACACCGAGGCCCTTGGATTAACTTCTCCCGAAATCTTTGATGCCGCTAGTCCTGGACCTGCGACGTATAGTCTAAGGGGTGAGCTACATCCTAGCTCCGTAGGGAAAACAAGAGAACATATAGATCATCCTTTCACACATATGTCAGTAACTTAACAAGCATAGAATTTTCAAGAAATCACTTATGTACAACAATTTGAGTAACAGGAATAACCCAATGGTTCCGACCACTACTTAGCATAGTTTTGTTTAATCTCCTTATAAGTTTGGTTGTGACTTTGGCCTAATCACTTAAATCTTAACTTAAGTAGTCCTCGAGCAATATAGCATCGAGCCCCGATGGAATACCCGCCATCGTCGTCTAACTAGACAGTTGTTATATGTATTCCCTGGGAATACTGCTCGAGCCCCTTTCTCATAGGTGGCGGGGTCTATTCTCAATCTACATCCCTGGGATGTGTTATGAATGTACGGATTGGCCGCCGTACCGGTCACGGATATCCTGCCGAGTCAGTCGTGGGTATCCCGCCACGTCGGTGGGGTATTCTAATCAACCTTAAATAATAAAAATATCAATGTGATTTACATATAGTTATTCACCGTGATTGTGTTAAATATATTACATTAGGCCTTATCACGTTACCTTTGTTTCTCTGTTTGTTTTCTTACGCATCCCTGGGATGCCCCATGCTTCTAATTCACCCTTCTTTGATTGAACCACATGATTTTTCGTCCCCTGGGACCTCAGGATTTTTCACATTGTAACACACCCACCCACCCTTATCATGAGGGTTTATGGAATATACAACTATTTAAATAGACTATACTATGCATATGAGTTCACGGAATAATGCACATGTTTCAAGAATATTCCCTACCTGGACGAATCTCAAGGCACGCCGCCGTGGAGGTTATAATGCATCAACCTACATTTAAAAAATAGTTTTAGAACGATCTAAGGTCATTGGGGTGTATGACTCCCAAGTTTCTTATATTAGAAAACCAAGATCCGAGTGGTCACGGACCTCACATGACCATTTATCCTCGCTCGGCGGTCACTTTGACCTCGCCGAGCGGTCTCTTGACCTCGCCGAGCGGTTAAATCGAGATCGCCGAGGTTAAATCGAGCTTGAATTATATGTGGACTCGCCGAGCGAGCTCCCCTTTAGTTTTAGGGACCGCTCGAGCGAGCCCAGAGTCATACTTTTCTCTGTTCATCCTCGCTCGAGCGAGCCCTTTTAGACCGCTCGAGCGAGGAACAACGATTTGTCCCTCGATCAAGATCGAGAACAAGTGTCCATCCTTCATTTAACCTTAATCTTATACAAAGCAACATTTAGCCAACATCCTTCCTACTATTCAAAACATTCCTAGGCATCTATCATGTTTTTAACGTACCTCTGACGATGAATCACGCACAAGTCCGATTTATGATTTGAATATCTACTAGGCTATCCGGCCTCCCTGGTTCTTCCTCCCGTCATTTCCTCTGATCTCCTTTGCTGACCTAAGTCTCAACGAACCCTAGTTCTCTACCAGGCTCTTTTCTTCTTTCTCTCTATATTCTCCTTCTCTCTATTTAGGTTAGAATAGATTTACGTAAGGGCTCCTCTCTCTCTTCTTCACTTTTATATCTATAATTTTTGGGATATACTAGTGTGTTTCCCACATACACACTTAATGTATTTGGGTCGTTTTGGTCTCCTTGTGAAACACATATACCTATGTGTAAATACGTGCCGTGCACTCATCTCAAAAATTTGCGGTTGTGACAGTACCTCTTTGGAATGATATGCCCTACCATTCCTATCACCAATAATGACAGCCTCTCACTATCATTCTATCCACAGCGAACATTTCTAACAACTGTCGTCTCTCACGAAGGTCCACTTGTCTCTCACAAGTCTTACACTCTCAAACAAGAATTAGAAAAGACGCACTCATCATTGAGATTTAGGATTGAAATCAACAAATGGTAAGTAATCTCAAAGATAAAGTTTGGACCAGAAATTTTACAAAAGAGGATTTTCGGATCAGTTAATAAACTATCCGAATTTCCTAGAATATATAAGATTTCGGGTCACGGACGTTCGTGAATCACTCACGGTCGTCCGTGATAACGGACGTCCGTGAGTGTACTACGGACGACCGTGGGTCCAAAAATGACAAAATAATTTGTCATACAGATTTACTTGGCAAGACCATTTTCCTAAGGAGCAACACTGATTTTTTAAGTCATCATGATGACAAAAATTCTCACAGTGTTCCATGTGGCACAAATCTCAAAATACTATGCCTATCTTTTTAAACCTTGTGCCACGGTACAATTTTTGTGTGCAAGTTGTAGCTCCCCTTTAAATAAGGCCACCAAATCTTTGAGAGCCCCCACGTTAAAACCCACTGAATACTTTGCATGATTGAAATTGTTTTTCGTTCCAGTCTTTCACACAATGGATCTCAAGATCATGGGAGTTACCATCGTCAACCAAATTTTGACTTTACATGACATAGATCGCAAAAACTTACCTTAAAATCAAATTTGAATGTGATGAATGCCATGTGATTTTATTTATCACTTTTTTGGAATTTGTGTCACGTCAAATCAAAGTCTGACTGTATGATGGTATGCTCATGATCTAGAGATCAAATGTGTGGAAGATTGGGACAAAAAACAATCTCCATCATCCCTTTCAAAGTAGTCAATGGGTTTTAGTGTGAGCGCTCGCGCTCTCAAAGATTCGGTGGGCGTATTTCACAGGTATTCAAAACCAATTTGGGGGCATGTTTCTTGGTTTGATGGAACTTCTCTTTCCCTCTATCATCAAATCTCGCCAAAGAACTGTCATCTATCTAAACAATAAAATGTTGGCGACCATAAAGTTCTCGTCTTCACCATCGATTCAAGTACTTTTTATTTGAGGGTCAAGACTATATATCTGGTATTAGCCCTAAGTGCTATGTCTAGACCATTTGAGCACCCCCATCACGAGGATCGGGTGCCCCGACAACTTGGATAAAATCAATCAGGTATATCCCAAAATTTTGTGTCTGCTCCGATACATATCGACTGTTGAAAATGTGAGCAAAGATGCCCAAAAATCAATAAACCAAGTTGGTTTGGTGTCACCTTATCTTTGACCCATCAAACGAAGGTAAAAAAAGTAAAAAAGAAAATTATTTTCTTAAAACCACAGGTCCCATGACTAATCAAACCCAAAACGAGTGTTGTTTTGAATAGATAATGCCATGTAGCATGTGATCTCACGTCCCGGTGTAGCCCTGAAAGGCTACATCTGGATCTATTTGCCCATTTCTCATTTAAGAATCAACAATTTTAAGGTTTGTGTTAGACTTTTTTTGTTTTGCGTGAATTTGTATTTCTAGGGTTTGGGAGTTTTTTATTTTCTAAAATTACTTGTTTTTTTCCCTTTTTTGGTTTCTATTTGTACTCTTTGGAGTTTGAGGGTTCTGAACTTTTTAATTTCTAAATTTCATTTTTTTTTATTTTTTATTTCTATTTGTATTTAGAGGCTATTCAGCAACTCGAGTTTTGTAAAAAAAATTGTGAAATTTCATTTTTTATACTGAACTTAGTATTTTCATAATATGGCAACACCGTGCGGCCCACATTATCGTTTTTTTTTTTAAAGATAAAATCTAAAAAAAATTCCGCCCTTGATCTTGGCTGAAATCTCAAGGGTTTTTTTTCATTTGTTTTCCTTACTCGTGAATTTTTGCAGAGAAATGGCAACTAGCTCTATGAGCTCTAAGATTTCGGGTAAATCACCCATTCAATCACTTCAAAACTAAGTAAAGGTAAATCACGTCCCCCTTCACAATTAAGTAGTGCTCATCTTCCCAAAGCCGCTTATATCCCTTTCGCAACTGTTTATGTCCCCTTGTCATTGAAGATACAACCCAAGATACATTTTATTTGACTGTTTTAATTCAGACGACTGAGATTGTTTTTCACCACAATATTTCACACAATGGATCTTAAGACCATGGGTTTCCCACTAAATGGTAAGTTTTTTATTGTACGTGCACACATCCCAAAAAGTTGCCTAAAATCTTATTTTAGCATGATTTGTGCCACAGGAGTTTTTAATCATTTTTTTGAGATTTGTGCCAATTGGAACAAAAAACTGACCGTCTGATGGTACATTATAGTCTCAAGATCCTTTGTGTGGTAGATTGGGGTGAAATACGATCTCCATCGTCAATCAAATCAATCAATTGTTGATAATAGAGAGATCATATGAAATTTTTTTTTTGAAGGCCATGATCAAAAGATCCTATGTGAGAAAGACAATCTAAGCCGTCATATTTGAAAGGCACGATCAAAAGATCCAACGTGAAATAGCATGAAAATTGACTTTGATGGTATCCAACACCTGAAATAGCGTCATCAAAGTTGAATGGAAAATTGAGCATTTACTATTCAGGCCTTTTAAATGAGCAGTGGAACTTAGTTTAGAGATTTACATCGTAGTAATTCATTTCCTAAATAAATGGCTCTCACGTGCTTTGCAAGTGCAGGGTTCACTAGTATATATATATATATATATATGTGCGTGTGTCTGTGTGTTTGTGTGTTGTGTATACTCTCGAGACATGAAGATTGTTGTGAATTAATTTTATGAAATGGAGATATTTTTGAGAAAGGGACAGAGGGCGAGATCCCCCCGTTTTCTTAGTCGAACCTGAGGCTTCTTAGCCCTGTCTGACTGCTGTTCTATTAGGCTTTCTAGGCTGCTGTTTCTATTAGTTATTTCTGGGATTGTGGTACTGCTTCTGCTATTTTCTTCATCATCTACTCCCCACTTTAACAGATTTATGGGTTGCTGAAATTCAAGACCATTGAGTCTCTTTCCCTATCCTAAATCCTAGTCTCTTTAGACTGGTTTGATTGCTGTGATATACTATCTTTTCAGACGTATTATTAATGTTGTGATTATAGTGTTTTCAGGATTATGACTACAGAGTGTTGGTTCAGATTTGGGACTGTTCCGAGACTTCAAATCCATGTAAATATAAGAATGTTTTCACTCTTTAATTATTGCGGCTTGCGGTCTAGGTATTAGAGCTGCGCTTAATTGGGTTCCCTTTTTCTTAAGATGGTATCCGATTTACATTAGGGTGTATGATGCGTGTAAAATGTCATGCAAATTTTGTAGCATTTGTGTCTGTTATTGATCATCATTTCACTTGCCCTCATCCTTTGGGGTCTATTTGTGAATCCGTTATTTATATATGTTGCGATAAAATGTGGCTAATTTTCTGTTTATGACTGGTTTGCAGCTCGTGGGCATTTCTTGGAGGGGACATGCGTAAATCCTACTTTATTATCAACCATCCAGAATAATGAGCCCATTAGCAAATGGCACAGATCGAAGCAAGGCTTTACTGAGCGGTTTGAACTGTTTGTCAACCAGCATGAGGTATGCTAATTCCACTTTTTCTTGGATTTTGTTTCTTTTTCTTCTTGGTTAATGGGGTGTCACCTACATCAAATGGATAAACTGCTCTAAAGGTGCATTGTTTGTGCCCCATGACATACTTTTTTGAGCAATCCAAGTCATTCAAGTGGCTGAACGTCATATGGACTGATCTTAGCATAAAAAGGGTGCCCATAAGAGATTTTGAACCAGTCGATCCAAGGATTTTAATATAGACAGTAATTCATATTTAAATTAGGCTCCATATTGAAGTGCACAAATTGGATGATTCAGATCTTCTTATGGATACATGATACCCAACCACGTGGATGAAGTGGATTGATAAAAAATATGTTGCATGTAGCATCAAGTGGCCTAAAACTAGGCTAGTGAGGGTGTTATCTATTGAAGTAGGTGACCGGAGTCTCTCTTCCATTTTTTCCTTTGGTCTGCACGACTCCTACAGTTTAATTGAATCATGCAGATTTGCAACACGTATACAGAGTTGAATGATCCTTTTGTACAACGTGAGCGTTTTGCTGAGCAGCTGAAGGTACCATTACTAAATCAGAACAATATGATTGCTAGGACTTTTATTTAAATAATATGATCAAATTATTATTGATAAAAAAATGATTGTTGTTTCAGGATCAACAGTCAGGTGATGACGAGGCAATGGCTTTAGACGAAACGTTTTGCACAGTTCTAGAGTATGGGTTGCCCCCAACTGGTGGTTGGGGCATGGGGATTGATAGACTTACAATGTTGCTTACGGATTCACAAAATATCAAGGTTAGTTATATCCATCTCTGTCCCTTCCTTATTCATACTGTTTCAAGTAGGGCTGTCAGGGGGCGGGCGGGGCGGTGTCAGGTTGAACTGTTAGCCAATCCATCTGACCCGGTTTTTGAACTAGTTCTAGCCCATAAACTTGTCTTGTCAGGTCTGGTTGGGCCTTGAAATGTCCAACCCGACATTCGAGTCGACCCCCCTCTTGAAGTATGGCAGAATTTCCTGGATCCCCGTCCTGTCCTCTTAAAATAATGCAGTCTTCATGAATTATTGATGCAAAGGCGTTGGAGGTGGCCCTCAAATAGAATAAGATTCTTCTCTGCCCAGTGAATTTTCTGCTTTGGATGGTCGAATTCCTGGGTATAGCCTTTTTTCTTCCTTCATTTACACTAGCTGCTCAGACGAATAAAACTACTGCTTTCGGGGTGGAATTTGATGTAAATCGCAATCACGTGGCACGTGATCTAGCACTTGATTGTAATGTTTTCACGCTACATTCAAGTTTGTTGTCCCTTTAGATTATATGTATATATATAGCCATAGTTTCTAGAGTATAAGTTTCTAGATGAAGTATGTAATAATAATCGTCGTAAATCTTCAAAATGATGCAGGAAGTTCTTCTCTTCCCAGCCATGAAGCCTCAAGACGAGCCTTCCTCCAAAGGTACTCATTTATATGTTTTGTTCATGTTTTGTAAATGTTGTTACAGATATGGTTTAGGTGGCACATTTTATACAGAAATGTTGCATCCTAAAACCCATCCACGAGCAGTCTATGTCCACATTCGCATAATGATATATTTTTTTTCTTTTTTTGGGAATGCCACAAAAAAAATTCATGAAATTTTCCAGATGCACAATTGTTGACTGGTTGTGTTTTTTTTTCTATTTTCTACCAATAATATGAATTTAAAAAATTCATGAAAGTTTGCATTCTTTTGTTGGTCATGTGTAGGCAATTAAAATAGTGGTTTTCTATGAAGAAAAAGAATGTCTACAATGTGCTAGCAGCTCGTTGATGTGGGTGGCTAGATAAGACAAGTGTAGTTGAGGACAATGTATGAGTCTATGGTGACGAGACTGCAGGTGGTGCTCAGGAACCTGAAATGGATGACAATAATTATTTATTTTCCTTTTTATTATTATTGGTTTTTAAATGGACGAGACGATGATCAGCTAGAATTTTATTAAGAATATTTAAGTTTTAATTATGTCGGACTCTATAATTGGAATAAGAGTATTGTCATAGATTTTATTTTGATTCATTGCTGCTTTTGAAATTTTGCCTATCGCAGGACAAGGTGTTTGTTGTGCCTACATGATGTGTGACACATGATATTTAGGACTTAATAGATTTAAATTATATTAAAAATATGAGTTTGATTAAGATATGTTTAGGAAGTAATAATTAAAGTTTGAGTAACATTATTTTCATGCCACATCCTACTTTTCTTCTTGTTTAATTAATTTTTATCATATGTTTATATTATATATAAATGAGTTAGCTTCCAATGGCATCAAATCTGTCCATCCACGATGTGTGGACACTCATTGTACACTAACCCTATGTAAAGTTAGAATGGGGTAGTTGAGACTTGGGACTAAGTACGAAACTATTAGATGTCTTTTTAAAAAAAAATAATTTAATAATAGGGAGCCATTACTTGCACTCACAAGTGAGTGCACTGAGTGAAAAAATGACTTTATATTTTAGGGACTTGTGACATGTGAAAACACAATCTAAACCATGGGTCAAAAAATCGTTCGATACCGACACGTATCGCCTGATATGTATCAGTTTTGGACCTGGGCGGTACGATACATTACCAATGTATCGTATCCCCTAAAAAATAGGGTAATTATCGTCCGATACGGGCAATGGTTGAGACTTGGGACTAAGTACGAAACTATTAGGATGCAATGTATCGCCCAGACGGACGATTAATGCATAATACTTTGAAATTATCGGGCAATAATTTCAAATTATCGTCCGATAATTTGATTTTTTAGATTTTTTGAAAAAAAAAAAATGTATTGAACCGATACATTCAATGTATCGGACGATACGCGATACGTATCGTCCAGAACTTCAGGACGATATGTATCGAAAATCCGATATTTTAACCCTTCATATGAACCGTCTGATTTAAAGTTAATAATCTATAGATCCTTAGTGGATGAGATTGGCACGAAATATAATCTTCATCATGCGATTAAATATAGCCAAAGGCTATTATTTGATTCAACGGTTGACAACAATAGATCATATGATAAATATTGCGTTTTGCTCCAATCTTATCCACTATGAATCTATAGATCATGAACTTTAAATTAGACAGTTTAGATTGCGTTTTCACATATTAAATGTCCCTAAAATACAAAGTCTTTCTTTAAGTAAGGTGTAATCACTTAAAAAGCGTGTGCAAGTGATGGCTCCCTTAATAATATTTAGGAAAGTTTTCACTTATATCTTTATTATATATGTATGTTCCTACATAATCTACCCTCTCTCATCACATGGCTCTTCTCTCTCTCAACGTGGTCCCTTCCCTCTTTCAGTTGAGTTATTATTGGGTATCTTACGCAATCGGTGATTGTCAATCACCGTCCATGGTGCTCAGGTCAAACTTATCTGTCAAAATGGTTTATACTCAGTGGTGCTCTGGTTAATCTCACTAATTTGACATTAAAAAATATATGTGCATGGCATTGGTCCTTTATTTGACCAATCACGATTTTGGCTAGTCTTACTAATTTAGTATTCTAAAGCATGGTATCAGATATCGACCGATACCGTTACATATTGACAATATATATCAGTATTTTGGCAAATTGATATGTATCGGTACTAATACGTATCGAGTATCCAACTCGAAATCGGCATTGGTATCCGTTGATACACATCGGGTATTGGCTAATACCTGTATTTTTCTTTTATATTTTTTCTAAAAAAATGGGCCAATCCTTATCGGTATCGGCCGATTCGTATTGGTCCTCCAAGTACCGATACCAGATATCGATTTTGCTACCTTGCTCAAAAGTATCCTTGAACGGATTCTTCCTTTGTTCAGTTTGGTGCGGACGCACTGGAGTGATCCAAGCCAATATGATAAAGGGTAGCTCTAAACGCGCCCACACATTCTCTGAAAGCGCCTACGTCGGAGACCCCTTAAAACCCATTGATTAGGTCGGAACCAATCTTTGTCACAATGAATCTTGAGATCATGTCGCATCGATCAGACGGTCATTATTTTATTCCACATGTCACAGATCCCTAAAATATGTCCCTAAAATCTTGTTTGAGGGTGACATTTTTGGAGATCTTTAACTAGTGGGCTGAAAAACTGACCGTTTGATAGGTGCTACATGATCTCAACATTCATTGTGTGTGGAAGATCAGGGTGAAACATAATCTCCATCATCAGATCCAAAACAATCAACGATTTTTAAGGGGTCTGCGATGTAAATCCTGACGGAAATCCTTTCAGAGAATGCGTGTGTTCACCTTATAGGTTATTTTTTTCATTCGTTTCCATATACTGTGCAACTTCCTCCTTTGGGCACTCCTTACATGTGTTTACCGTATGCGAACCATACTTGCACTCGTTTTTTAAGTGATTGCACTAAGGTTAAAAAAAGACATTGTATTTTAGGGATATGTGACATGTAAAAATGCAATCTGGGTCGTTTGATTTAAAGTTCGTGATCTATACAATCCTTAATGGATAAGGTTGGTACGAAATATAATCTTAATCATGTGATTAAATATAGTAAAAGACTATTGTTTGATTCAACGGTTGACAATAATAGATCATATAGTAAATATTGTGTTTTGCTCTAATCTTATCCACTAAGGATTTATAGACCATGAACTTTAAATCAGACGGCCTAAACTGTATTTTCACATGTCACATGTCCCTAAAATACAAAGTCTTTCTATAACCTCGTGCAATCACTTAAAATGCGTGTGCAAGTAATGGCTCCCTTACCCAAGGTCCACGTGGCACCCAAAAAGTGTTTTAGGTGTCACGTGGAGCTCCACGTGAAAGGTTGGAGGACGGTGACCGTCCTCCCATAAAGGACGGAGGCCTTTTCCTATATATATATATATATGGCGCCCCGTTGACAGTCCTAGACAAATCTGTGACCTATCACGTTGACCTGACCTATCTGCACCCTTAGACCCATGATGTTACTGAATACTGAGTTCACTAATTCGCTTGATTCAAAATCGGGTTCTCAAGTTGCTAGTTGCTACTAGCACACAAACCCGATTAGCTAGGCGTAGGATATTGCCACGACCCAGAATCCTTACCCGATATCGAGGGCCTAGAATTCCGTGTTATGACACCGCACGCTAGTTAAGGCGATAAGCGGACATACACATAATCTATAAATTGACTTAGCATATGGATTGAGGCATTTAAGATAACATTAAAAATAATTTACTCATAAATTAATAACGAAAAACATAGACAATAATAATGAAGTACTTAATCCTAACCATGCATCTAGGATATCAAATCAAAATCAGTTTCAAATAGGGTAAAACGGTCTCAAATGTAAACTCACACAATATATCAAGGCTAAAACAAGTCTCTCAAGAAATAATGAAAACTAGAGTAAAAGGGTTCTCAATGCTGGTAAAAATCTGCTGGATCTATGCTCTCATTAAGGTGGTAGCCGACATCCTTGTTTATATGAGCCATCTCCGGATCAGCAGCTTTCAAATCATCAAGGACGGGATAAGCAGAATCTTCACCTGAAACTGTTAGATTTTGGGAGGGGGGTGAGTTTACTCAATCGCGTAAACTCAGCGGGTTGCACAATCGATCCACCATAACTTACTCAGGTGGGCGTGTGTGCAATCGCTTGAATTGCGGTGCATTTTTAAAATATAACCAACATCTTAAATAAATAAAATAAACTTATCCATAATTCATAGACTATCATAATCAAGACTGAAAAATATACTAATATAACATAAAGAGTGTATGATGCTTATATTTTCTTATCTCTTTTCCTATTTGTCTCATCAACTTAGCATACGTAACATATCGTAAGTCTTATTAATTACTCCATACGCCTACACAACGTACTTCGCATCTTATCTTATTTAAACGATCTGTGCCAGGATCGCTGCTCGAGCCTACCACGCGAGGTCCACGTGTAGATAACCACCTAACCTCCATATTATAACATAAACTACCATCCAGCCAGATGAGGTTGCCGGCATAGTAGCCACGATGTCCCCTTAGTTCGAGACAAGGCTATAATGTCCTTAAGACCCGTCTTGGCTGCAGACGTTAGGCCCTTACGGTGGCTCGTAAGGTATGGCACATGTAGAAACTTAATTCATATTTAGCTGGCTTTCACAGCGTGTCTTACATATCATATCATTTTTCGGTTATGGGCTTAGGTCCCCGCCCCGATTTTATATTTGCGTGGGCTTAAGTCCCCACTTTCTTAACATACATGTGTCTTAACATATTCTTTTCTCATTTTTCTTAAAACTTAGTTAGAATGGGCCACGGTGCGATAGGCTTCACTAAAATCACGCTTTCCAAGGGACGGGTTCCGTAGTAACTTAGGTGTACTTCGTGTGGTATCCCATACTACCATAGAGGGGTTGCATCCGTACATGGATGCCTACATTCCAAGTTTCACGTGACCGTGAAAGAAATCTCACCGTGACGAAGGCTTAAGTCATGTGTCATATTTTATTCTTAACTTATATGCGTATACCCTATCATGATTTTCTATATGATGAATGTCATATGATAATGGTGAACATATATAAGAATGAATTATAATATAAACTTTAAACATTTCATATTTTTGAAGAAAATTAATAAAGAGCATAACATACGAAATATTAAAGTAAAACAGAAAATAATAAATATTTAACTATATTTATTTTATAATAGTGTTGAAACTATACTTCATTAAGGTTAATTATATTCATGAAATTTGGTGATTGACTGTTATAGCGATCCAACCTATTTTAAAATTCTAAATGAGCGCATGTGTCAATTCAAGAATTGTATGAGGCTTAGAGGAGGTAATAGAATGGTAAGTGTTGAAAAACGTCTATATTTGACCCCTTAAACTTATAGATTATTATTCGATGCAAGCTATTTAATGTATTTTATTTAATCTTAGCGATTTATAAGTCTAGAGATAAGTTTAGCATAAAGTAGTCAAAGAGTAAAAAAATAATGTCAAACCCGTGTAACCTTGGATCATCTAAAACGTATCCTGACTTGCAGCTTAATTTGGACCTTAAAAATATTAAATTCGTGAAATTGTTATTCCAGACAAAGTTGTAGATCTCGTTGTCTTCTTTCCAATGCCGCAAGAATCACGTCAATCAGAGTTCGGAATAAAAAGTTATGGCCAAAATACCGAGGCTGTGTCTGTTGAAGAGTTTGGCCGAATTTCACGAAAATCTGGGAAAAACGATCCTATCGATTTTGAGCCTAATTTCTATATTTTTAAGACCCGAAATTTATCAAAATTTAAGGAAAAATTAGGGTTTTCTTTTTAAGAAATAACTGAATAATTTAAGATGGATTTACAGGCACCCACCTGTTGAAGCGTGATTCGAATCCTACGATGATTTGGGTTGATGGAGATCGGATTCGAGAGACGATATGCCCGAGTCTTTTCGCGAGAATTCCTTTCTTACGATAAATTGGTCCTGAGTCTTTTGATAAACTACGTAAAATTATAAAATATAACTAATTAAATTAAGATTTAAAGTCACTAAAGTAGCTCCAGCTCTCTTAGTTAGATGATGATTCATTTTTTATATTAGGAGGCATGGTCTTCAATCTGCGAGCAAATTATCATAGCCTAACCTACTTCCATACTTATCAAAATTGTCATTTTTATTTTTTTTTGAAAAAAATGCTTTTTAAATGCATTTTTTTAGTATAATATTGGGAACACATTTAACTTGTTTTTTTTTTTTTTTTAAATAATATTTTTTTGCTTATTAAACATGTTTTTTATAAAAAAATTTCAAATTTGTTTTATTTGTCAAAAAAATATTAAAAAATATAATATTTATTATGAAATCTTAATATTTTTATTATCTTTTTTTGATTTTTTTCAAATATCTTTTGCCTTGTTGATTTCTCAAATTCCCACTTGGCAACTCTGCTAAGGCTGTGTTTGGGATTGCTCTTTGGAAGCTGAGAGGAACTCTCTGCTCTAGCGCAGAACACTTTAGTATGAGACTGCATTTGGTTGTATGTGCTCTTAGCTCTTTTGGAAAGTTGAAGAGCTCAATTTGATTCTATTTGAAAGCGCAATTTAAATCTGATCTTTTATGTGGTCTGCTCTTTGGCTCCAAAGAGCAATCCCAAACACAGCCTTAGTTTCTTACATCAAAAAGTACAAAGTTAAAATTAAAGTGAACTTTTCATACATGTTGTACACATATTTGACATATCCAATCCGTTTAAGTGACAAAACACGATGATGAATATGTGCATGAAGGGAGTGCACTTCCGAGGATTCAAACTATAGTGACCAAATTCTCTAAATTTTTTAAAAAGTCGCGAATAATTCACGATTTATTGAAAAATCGAATAAGTTTATAATTATTGGCGACTTTTTCAGAATATTGAATCTTAAGAATTATTTGCATATTTCATGAATTATTAGAGAATTTCCCTAGTTTTTCCAAAATTTTGCGTGAATTTGTATATTTTTTCAATTTTCTTGAATTTTTATATCTTATAATTAATATATTTTTAATTTTTATAATTTTTTTTTCCAAATTTTAATCTTTTTCTTTCCGAATTTGATGAATTTTGCTGGAAGTTTTCCAAGCTAATTTATTCCCGAACCCCAACTTGGTCTATGATTGAAACCAATAAAAACAGTTCAATATAGATAATTGTTCCATTTGATATATGGTTATCAGTGAAGTGCTCAGATTGGATATTGATCATGTGACACCACATCACTTGAAAATTTGCTAGTGAGGACTATTACCTATTGATTTCATGGATTTCCCATCAAATGATTTGAACCATTCGATCCAAATACTTCAATATTGGCCATTGCTTATATCAAATATAGGGTCCACATTAGAGTGCTAAAATTGGCTGATAGGTATATATTTTTTGGGCCTAAATGAAGTTTTCATGAGATCTAATCATTTGGACAAAGTAGATTGTAAAACATATTTTCGATAGGATAGAAGTAGCCTGGTCTCATATTAGTTTGCTGCCATGTGGCACCCAATCACATGATCGAGTTGCAAGTAAAGCAACGGGCTCGATAATTATAAATATTGTGAAAAACATTGCTTACCTGGTCTCATATTAGTTTTCTCGCACTTTCTATTTCTTATCTTTTTTCTTCTGAAATTTTCCCTTGTCACTTTATTCCCGTACTCGCTATTGGTGATTAGTTTATATTTCACCTTCTGATCATATAAATAAACTTTTCCGAGTCTCAAATCGACCACACGTTGATGTAAAATTACGCTAAAGAAAATTCGTACCGTCACTACAAAATTAAATGAAGATAATTCATCTACAAATGATGAAGTGATCAGACGGTCTAGAAATGAGAAGGAACCTCCCTCAAAGAAGTTCAATAATGCAATAGGAATGAATAAAGAAATAGCTAATTTCTACTGATTATCTCCTAATCTCTTCAATATAGGTGTTTCATTGTGTCAAATTATAATTCTAGCATAGTATTATGTCGAGGATGCAAACAAGTATCACTTCTCGAATGATCGTAAGCAACGATATTGACTTCTGAGGATGCTTCCCGCAATATCAACAATCGATCATCTTTTATAACGTCCGATGCACAGATACGGGGCTGGTAGTTCTTCGGAGGGATCAAAACTAAAGTCTCCATTGCGATTGACTTCTCAAAGAATAACTTAAGCAATTGTAGCTCATACTTGTGGAACTTGAATCCTTTCACTTCGACATATCTGAGGCAGCGAAATACGCAACCCAATTTGTCAAAATGTTCTTCTACATAGGTTTCCCAATCAGTTCGATCTTTGAATTGAAATCTTCCCATCTGCAAATATCAAATCCTCTCGGTAAAAAACCCGACAAACAAAGAAAACAATGAAAAAAATAAAGACAACAATACAAAATTACATGATTCGGAAATATGCCCTCATCCACGGGCGATAGTGAGTTCCTTTCATTATTTCTTGTGAAAACTAGGGTTACAATCTCTCATCCTTCTCTTCTCTCAATGAATTGAGTTTTCCGTACGAAACCCTAACGAGACAATTATACATTCTCTACAAAAGACTTAAAAGTCTCTTTAAGGAAAAAATTATGAAATTAACTCTTCGTAACCCTAATTATTTTTCGATCATCTCATAGAGTTGCTACTCTTGTGCTCCAAAATGAATAGTAGTAGTTCAAAATGTCGATCAGTATCATCGACAGAATACAAGGCACAATTAAAATTGAGACACAAGACAAAAAAATCTTAGATGTTGTAATGGGTAATTTCCAAATTGAAATAAAGTAGGATGACAAAATGGGTAATTGAATTTGCGCAGTGTTGGGGGTTGGCATTTATCTTTGTGCTCATATGTTGCGACAACATGTAAAAAAAGAAAGGAATTGGAGAACAAGAAAGCAAATCAATCACACACGACACAAAAATTTTATGTGGTTCGCCAATGGAGCCTACATCCACGGATTCACTCGAAATCCACTATTCTCAAGAGCTACAGAAAAGTTTACACGAGCATTAACAAGAGAACGATACTTAATTGTTAGAAATTTTGTCATAATCATGATCAAATTTAGAAGTGCTCCTATATGCCAAGTAGATTCAGTGATTCGGATTGACGGACGTCCGTGAATGGACTCATGGACATCCGTCGTCATAGACATCCATGAGTGATTCACGGATGTCCGTGTTCTGGCGGTTCCGACGGTTATGGGAAGTTAGTGTCTCAAGGACATCCTTGATCAATGACATTTTTACCCCGATAGTATAAAAATGATATGTGTGATTCGGGATGTAAGACTTCAGGGGGAAAGATCTTCATGTTAAAAATGTTCTTCAGAGTTTCTCATTTGTCTCAGTGATCTTGATAGTTTCAATATTGTTATTGGCTCGTGTGAATTGAGCGGACCATCGTGAGAGACGACGGTTGAAGGCGATAGCATTGTCATTATGGAAGGGATGATCGTGAGATGCGGTCAATGTTGGTGAAGAAGAGTGATAGGGGATTTCATTCTTAAAAGTACTATAATAAATTATTTTCATAGTGGATTGTTTGTCTTGAATCTGAGATAGATCACGTGATTTTTACTTATGAAAAGGTTTTTCACGTTAAAATCGTCTGTGTTTATTTTATGGTTGTGTTTGCATATTTTCTCTTCTTATATCATCAATAACCCCGAAAGTTCAAATATCATGTAGTTACTTAGAGCTAACAAAGCAGTAAGTGAAATTATTCTTTGATCCTCGACCCACATGCCCTTTGGGCTGAGGGCTTCGGCCCCAGACCTTAGCAGTCGTGGCTGGATCACCAATATTCCCTGAATGCCTTAGTAGCATTAGTCTCCACATAACAACACAAAATACAGAGAGAAATTAGTATAAGAGAGACTCACATCAATGAAAACTCTCTCTAATCGTGGGCAATTCTCAAGAAAAAAAGCAACATCGAGAGGATTGCAAGAGCTCTTCGGGTCCATCAATATCTGAAATTCTTCCAAATTAGGAAAGAAAATTCGCCTCGCATCCCTAATCTTTGTTCCTAGCTGATGCAGCAGTAAGGTAAAAGCATTTAATCTTTCAATGTTGATCAATCACATGGACATAAAGAACAATCCAAGGATCGATCGGTAACATACCTCGAGAATCATAGCGTTGATTGTGAGAACAATGGTTCCCTTGAATTTTGAAAGAATATTTTTTAACTCCGAACGGTCCACAGATTTTTGGCTACTTTTAGAAAGAAGAAGGACATCTTCCATGAAGGAATGATAACGTAAAATGCTTAAACATTGTAATGTTCCTTGGTAATGGAAAGAGCTGAGATTTGGAATATTAATTTTAATCTCCACACAATTAAAACGACAATTCGACAATGTGAATACCTTCACCTTTGAATCAGTAGAAAAACAAAAATCTAAAGCGTGGTCAAAAAAATTAGGTTGGTCATAAATCTGGCATTGCCTCAAATCCACCCTCTCAAGAAGCACAGAATTAGAAAGCATAAATTTAATCGCGACATTGGATATTTGTACCTGCCGGAGAACAAGCGTCTTCAACAAACTGAACCCATGAAAAGTCGAAGTAAACTCAAAATGTGGAAAGCGCAAAGCAGAAAGCTTCAAAATTGAAACCGATACTGATCCACTGTCAAAAAGACTCCATGGAAAATTAAGTGGTTTTTTGCCTTTATTGACTTTTGACAAGTCCAGATCGAGCTCTTCAACCTCTTTTGATATCGCGAATTGAACCCATTTCAAGACATTTGATCCATTGTCCACTGGATCGAAGAAGATCTGCAGTCTAGTTATTTTAGGACCTGTATGGAGATTCACAATTTGATTGACAAAGTCCATGAACTGTTCTCTGCTACATTTCTTCGCAAATTCCTTACCAAAGTTCAGATCATTAGTATGAATCCACGATTGCCGGAATCGCTTCGATAGAATGCCGATTTTCATAACTGATGTCGTGGGCAAGAATTTAAACACATTCTCGAGGACATCGTCCGAAAGATTGATTCTCATGGGGTCGCCACTCTGAGCTTTTTGTTTGATTTTTCTATCGCATAGCTGCACTGATTTTTCTTTTAATGGGTTTGAGGTTTTCATGAGAGCTTTTGATGGTTTAGAGTTTATGGGCTGTAGATGAAATTGAAGAGGAGTCTTCTAATTTGTTTAAGCCTTTCTATTTAAAAGTTGGGTGGCTTCAGCTCCGAGAAAGGTGAGCGATGGAAGAGTTATAGGAGAGTCGAATCCCGAGACGGGTGGGAAATTTGAGAGTTGGGTGCCTCTATTTACGCCCATATCTTTACTGAATTAATGAAGACCTTTATTCATTAAGTGAGTGCTTACAGTTATTTGGTGGGCGCAAATAGAGGTACCTTTGAAAGAAACTGAAACCCTTTTATTTCAGTTTGGTTTCGGTCTGGGGTGTATTGAATCGAATACCGGAAAAATGGGTATCGATTGGGTTCGATACACCGAACTTGCATTGCTAGTCATGACGTAAGGTAGTCGTGAACCAGCTTATACATGTAACTTTTTGTTACTCAAGACTCAAATCCTATCGTCTTATGACTTGTATCATATGCATGTGAAATGTATTAGAAAAATTACGATCAGAAATCCGAGAATGATGTAATTGGACAAGAGAAATTGAACTCGAGACACATAGTCGCTATTTTTAAAGCATCATTCGCTCCCTACTCGAGTAAATCCTCAAGTTTGTAAAAGGGTTCCAGCGAGACGTTTTCAAGATACAAGGAGCCTAATCTCTTGGACGTGATCCGTTTTGAAAATCTCCTTTTATAGATCTCAAGTGCCTTTCCAATATGACTGTTGAAACAACAGTAATATTTTGGACGGCTTAGATCTTTCAGAGATCCCAATTGCTCCATCCAATAGTTAGATGGAAAGTTGCGCCTTTTCGAATTTAAACTCAAAAAGTTACCCATTTTTATAAGCAATTATAGAACGATTAAATCCAACGGTCACATAAATGGTCAATATTTGACTAATCCGTTTGACCCCAAGAGAACTGAATTAACCCACAAAATAATTACCAGATCGACCTGGTCAAAAAGTCAAATTTATGGTGGGCTCCTCGTGACGATGCGAAGTGCATAAAGGGCTAATGCGCCTACACGCCAATTGCCACGCAAGCGCATGCGGGTGCGCGAACACGGCGGCCCGCCTTTAGGGACACTTCTATTTTTATTGTCAAACAAGAATAAAAAGTAAAAAGTTCTATATGTAGGATGGACCACTTTTGACACTTTCTAACGTGGGACTATTTATTTTGCATACAAAAATAAAAACTTCTATTGCCTAAAAACCAACCCAATAAACAAAGAAATTAAAAAAGGAAATTTTATTCTCTTTGAAATTACTTAAATATTTATTATATTCTAAAGTAATAAATAAATATAACAAAATGCTTGACTTTTGTTGCTTCTGTACATTTACATATAGCTTTTTTATATGCTTTGAATCTACAATATATACCTAATTAATAAATAAATTTGGAATTTAATAAATATTTTTATTTAAATCTCATCATACCTCTAGCGAACTGGATTCGTTTGGATGTAGCAAACTGTAAATTATGAATCCGAATTTGAATCGAGCAAACAAGCGAATAAGGTAACATTGGTTTTGAGTTCAATCTATCATCTGCATCATCATCATTATTATCATCATTACAACCTTATTCAAACTATTTGGGTCGGCTTTGTGAGTCCTATTTCTTCACTGGCTCTTATCAGCACTATGCTCGTTGCAACTTCTGAATCATTAATATCCATTTTCATGACTTCCCTCTAGGTTCTCACTGGTCTTCCTCTGGCCCTACTTATGCTTATAGCATCTCTACCTTTTGTGGAGGGTCTTGTTTCGTGCCTTCTACAGTGTCTGCTTTGTGCCTTCATACAAGGTCAAATGCCATTTTTATTAACAAATAACAACAGTGCAACCAAATAAAGGGAGCCATATACTTGCACACGAAAAGTTGACCCTTGCATATAGTTTAAAAGGACTTGGTATGTCATGGCACTGTGACATGTGAAAATACCATATAAGCACAGAGTATTGAAAGTCATGATCTAAAGATCCGAGGTGAAAAGATCATTATCCTAAGATTCAATGCCATAAGAGGCCATTATCTGATTGAAAGTTGACTGTATTGATTCATATAGTAACGATCGTGTTTTGTACCAATCTTTTGCACCAAAGATCTTTAGATCATGGTCTTTCTTATAGAAGGCTTAGTTGGTGTTTTCACATGGCATAAGTCACCAAAATACCAAGTCTTCCTTTTCAACTGTGCAAAGGCCAACTTCTCGTGTGAAAGTAAGGGCTCCATTTATTTTGTTGCACTCTTGTTATCTATTTATTTATGAGTAAAAGTGAATTTGACCTCTAGAGAGGCACGAAGCAGATCCTTTACGAAGGGTTGAGACACTACAAGCACAAGAAAGTAGGAGGAGAAGATGAAGTTGTGCACTTTTCTGCAAGTTGTGAAATAAGCATTAATTTACACCTTTTAACTATCATCAATCTGAAACTAGAAATGTAAACAGCTCAAAAGCAAGTTATGCACTACAGGTAGTGCAGTAAGGATGTTTTCTGTTAAAATTAAAATGGGCTTTTATTTATTTAATTCTTGAAGTTATGCTTCAAAGATACTTCTTACATTGCATTCTAGATGAAACAGATAGATTTCATATGCAATCATCCACGAAGTGGTTTGAGTTCTCTGAAGCAGAGTATTTCTGGTTATATTCTTCGATTTAGCGAGGAAAATAAAACCAAAATCAAAGAATATAACTAACTTACAATACTTTTTTACTCATGCATGGAAAGGGAGATAAATGATGAAATCATTGATCTTATTAAGAAAAAATGAGAAAATAAAAATAAAAAATTACGCATTAAGACCAGTTTTGTTCCATAGAAATATGCGATTCTTACGAAACACATGAAATATGGGACTATGACACTCATGTCTCTTGTGACTGCCTTTTATTTTCCTTTAAATCTTATAGTAGTTAAAGTTTTTGAGTTTCTATTGACCACCCACCAATGTAAAATGAAGATGAAGAAAACCCTATTGATACAGAACAGAGAAACAGTTGCAAAAGTCTCTGTTTTGTATGGAAAAACTCAAAATCTGTAAACCAAACTTAACCGAATTTAATCGTGTGCTGAAAAACTCACAAAATTTCTCCCTGTGCAGAATTTTTCCGAATTTTACCAAAGTTAACTAACATGAATCGTTCATATAAATTTATATGGTCACATAAATTATGTAATTATCGATGTGCCTTGCATCAAACACAACTTATTTTGTTAATTAAATATATTATTTCTAATTTGAAGTAAGTTTATTTTCTGGAGTTTTATCAAATTGTTCTAAATTCTCCCTGAGTAAGTTCTTGCCAAATCATTGTTGTGCTGAAAAGCTATTAGTTTGTGTTGAAGTTTAGTCTCACATTGGGTAAATTATAGCCTTATCTCTCCCCTTATAATATCATGGACCCCTCCACTCATTGCCAATAGGTTTTGAGTTGGATGTATAGATTTATCACGATATTAGAGCAAGTCTTTCTCCACTCCACGTCACCCAGTTTAATTGTCCATGTGATTTGACTCTATCGCGGCAACACGTGCGGGGGCGTGTTGAAGTTTAGTCCTGAAAATTTGGGATTAAATAATTATCTATAAAATTAATCAATTTAATATTGTCACAATCACTACACAACGAAAATAATAACGCAAGTCATTTTTTAACGTGGAAAACCCATCACAGGTAAAAACCACGAGATCTGTCTCAGATCCAAAGAAAAAATTCACTATGAATTAAAAAACCTTACAGTGCCTCTTTGGAATGATATGCCCTAACACTCCAATCACCAACAATGACAGCCTCTCACCATCAATCTATCCATAATGAAAATTTTCAACAACCGACGTCTCTCACGAAGGTTTACTTGCCTCTCACAAGTCTAACACTCTCAAACAAAATTTTGAAAAGACACACACACATCATTGAGATTTAGGAATGATATCAACACAAAGTAAGTAATCTCAATGACTCAGTTTGGACCAGAAATATATCAAAATGAGGATTTTCGGATCAGTTAAAAAACTATCCGAACTTCCAAGAATATATATGATTTCGGGTCACGGACGTCCGTGAATCACTCACGGTCGTCTGGAGTGTAATGACCGTGGGTCCAAATTTGACAAAATAATTTGTCGAATAGATTTACTTGGCAAGACCATATTCCTAAGGAGCAACACTGATTTTTGGGTCATGATAATGACAAAAATTCTCACAATCTCTTCCTTTGTCACAATCATGACAAAAATCAGTTTACAAGGACTAAAAAATTAAAATTACAATATAATCATTATTCATCTAAGTCCTATACATCAATCTAGAATGCAAATGCTGAAATTACAACTCTATTTGCTCCCCCTAACTATTTGCCAAGTAAAATAATAACCTCAACCCTATTTTAGAATTTGATCTTTCACTTGTTGCTCTTCACCTGTTGAATTAACCATAAAACTCATTAATAGCACAAGTGTAATATAATTGTGTCTCCCCCTTTTTGTCATAATGTGACAAATGGTGCATTTAACCAAGGAAACTACATCGAAATATAAATTATGAAGTTTAGCACATTTTAAGATAACGTTGCACAATCATATTAAAAATCTAAAAGATTTGTACATATCTTCAAATAGATTAAACAAGTTTCTTCAAATCAACATGTAGAAAATGTAACCACCAAAAAAAAAACAAAGGAGTATCATCGTCAGAGTTATAACAAAAGATATCATCACTCAGGAGGCGGGAAATGTGCTCCTGGAGGCGGGAAGACACTATTTAAGCGATTCATGATTGCTTCAAAACCATCAATCATAGTTATTTGCATCGAAGAAATTTGCTCCCCATAGATATTAAAACCAGTTTCTATCCGATCAGAAAGTGTTTGAATGCCAGAATTCATATGTTGCATCTCAGCATGCATCCTATCAAAACGATGGTCATAATAATGACCCTCTGGACCTTGATACGGAGGAACTGGTGGAGGAGCAGGAGCAGCTTGACCAATGTCTTCTTGAGGAGGAATGTCTTCTGCCTCATCATCGTCTAAACTTTCATCAATAAATTCAACATCATCCAAATCGATTCTAATCCTTTTCCCAATCTTCTTAAGCCTACCCAGTGGTGCCATGTCCCGAGTAGTAGCCAAATTAGGCGGAAGAGTCATTTGAGACTCTACAATCTTACTAATGATGATAGGAAAAGGAAGAAACATTTTAGAGGAATCATCCTTCATTCTACGAACGATAATTTCAAAAATAATGGACGACACACACAGTAGACGATTTTTTTCTAAGAGAAACATGAGATATATAATATCCCAACGAACTTGATCTTTATTTCCCGCTCTCGGAGTAAGAGTGGCAAAAAGGACATGTCGGAGCCACTGAAATTTAGGTTTTAAAGAAGTATAATGCTTTGCTGTTCCAGTTAGTTAATTGGGATCAGTACATACAAAGTCGTATACAGTAGAAGGATGAAACAGCGACTGAATCTGGCTTTCATCCATAGGATAGCTATACCCATTATCATTCAAAGGTATACCCAAGATTTCATAGATAAGCAAAAGAGAAAAAGTAATTTGCTTACCTAAAACATATGTCACTGCGTAACATTCCATCTTGCTTTCAACGATTTTGGCGTTTAGAAAATTAGCATAAAAACACCGAACCACATCGGTGTAAGCGGAGCCAGACAGAGATAGAAGAGATAACCAACCTCGAGAAGCAAATATCTCAAACAGATCATGATCTCTAAGAAACTTGTCAAGAACAATCCGTTCGACTATGAGGTTTTGATTTGTAAAGTGACGATGAAAGCGATCTTCTTGGCTTTGAGATGAAAATCGTTGAAGTTCATGCGAAGAAGATGATGAAGAACCTTTAGATTTCTTTGAATTTTTTCTATTTAGGGACATTTTTATCTAGGGTCGAAATGGAAAAGAAAAAGTTTAAAAAAAATTTGAGAAGTGAAATGAGGAAGACGGTTCAGAAATGCCGTTTTTAAAAAAATTTGTACGGACGTCCGTATGAAGTTCACAGACGTCTGTAGTTGAATTGAGATCCGTGAATTAGATGTCGAACGGTTAAAATTTATTTGATTTTCGAACCGACGGACGTCCGTATTGACATGCACGGACCTCCGTGATTGATTAGACAGTTTGCAGTTGAAATAACTGCGAAAGGACCATTTGAGTTTAGAAAAACGGTTCAGATTCCGGACGTCCGTAGTGATTCATGGACGTCCGGTCTAGATAATCCAGTAAGTGTCTAGAAACACGGACGTCTGAAAAATTTTGGCAGTGAGATGTCTAAAGTTCAGACGTCCGTGAAGCTACCACGGACGTCCGTGAAACTTGGAAATTTTGATGGAGAGAAAAATTCAAAATTTATTTTTTTTTAAAATTATATGTCACATAATAAAATTTCATGTGAAAAAATATTAAAACATCCTAAAATGCATACGAAGGAATTAGAGTTGATCAAAATTCACAATTTTCAATATAATTCGTAGGTATCACTTTAAGATTTATGATAGTTAACGAAGGAAAAATTTAAGAATCAAAGTCATTTGCAACAAAAAAAATCCAAATTCATATTGATGGAGAAGAGTGACATAATTTATATAAAAATTTTCTTCATAAAAGCAAAGTCACTCACACCTTTTTAAGCTTTCTAAAAGACCCTTTTAACGAGCTTTGGAACATTGACTCCCAACTAGTTAGTCTAGGGCAAAAGATTTTAAGAAATCCCAACGGTTTTACTTGCTCGAGTCAATTAGGCAACAAGGTAGAGTGAAAGCTTAATTGAAAATTTTAAACTGAAACTCACTTGCTTTCTATTCAACTCATTTAACGAGGTTTAGGCCAATGACTCCCAATTCAGTTGACTTAGGGCATTGAGTATAAAATACTCCAACGGGCTTATTAACTCGAGTTGAAAACGCAAAATTTCAGAGAATCAGAAGGAAAAAAATTCATTTTGAACTTATTAACCAAATACCAACATTTTACTTAGTTATGAAGTTTGTTGTAATGACTATAAAAAAATTTCCTTTATATACTAACAATAAATAAAAGATTTACCTAGATTATACAGACTAAAAGCCAATTAAGAGTAACTCAAAATTAGATAAATGCATTCTCATGGAATTATATCACATGTTCACATTTGAAACTTTAGAATGTATCATATAGAATCCTGAAGAAAACAATATGTGCAAATTAAAAATAATGTATATATACAAGAGTTGAAATAATGATTAATCGAAGAAGCATAAACCAATGGATTTTCGAAGAAATTCAAAACGAATAAAATCCAATGATTTTGTAAAAATATCAGCCAATTGTAATTGAGTGTCTATATACTCAAGGAGAATAATTTTATCTTCCACCAAATCACGTATGAAGTGGTGTCGAATATCAATGTGTTTAGTCCTAGAGTGTTGTACAGGATTTTCAGAAATACAAATAGCACTGGTGTTATCACAAAACAAAGTCATTACACCTTGAGAAATCCCATAGTCAGATAACATTTGCTTCATCCATAAGAGTTGAGTACACCCATGTCCAGCAGAAATATATTCTGCTTCAGCAGTGGATAATGAAACCGAAGCTTATTTCTTGTTGAGCCAAGACACAAGACAATTACCGATATAAAAGCAACCACCACTAGTGCTTTTTCGGTCATCAGAGTTATCGGCCCAATCAGAGTAAAAAAAATCGATGATATGAGATGTGGTATCAAAAGGATACCTGAGAATTGAGGTGCCCGAACCCCTCTTCCCCTTGGTCATGTCGCGGATGATCTCCTCGACATCCACCTCCTCTGGAAATGGTGGAAATAGGGTAGTCTCAAGGACAAAATCTAAATGACACTCAAGTGCCTCATGGATGTGGCGACGTGTAATGGTGTAGTCTCGACCCTCTATTTTGGTCAAGACCACGTCGTCGGTAGGGCCATCGACAAGGCCCTGATAAAACAATCGAACCAACCGAGGGTAGTAGGATCCACGGGTCGGTTTCAAAAGATTGCCAAGTCCGGCATTTTCAAGGTATTTACGAGCCCAATTGGTCTCGCCTTGCACGTTAGGGTCCGTGAATAGGGTTGGGTCGATAATGTATTCGACCCCAACGGTCATAGCCGCCCACCACTCGTTGCGTTGAACCACATTGGTGGGTGGTGGTGGCATAGGTGGTGTGGATTCACGTGAAAGCTCACGCGAAGATGTGTCCGTCGACCCGGACGTGGTGTCCGAAGCCGATGGCGATGGGGTCCTCATGGGTGATGGGGTCGGTGGTGGCGGTGCGGCGTTCTTACTCCGGACCGGTAGCTTGGAGGTTGCCTTCTTCGAAGACAAACGTGTTTTGGGCGGCATCGTGGTAAAAATTCACAAAAAAAACTAGGGTTTCTCTAACTCAAATTGAAGAGAAGTTCAATTTTAGGGTTTACCGTAGGTTTAGGATGCGATGTTACTCGAATTCGATCCGGACTCGATCGGAATGTGCAAACCCTAGATGTCACGGTCGGTTGGAGAAGAGGAAGAAGAATGGCGCCCAAATGCAAAAGTTTTGAATGGGCACCAAAACCCCAACTCATATATATATATATATATATATATATATATATATATATATATATATATATATATATAGGCCCTGGTTCGATTAATCGATTTCTCAAAGTCAATTAATCGAGCTGCAAAACTAGCTAAGGTGCTCGAAATCGATTAATCGATTTCCAAAATCGATTAGTCGAAATACAAACTCGATTAATCGAAATCCATTTCGATTAATCGAATTCGTAGCCGTTTAAAATTTCAAATTTTGAGCTCACTGGTGTTAGCCAGTCGATTAATCGAATTCCATTTCGATTAATCAAAATTTTAAAATCGATTAATTGAATTTTACTTTGATTAATCGAAATCGCATGGTCCCTCAAAATTTTTCCCAATCCTTAAATGACTCGATTAGTCGAATTTTCCAATTCGATTAATCGAATTACAAATCGATTAATCGAAATCGTCATCGATTAATCGAAATTTCATATATCTCAAATTTCTCATTTAAATTTCTTTAAGTTATTCGATTAATCGAATCTCAGGTCGATTAATCGAAATCTAAATTCGATTAAGCGAATCTTAGTTCGATTAATCGAATTTCCCTATTTCTCTAAATCTTTCAAATATCAGGCCCACTGGCCTCTGTCAGTCGATTAATCGAGATCCACTGTCGATTAATCGATTTACTAAATCGATTAATCGAATTCCCTCAATTAATCGAAATTCTAAAATTTTCTATCTGTCAAGATTTTTTCCTCACTGGCTGATGCCAGTCGATTAGTCGACCAAAACTCGATTAATCGAATCCTCAAATCGATTAATCGATTTGAAAATTGATTAATCGGTTTTACCCAACTTCTCAAATTCTGTTGTTTCTTTTTGTCCTTTATTTTCATGGTGATATTTATTTAAAAATTTCTCGAATTCTCATTGAACAAATTGACCAACTGGTCATCATTGAATTACATGGAAAATGAGAATCCGCAACATTCTTGCGGTGTTACAATGTTGACTCTCAGCTTGTTGTAAACAAGTTAGGGTATTGTTCTTTTACATTGGCCTCACGTTCCCACGTAGCCTCTTCGGTCGGATGGTTTTTCCATCGAACAAGCACTAAGGGGATCACTTTAGTGCGTAGTACTTGTTCCTTTCGATCCAAGATCTCCACCGGTTCTTCTATCATGCTCATGTCCTCACACATCTCCAAAGGTTGACTTCCTAACACATGAGATGGATCATTCACGTACTTCCTGAGCATCGATATGTGGAAAACGTTATATACCCGATCGTATAACGGTGGTAATCCAATGCGGTAAGCAACTTCGCCTACGTGACCCAAAATTTTAAATGGTCCAAGATAACGGGGACTTAACTTCCCTCTCTTGCCAAACCTCATCACGCCTTTCATAGGCGACACTTTCACAAAAACGTGTTCACCCACTTTATAGTCGACACTAGTTCGCTTGATGTCGGCGTAACTTTTCTGTCTGCTCTGTGCTGACTTCAGCCTTTCTCTGATTATACGTACAACGGTGGCGTTATTTTCAAGTAGTTCTGGCCCTAAAATAAACTTCTCACCTGTTTCTTCCTAGTTGATGGGGGATTTACACCATCGTCCATACAGAGTTTCATACGGTGCCATGTCAATGCTCGTTTGGAAACTGTTGTTGTATGCGAATTCGATCAATGGTAGATACTGATCCCAGTATCCTTGCATATCCAGCATGCATGCTCTGAGCATGTCTTCTATTACTTGGTTCACTCGCTCTGTCTGTCCATCAGTTTGAGGATGGAAAGCTTAACTAAAATCTAGTCGCGTTCCCATTCCTTCTTGAAATTTCTTCCAAAACTTGGACGTATACAGTGGGTCACGATCCGAAACTATGCTGCTTGGAATCCCGTGTAATCTTACGATCTCCCTCATGTATAAGTCTGCCAGTCTTCCTGCCGTATACATCGTATTGTAAGGCAAACAGTGTGCTGATTTGGTCAATCGATCCACGACTACCCAAATGGCATTGTGTCTCTTGGCAGTACGCGGTAATCCAACAATAAAATCCATAGAGATCGATTCCCACTTCCATTCTGGTATTGGTAAAGGCTGCAATAGTCGAACAGGATGCCTATGATCAATCTTCACCTGCTGACAAGTCAAACACCGTGACACGTATTCGGCCATGTCTTGCTTCAAACCTCTCCACCAATAGTTATTTTTCAAGTCTTGGTATATTTTGGTGTACCAGGGTGGATAGCATAATTTGACTTGTGGGCTTCATCAAGAATCGTTCGTCTTAGATCGGCATTGTTTGGAATGCAGAGACGGCCATTGAACAATAAAGAACCATCTTCTTTCACTGAGAAGTCCGGCCTGATGCCTTCAATCACGTCTTGATGAATCTTTGTTAACATCGGATCTTTCACCTGTAGATTGTGGATATACTCAAATATTACTGGTTTCACTGATATGTTAGCCAAAAATGATCCTGTAGCCCTCGATTCAATGTTTGCATCATAGAGTGCCAGGTCTTCCAATAACTTCCACCGGTGCATACTGATGTGCAGTGAAATATGATGATATTTCACCCCTAAAGACCTACATTTAGCTACCCGATGAAAGCCATTTAACATGTTTTATATAGATTTAGTGATTTACAGACCTAAAGATGTGTTGAGCATGAAATAACCCAAAAGTTCAGAATATAACGTCAAATTCGTGCTACCTTGGATCATTCGGAACTTATCCCGACTTGGAGCTCAATTTGAACCTTCAAGATGTCAAAGTCAGAAAATTGTCAAAACACAACAGTTGTAGAGCTCGTCTTTAGCTTTCGAACGCCACAAGAATCGCCTTAATTCGACTTCAGGATAGAAAGTTATGGCCGAAATACTAAGGCAGTGTCTGATGCAAAGTGTAGCGGGAGTTCACGAAAATCTGGGAGGTCGATTGATCGACCCTTTTTGGTCGATCGATCGACCTAATCCGGGAGATTTGAAATTTCTAAAACAGAATCTGATATGGTCGATCGATCGACCCTCTTTAGTCGATCAATCGACCAAAGTTGCATTTGAGTTCGGAATTATCTTTGGCCGCGAGAATCTCGGTACTCGTTTGAAGGAATAAAATCTTGGATTCAAGGAGGAAAAAGTGGCTTCTGTTTTGGCAACTAGGGAAAAATATATATACGGAGAGTTATATTCATTGAGGGGATTCTATTCTATAGACGGGGAGTTTTTCATTTTTCTGCATTATTATTCTTCTGTGTTAGTTTTTTCTGCTTTTCAAATTGTAAGGGCATAGAGTCCCAGTTTCTTTTAACTCTCTTTTTAATATTCATTTGGAGAAAGAAGATAAGTCTTTGTCTTGTGTTTATCCACTTTCAAGAAAGGATTGTACGAACTGGGAATAAAAGCTCTCTGTGGAAATTGTTAAAGCTCTTTACAGTATTTTAAATATTGATGTTAATGTTCATTTACATTTTAACCATGTTATTTACTTTTACTATGTGTGGCTAGTTTCATTAAGGATGGAGATCTAATGAACCCCATCCGAGGTATTCATCTATATTAATATAAATATGTGATTGAGATGTCAGATGCTGTTAAAGACCCTAATATTGTTATTGTAAATGGTGAAATCTGATTTCAGTCTAGATCTAGGTGCTAATCATGCCCTATGATCTCAGATCTGCAATAATGATTTTATCCTAATTATAACCCATCTCGGGGTGAAGTTTTACCATCATCTGAGGTGTGAGTGTTAATCATACACTCATGGGGTGTTAATCATACATCTCCTTGATCTCGGATTGATAGTATGACTTTATCCCAATGATGAGTTCCAATCACGATCTGAGGTGTGGGTGTTAATCATACACCCATGGGGTGTTAATCATACATCTCCTTAATTTTAGATTGTCCTTTGGAAATTACCCTAGAGATTGGGTTCTAAATATTGTCCGAGGTGTGAGTGTTAATCATACACTCATGGGATGTTAATCATACATCTCCGTGATCTCATATCTATATTTTAGAACTCACGTGTGTTTAGGGCAGTTCTTCTTTTGAGATATCTGTTAAAGATCTCACATCTCAATCCACAGATTAATATTTTGTAAATGATAAACCTACGATGGGAAGATTTAGCATCCCAATCCTTATCTTTCATTAATTGTTTAAATCTCTTAGATTTCGTTAGTATTTATCTGTTTTATTAAAAGTTACCAAAATTCTAGGTTTTTAGTTACTGCGAAAGATCTGTGGAAATTCTTTTAGTTAATTGATATTTATGTTTTTATATTTTCTAACCAATCCTCGTGGGAACGATCTCGTACTTTGCACCCACTGACTATATCACGATTCGTGCACTTGCGAGTATAAATTTAAGGTCACATCACATACCCAAAATCAAACAAGCTAACTGAGCTGAACTCTTTCGACTCAATGCATCGGCTACTACGTTAGCCTTGCCTGGATGGTACTGTATAGAACAATCATAATCCTTGAGGAACTCCATCCATCTGCGCTGTCTCATGTTGAGCTCCTTCTGTGTAAACAGGTATTGGAGGCTCTTATGATCGGTGAAAATTTCAAACGTCTCACCGTACAAGTAATGTCTCCAAATTTTTAGCGCAAAAATGACTGCTGCTAGCTCCAAGTCATGAGTCAGGTAATTTTTCTCGTGTTCTTTCAGCTGTCTTGATCCATAAGCTATCACCTTCTTGTGTTGGTTGAGCACGCAACCCAAACCATTATGCAGATCCTCCATCGTCAAGGAATCGCTAGCACTGGAGCTGAAGTGAGTCTCGTCTTGAGTTCTTGAAAACCCTTCTCGCATGCCTCACTCCATTCAAATCTTGAATCCTTCCGTGCCAGCTTTGTTAGAGGTCCCGATATCTTTGAAAACCCCTCGACGAAACGTCGATAGTAGCCTGCTAACCCAAGAAAACTTCGGACATCGGTCACTGTCTTTGGTTGCTCCCATTTAACCACTGCTTCTATCTTTGCTGGATCTATAGTGATACCGTACTTTGAGACATGTCCCAAAAAGCTAACCTCTTCCAACCAAAACTCACATTTGTTGAGTTTGGCGTATAATTGGTGTTCACGTAGCGTCTGTAGAGCAATCCTCAAATGTTCTTCGTGTTCCGTCTTGGATTTGGAGTATATCAAAATATCATCAACGAACACTACGACGCAGGAGTCCAGGTGTGGTTTAAACACCCGATTCATCAGATCCATAAATGACGTCGGAGCATTCGTCAACCCAAACGGCATCACAAGGAATTCATAGTGTCCATACGGTGTCCTTAAAGCTGTCTTCTGGATGTCCTCTGCCTTGACTCGCAACTGATGGTATCCAGATCTCAGATCGATCTTGGAAAAATACCTCGCTCCTTGCAGTTGATCAAACAGATCGTCAATTCTAGGGAAAGGGTAGTGGTTCTTCACAGTAAGTTTGTTCAGTTGTCGATAGTCAATGCATAGACACATTGACCCATCTTTCTTCTTAACAAACAAGACCGGTGCTCCCCACGGAGACACGCTCGGTCTGACAAACCCCTTGTCCATGAGCTCTTGTAGTTGCTCTTTCAACTCCTTCAATTCAGCAGAAGTCATTCTATATGGTGCTTTTGAAACAGGCTCCGTTCCCGGTGCTAAGTCAATGGCGAATTCTATTTCTCTCTCTGGAGGTAATTCAGACAATTCTTCTAGAAAAACGTCGACGAAGTCTCGCACAACTGCTATGTCAGAGATGACGTTCTTTTCTTCCTTGTCCTCCTTTAAGAAAGCCAAGTATCCCCTGCAACCCTTCCTGATCATTCGCTTGGCCCTTACTGCTGAGATCAGTGGCATAGGTGATGACCTCACTCCTTGAAATCGAAATGATCGTCTCGTGTTGGGTCTGAAAATGATAACCTTGTTCTTACAATCGACTATTGCACAATGCTGCGCCAACCAGTCCATGCCAAGGATCACATCAAACCCTTGCATGTCCAGCAGTATCAACTTTGCCTCCAATTCATACACATCCAAGTCTCGAATTGCTACGATGACGGATTTGCAAGCTAGCTCCGTGTCCACTAACTCTCCAGTTGGAATAGACACAGATAGGACGAAGTCCAACGCCTCTGGAATAATCTTCATCCTCTTGGCAAAACGTGGAGTGACGAATGAGTGGGTAGACCCTGGGTCTATCAACACTCTAGCGTTATATCCCACGAAATATTCTTTCTCATACACAGTTAGCGTACCTATAGTATACATACATACATACAATAATTTATATATCAATTTACACACCTAATTCACATATAATTTCAGTGTTTAGAATAAGAATCTACACTAATTCCTAATGAATGCACCTTCTCTATCTAAAACTTTATTGAAATTGAAATTCCTTTATTTAAAAGAAATCTCACCTTGGATGTCGTCATGCACGTTTCCTGCCTCCTGAGCAGTGACTGCATAGGCTCTTCCGTGAATGATCGGCTTCCGTGCTTGAATGGGTCGTGGAGCTGCAACTGAAGCCGTCTTTCTTTTATCAACTTCGGGGCAATCCTTAATCAAGTGGCCCACTTTGCCACATCGGAAACAACCCCTGGTTCTCATTCTACAATCCACGGTCCTATGAGGCTTTCCACACTTGGCACAAGTCTCTCGAGGCACGGAAGAAGCATCTGAGAACCCCTGTAGAAGCCGATGAAGACATGGCGAGCTCTCATAGCGTAAAGGTCTCCCCGACGCAAGTAGTGGAAATCTCTGTTGGTTATGCTGTTGCGCCGATCTTCCGAAACCCCCTTGGAACTGTTGTGACAGCCCGGATTTCGGCACCCCAAAACCCGTGCCATCAGCACGATCATCTTGGCCGTGCCCTTTAGCTAAGCACGGAACATTGGTATATCAAGCATCAAAAGTATAATGAAAGAAATTTGCGGAATTTAAATCTATATTAATAACTTCCCAAAAGACAGTTCTACCCTCATGCCTCTGCATGAATGGAGAACCGATCCGAACCATCGATGATAGCAATCATCACGGATGGTTCGTCCCAAAAGAATGATCCAAAACCCTATATACATGGTTTTAAACAAGATCAAGGCTTGACATACCAAGCCGTACAAAACTCTCTGTTAAAAATCCCTCAAAGTGGCACAACGGAGTCCTCTAGAAGAAGTCCTCTGGAGGTGGCTCCAACTCGTCACCGGCCGCAAGGTCCGACTACGGATCGGCGTCTCCTGAAACCTCGTGCTAATAGTGGACCTGCGACGTATAGTCTATAGGGTGAGCTACATCCTAGCTCAATAGGGAACAACACTGTTGAACATATAAATTATAACTCACATATATTCTATGATATGCCATGCATGATGTATCTATGCAATTGTTAATGAAACAGTTTAAAAGCATTTCGTTTTGCTGTGATTACTTATATTTTCATTTACTCATGAATAATGCTGAAAAGGCCTAAAGCAAAACTTAAACTTTCAACTTAAGTAATCCCCGAGCAATATAGCATCGAGCCCCAGTGACCTACCCATCATCGTCATCTACATACACAGTTTTAATGTATTCCCTGGGAATACCATATAGTACCCAAGCCCCTTTCCCCTGGGGATTGGTGGCAGGGTTTCACTTGTCTCAATCAACACCCCTGGGGTGTGCTTACTATGTACGGATAAGCCTCCGCACTGGCCTACGGTTTCGCCGCCGTATCGGTCACGGATATCCTGCCGTGTCAGTCGTGGGTATCCCGTCACGTCGGTGGGGTAACCTATCAAACCTCAAATAACAAAAATATCGGTGCCTTACATATAGTTATTCACCGTGTAAGTGTGCTATCTTATATCAGTTAGGCCCTATCAAACATGATTCAATCCTTGGATACATCCCTGGGATGTATCCATTTACTTGCATCACACCTGATGCTCTTATCTCTTTACTTCTTCATCCCCTGGGGATGGCTTGTTAGTTTACTCTTATGAATATCACACACACACACTTTTCACAATTCTTTACAAGAAATATTTGAATGGAAATCTATATCACTACATACATGCTCTTGTAAAATAAAGTACATGTTCAAGGTGTTCCCTACCTCAAGTCTTCATTTGTTCAATGCATCAAGGTCCCACGTGGCTCCTTGTGCACTAGTCCACACGCACTACATATGGTACCACATCACAGTGAAACACATCACAAAGGATGCAATAAAGAAGGTATAAGATCCCCAAGAATCTTAAAGTCAAACCTAAAAGTCAACATAGTTTATCTCGATCGATTAATGAATTCCAAAATCGATTAATCGAATACGATTCGATTAATCGATTTCCAAAATCGATTAATCGAAGTCAATATCGATTAATCGAAGCAATTTCGATTAATCAATTTCTCCTTCCAAAGTCCATTCTCGATTGAAAATGAGTTTTCATTCGATTAATCGAATCCAATTTCGATTAATCGAAATTCTTCTTTTCAAAAACAAATTCAACATGCTCGAAACGATGAGTTTTCATTCGATTAATCGAATCCAATTTCGATTAATCAAATCCTTCTTTTCGCAAAGTAGACCCTCGGTTCAACAATGAAGTTTCACAAGTTGATTAATCGATTCCAAATCGATTATCGAAAAGTAAATCGATTAATCAAATCCCATTTCGATTAGTCGATTTTTCCTTAAATCATTTCCTTCAACCCCTGGGGTCCACTGGAGGTTCTCAGTCGATTAATCGATTCCCAAATCGATTAATCGAAATCCAAAGTCGATTAATCGAAATCCAATTCGATTAATCGAAATCAGGGTCCTCTGACTTTTCAACTTCCTGGCCAATTTCGATTAATCGAAACCCAATTTCGATTAATCGAAATTGTCGATTCACCCTTTTTGTTCTTCCCAATCTTTTCCATACCTTTTTCCTCTATTTTTCTAAGCCATTATCCTATGATTTAACCCACATTTAATCGCAACTTAACCCCTATAATCTATGCATCTTATTTACAAAAATTTTACCTTGAATAGATCTCAAGTTGATTTCAAATCTAGGGTTGGAAGGCTAGGGTTCCAGCTTTGGTTTCTAACGGATTCCTTGCGTTGAATCAGCCTCTTTAATGCTTGAATCCTTATTCCAATCACCCACAATAACTCTTGCTTGATCACCCTCTTTACTCCTCTCTCTCTCTTCTTTACTCCTCTCTCAACAACTCAAAATCTCTATTTTAGGTTTATTAAACCCTTTTATATCTCTCCTAGTTTGTGTGTTAAGCACATGCACCTCCATAGGTGTATGTGACTTTAGATTTTCAACACACACCACATTGCTACACAACCCATCACATCACATTCACTCATCACACTCTACGCTAACTATCGAACTCCCAATTGGTCAAACCTGTGACCGATCGGGCACGGATCCCGAGGTCATAGTTCAACGTGATTTTTCGGGCCATTACATCCTCCCCACCTTGGGAGTTTTCGTCCTCGAAAATAACCTAAAGGTGCGGCGGTCTAGGTCTCCCCCCCTCACCCTCTTGGTGAGATGGTCCAGTGAAGGCACACGAATTTTAACAAAAGACATACGTGGTATAACAGATAACAGTCGTACGAGTGACAAAAGATATATATATATATATATTAATCAACAGAAATTTATACAATTGGTTACATTAATTGAAATGACAGTACAACAAATATTTTCTATACAATCAAAATAGAAAGTAAAGTATGGGTCATGCTATCCCCTCGCCAGGCTGGTCTGGTGCTGGAGCGGGCTGCTCCCTCTGATCTGGCGGAGCTATGGGTGCGGGCAGGTCTGCAGGAGCTGGCTGCGGCTGTGGTGGTGGCGACTGTGCTGGCTGCGTCTCAGTCGGCGGAGCAGACGTGGATGTAGAAGGAGCCGCGTCTGTGGTGGGATGGAAGACGGGTCCTCGGTGGAAGGCGGTGCGTCCGGCCGTCCACTCCTCCTCCAGGGCGAGGTAGCGGCGGTAGTCGGTCGGGTAGATGTGGCGGAGGGTGTGGAACATCAAGAAGTCCATCCGCCGGTTCATCCTCTCATTGTTGGCTTCCATGCGAGCCAACACGTCCTCGATGGTAGGACCGGACGGAGCGGCGCGCCGGCGGTAGGATGAGGTGGGTGTCGCGGGCGCGGAGTGTGCAGGTGGTGTCGGTGGTGGGGCGTGAGGGAGGAACCCTCTCCACGGATGGCTCTCTGCTGGTGTGCCCCACCCAGGTGGGTCATGCTTTGAGTGGTGGTGGGGTGGTGGCGGTGCTACTGCTGCCGGGCTCTGGGCGGAGCGGGACCCGGGCTGGTAGGGTCCGCTTTAAAGGTTGTAAGCTACGGGCCCATGAAGACTTTGTGAACGCGTCTTCACGCGATCCGTAGCCCTCACCTCGTAAGGCGAGATGGTGTAGGAGGGCTCGTGAGTAGCACTCCAACATGCTCGAGATGAGCCGAGCATCACATCTTCTCCTTATGTTGCCCTTCATTAATTTGCCCTTGATGTACCTCATCCCTTCTAGGATGACCTTGGTAGCATCAAACCATTGGCCACAGAAGGCCGCGTAAAGTGCATGTTGCACTTTATTGACGCGCTCAGTGTCGTGGCGCATCGGGTAAAGGTTGCATTTGATTATGGAGTCGAGCATCCACATGTAGGGTGGAAGATCAACCCTCTTGATGGAAGTGCCCGACCCCTTCTTGCCATTTGTCATGCGGGTCATGACTTCCTCAAATCGAGGGTCCTCCTCGAAGGGTGGAAATAGGGTAGTCTCGGGGGTGAACTCGAGGTAGCACTCGAGCACCTCGTGTATGTGACGCCGAGTGATCGTGTACTGACGACCCTCGATCTTGGTCAAAATACAGTCATCGGTAGGGCCATCTACGAGCCCTTGGTAGAATAATCTAACCAACCTAGGGTAGTAGGAACCCCGGATTGGTTTAAGTAGGTTGCCGAGGCCGGCGTTATTAAGGTAACTTCGAGCCCATTGGGTCTCGCCCGGCACATCGGGATTTGTGAAGAGGGTAGGTCGTATTCGACCTCAAAGGTCTTGGCAGCCCACTACTCGTTTGGTTGCTCTCACGTTGGTGGGTGGTGGTGGCATGGGGTGGATTCGTGGAAGACTCGCGTGGGCTTCGTCGAACCGGAGGTGGTCTCCGATTCCGACGGTGATGGAGTCCTCACCGGCGATGGGGTAGGTGGTGGTGGTGCGGCGTTCTTACGCCTAACCGGTAGCTTGGAGGTTGCCTTCTTCGAAGACAATCGGGTTTTGGGCGGCATTTTCACTAAACTAGGGTTTATCTAACTTGAATTGAAGAAAAAACAGAAATCTAGGGTTTACCTTAGGTTTTGGAGATGAGTGCGGATGAGAATCGATTGAGAATCCAACCCTAGAGCACTCGGTTGGTTGGAGAAGAAGGAGGAAGACGAAGAGCCCCAAAAATCTCAAAGCAAATGATTTCGAATGGGGAAGAGAATCCCCAATTTTATATATATATAGGCTCCGGCTCGATTAATCGAAATTCTGTTTCGATTAATCGAAATTTAAAACTAGGTTAAGCCGCGTAAAATCGATTAATCGATTTCCCAAATCGATTAATCGAAAGTCAAATTCGATTAATCGAAACCTATTTCGATTAATCGAAATCGTATTCATTTAAAATGTTAAATTTTTGAGCTCCTTTGGCGTTGAGCGATCCGATTAATCGAAATCCATTTCGATTAATCGAAATCCCAAAATCGATTAATCGAACTTAGTTTCGATTAATCGAAATCGTGCTATAACTTCTAATTTTTCCAAAATTTCTTAAGTATTCGATTAATCGAAAATCCAATTCGATTAATCGAAATACAAAATCGAATAATCGACCTTGCTTCGATTAATCGAAATTTCATGAATCTACTCCTAATTCTTCTAACATTCTCAGTTTGCTCGATTAATCGAACCTATAGTTCGATTACTCGAATTTTCCAACTCGATTAATCGAATTTCCAAAATCGATTAATCGATCCCAAATCGATTAATCGAAATCATAATTCGATCAGTCGAAATTTCATTCTATGTATATTCGAACTCTAACTTTCATTTCCAGTCACTGGCACATGCCAGTCGACTAATCGAGCAAAATCGATTAATCGAAATTCCAAATTGATTAATCGATTTGAAATTCGGTTAATCGGTTTTGTCCGGTTTCTCCAGAATTTGATTCTCCATGTTTCTTTTAGTATTTTGTGGTTTATGATTGGATCGAAATTTCCATTGTATTACAAGTATAGTGGAGATTTCACACATGTTTGTGGTTTACATTGGGTCTCACGTCGTTGGAAACAAGGTTGGATATTGTTCTTTCACATCGGCCTCTCGTTCCCAAGTAGCCTCTTCTTTAGGATGATTGTTCCACCGAACAAGCACTAAGGGAATTACTTTAGTGCGCAGTACTTGTTCTTTTCGATCCAAAATCTCCACTGGTTCCTCTATCATGCTCATGTCCTCACACATCTCTATAGGTTGCTTCCCTAACACATGAGACGATCATTCACGCTTTCACGAGCATCGATATGTGGAAAGCGTTATGCACTCGATCAAATAGCGGTGGTAATCCAATGCGATATGCAACTTCACCCACGGCGTCCCAAAATTTCAAATGGTCCAACATAACGTGGACTTAACTTCCTCTCTTGCCAAATCTCATTACACCTTTCATAGGTGACACCTTCACAAACATGCTCGCCCACTTTATAGTCAACACTAGTCCGCTTCATATCGGGCGTAACTTTTCCGCTTCACTGTTTGTCTTCAACCTTTCTCACGATAATTGAACGACGGTAGCATTATCTTCAAGTAGCTTTGGTCCTAATACAAATTTCTCACTGTTTCCTCCCAATTCGGAGGTGACTTGCATCGTCGTCCATACTGAGCTTCATACGGTGCCATGCCAATACTCGTTTGAAAACCGTTATTATATGCGAACTTCAGTATCGGCAGATACTCATCGATATCCTTACATATCAAGCATGCACGCCCGAGCATGTCTTCTATTACTTGGTTCACTCGCCTGCACCGCCTGTCACTTGAGGATGGAAAGTGAACTAAAGTCTAGTCGTGTTCCCATTCCTTCTTGAAATTTCTTCCAAAACTTGGATATAGTGGATCACGATCGAAACTATCTTGCTTGGAATACCATGTAATCTTACAATCTCCTTCATGTATAAGTCCGCATCTTCTGTCAGATATGTAGTATTATGCGGCAAAAGTGCGTTGATTTGGTCAATCGTCTCTGACGCACCCAAATGGCATTGTGTCTCTTAGCAGTACGGCGTAATCCAACAATGAAATCCATCGAGATCGATTCCCACTTCCACTCTGGTATTGGGAACGGTTGCAATAGCCCAGCAGGATGTCTATGATCAACCTTCACTTGTTGGCAAGTCAAACATCGTGACGTGCTACGACTCGCCACGTCTTGTTTCAGTCCTCTCCACCAGTAGTTCTTTTTCAAATCTTGGTACATTTTGGTGCTACCAGGGTGGATAGCATAATTTGACTTATGAGCTTCATCAAGAATCGTTCGTCTTAGATCGACATTGTCCGAAATGCATAGACGGCCTTTAAACAATAAAGAACCATCTTCTTTTAATGAGAAGTCCGACCTGATGCCTTCACTCACGTCTTGATGAATCTTTGTTAATGTCGAATCTTTCATCTGTAGATCGTGGATATGCTCAAATATCACTGGCTTTACTGATATGTTAGCCAAAAAGGATCCAGTGTCCTTTGACTCAATGTTCGCATCATAGATTGCCAGGTCTTCCAATAATTTCCATCGGTGCATACCCAAAATCAAAGAAGCTAACTGAGCTGAACCTTTTCGACTCAATGCATCGGCCACTACATACGCCTTGCCTGGATGGTATTGTATAGAGCAATCGTAGTCCTTGAGGAATTCCATCCATCTGCGCTGTCTCATATTGAGCTCTTTCTGTGTAAACAGATATCGGAGGCTCTTATGATCGGTGAAAATTTCGAAGGTCTCACCATACAAGTAATGTCTCCAAATCTTTAGCGCAAAAATGACTGCTGCCAGTTCCAAGTCATGAGTCGGGTAATTCTTCTCGTGTTCTTTCAACTGTCTTGATCCGTAAGCTATCACCTTCTTGTGTTGGTTGAGTACACAACCAAGGCCATTGTATGACGCGTCGCTGTACACGGCGTATCCTCCACTGCCTGAAGGAATCGCTAATACTGGAGCCGAAGTGAGTCTCGTTTTGAGTTCTTGAAAACTCTTCTCGCATGCCTCACTCCACTCAAACCTTGAATCTTTACGTGTCAGCTTTGTGAGAGGTCCCGATATCTTTGAAAACCCCTCAACGAAACGTCGATAATAGCCTGCTAAGCCCAGAAAACTGCGGACATCGGTCACTGTCTTTGGTTGCTCCCATTTGACTACTGCTTCTATCTTTGCTGGATCTACAGTGACACCATGCTTTGAGACAACATGTCCCAAAAAGCTAACTTCTTCCAACCAAAACTCACATTTGCTGAGTTTGGCGTACAATTGGTGTTCACGTAGTGTCTGTAGAGCAATCCTCAAATGTTCTTCGTGTTCCGTCTTTGATTTGGAGTATATCAGTATATCATCAACAAATACTACGACGCAGGAGTCCAAGTGTGGTTTAAACACTCGGTTCATCAGATCCATAAACGACGCCGGAGCATTCGTTAATCCAAACGGCATCACAAGGAATTCATAGTGTCCATACCGTGTCCGGAAAGCTGTCTTCTGAATGTCCTCTGCCTTGACTCTCAACTGATGATACCCAGATCTCAGGTCGATCTTGGAAAAATACCTTGCTCCTTGCAGTTGGTCGAATAGATCGTCTATTCTAGGCAAAGGGTAGCGGTTCTTCACAGTGAGTTTGTTTCAATTGTCGATAGTCAATGCATAGCCGCATTGACCCATCCTTCTTCTTGACAAACAAGACCGGTGCTCCCCATGGAGACACGCTCGGTCTAACAAACCCCTTGTCCATAAGCTCTTGTAGTTGTTCCTTCAACTCCTTTAACTCAGCGGGAGCCATTCTATAAGGTGCTTTTGAAATAGGCTCCGTTCCTGGTGCTAAGTCAATGGCGAATTCTACTTCTCTTTCTGGAGGTAATCCAGGCAATTCTTCTGGAAACACGTCAGCGAAGTCTCGCACAACTGCTATCTCAGAAATGACATTCTTTTCTTCCTTGTCCTCCTTTAAGAAAGCTAAGTATCCACTGCAACCCTTTCTGATCATCTTTTCGGCCCTTACTGCTGAGATCAGTGGCACAGATGACGACCTCACTCCTTGAAACCGAAATGATCTTCTTGTGTTGGGTCTGAAAATGACTACCTTGTTCTTGCAATCGACGGTCGCACAATGCTGCGCCAACCAGTCCATGCCAAGGATCACATCAAACCCTTGCATGTCTAACAGTATCAACTTTGCTTCTAGTTCATGCACCTCCAAGTCTCGAACTGCTACGATGATGGATTTGCAAGCTAACTCCGTGTCTACTAACTCTCCAGTCGGAATAGACACAGATAGGACGAAATCCAACGTCTCTGGAACAATCTTCATCTTCTTAGCGAAACGTGGAGTGACGAATGAGTGGGTAGACCCGAGGTCTATCAATACTCGAGCGTCATATCCACCGAAGCATCCTTTTTCATATATATTTAGAGTACCTATAGTATACATACACACATACAATAATTTACACATCAATTTACACCCTCAATTTATATACCGCCAGTATACAAAAGAAAATAATCTATTCAGTTCGTAATGTATGCTCCTTCTCTATCTAAAGTTTTAATGAAATGAAAATTTTCTTTAATTTTAAAGGAATCTCACCTTGATGACGTTCCTCGCTTCTGGCGGTCGTGCATAAACTCTCCCGACGATCGGTTTCCTTGCTTGAATTGGTCGGTAGTCTGAATCGAAACCGTCTTTCTTTTATCTGTCTCGGGGCAATCCTTGATCAAGTGGCCCACCTTGCCACATCGGAAACAGCCCCTAGTTCCCAATCTACAGTCCACCGTCCTATGAGGCTTGCCACACTTTGCGCAAGTCTCCCGAGGTGCGGAAGAAACAGTACGAGAACCCTGTGTGATAGTGGCGCCAGTAGACATGGCAGGGCTCTCATAGCGAATAGGTCTCCCCGACGCAAGTAATGGAAACCTCTGTTGGTGTTGTTGCGCCGGTCTTCCGAAACCCCCTTGGAACTGTGGTCTCTGATTCTGGCCCATGAACCTCGGCTTTTTGTTCACCGGTTCATAGTGCCCCGTTCTTCCTTGTTCATTTCCTCCTCTCTGCTGCTCCCTCTGTCGATATCTATTATTGTTCTCCTCTTCTACGACCAACGCCTTGCTCATGACCTCTTCATAGGTCCTTAGCTGAAATGGAGCTACGCCTCCCCTAACCTCAGGCTTCAAACCTTGCTGAAACCTCTTGGACTTCATCACCTCGATGCGACGAGCGTGAGAAACCAACAGAGTCGTAGAAACTCTACCCCGTATTCTCTCACTGTCATTCTCCCTTGTACTAACTGCAAAAATTGTATCTCAAGCTGGTTCCTCACCACTTCTGGAAAATATTGTTTGTTGAACTCCTCAACAAACTCCTCCCAAGTCCAAGGCAACTCTGGAGTCTCCTGAGCCCGAGTCCGTATCACGGACTTCCACCAAGGCCCAGCCTCCCCATCCAACATGTAAGCTGCCCATCTCACACTCTCATCTTCCGTGCAAGTCAGCACGCTAAAGACTTTCTCCATCTCCATCAGCCAGTTCTCAGCCATTGTATGCCGCCCGAGAAAATGTAGGAGGTCTCATCCTCCTAAACTCTGTAAATGATGAGGGCACAGGCAACGCAGGTCCTACAGGTGGTGTAGGTGGCTGCTGTTCTCTTGACGCATGAGCTGCAAAGGATGCGGCTTGTTGTGCCATGGCAGCTGCCATAGTCTCCATAGTGTGCATCATCCTTTGTCGCTCTTCTCTGTCTTCTTGTCTTTCTCTCAATCTTTCTTGTTCTCTTAGATCTTGATCTTGATGATCTCGATCTTCTTCATCCCGTTGTCTACTACTACTGCCCCCTGGGGCCTCAGTACCTCCTAAAGGCACTCTATTGGTAGGAGAGATGTAACCATCTCCACTACGTAGACTTCTTTGATTGCCTCCCCTTGGTTGGCCTCTTCCTCTAGACGACATTTGCGGCTGCATTTGAAACTAAAGTTTCGTTAGCAGAAGCCCCTATGTTCTGACGAAAGAACCCTTGTCAGAATTGCTAAAAGAAAATAGCTTTGATACCAACTGTGACAGCCCGGATTTCGGCACCCCGAAACCCGTGCCATCAGCACGATCATCTTGACCGTGCCCTTTAGCTAAGCACGGAACATTGGTATATCAAGCATCAAAAGTATAATGAAAGAAATTTGCGGAATTTAAATCTATATTAATAACTTCCCAAAAGACAGTTCTACCCTCATGCCTCTGCATGAATGGAGAACCGATCCGAACCATCGATGATAGCAATCATCACGGATGGTTCGTCCCAAAAGAATGATCCAAAACCCTATATACATGGTTTTAAACAAGATCAAGGCTTGACATACCAAGCCGTACAAAACTCTCTGTTAAAAATCCCTCAAAGTGGCACAACGGAGTCCTCTAGAAGAAGTCCTCTGGAGGTGGCTCCAACTCGTCACCGGCCGCAAGGTCCGACTCGCCGGGATCAGCGTCTCCTGAAACCTCAGCAGCTGCTAATAGTGGACCTGCGACGTATAGTCTATAGGGTGAGCTACATCCTAGCTCAATAGGGAACAACACTGTTGAACATATAAATTATAACTCACATATATTCTATGATATGCCATGCATGATGTATCTATGCAATTGTTAATGAAACAGTTTAAAAGCATTTCGTTTTACTGTGATTACTTATATTTTCATTTACTCATGAATAATGCTGAAAAGGCCTAAAGCAAAACTTAAACTTTCAACTTAAGTAATCCCCGAGCAATATAGCATCGAGCCCCGATGAGATACCCTTCATCGTCATCTATATAGACAGTTTTAATGTATTCCCTGGGAATACCATATAGTACCCAAGCCCCTTTCCCCTGGGGATTGGTGGCGGGGTTTCACTTGTCTCAATCAACACCCCTGGGGTGTGCTTACTATGTACGGATAAGCCTCACTTGGCAGCCTACGGTTTCGCCGTATCGTCCACGGATATCCTGAGTGTCGATCATGTGGGTATCCCGCCACGTCGGTGGGGTAACCTATCAAACCTCAAATAACAAAAATATCGGTGCCTTACATATAGTTATTCACCGTGTAAGTGTGCTATTCTATATCAGTTAGGCCCTATCAAACATGATTCAATCCTTGGATACATCCCTGGGATGTATCCATTTACTTGCATCACACCTGATGCTCTTATCTCTTTACTTCTTCATCCCCTGGGGATGGCTCATTAGTTTACTCTTATGAATATCACACACACACACTTTTCACAATTCTTTAAGCAGTAAAATATTTGAATGGAAATCTATATCACTACATACATGCTCTTGTAAAATAAAGTACATGTTCAAGGTGTTCCCTACCTCAAGTCTTCATTTGTTCAATGCATCAAGGTCCCACGTGGCTCCTTGTGCACTAGTCCACACGTACCACCTATGGTACCACATCACAGGTGAAACACATCACAAAGGATGCAATAAAGAAGGTATAAGATCCCCCAAGAATCTTAAAGTCAAACCTAAAAGTCAACATAGTTTATCTCGATCGATTAATCAATTCAAATCGATTAATCGAATCGATTCGATTAATCGATTTCCAAAATATTAATCGATTAATCGAAGCAATTTCGATTAATCGAATTTCTCCTTTTCGCAAAGTCCATTCTCAGTTCGAACAGTCGAGTTTTCATTCGATTAATCGAATCCAATTTCGATTAATCGAAATTCTTCTTTTCGCAAAGCAAATTCACTGTTCGAACAGTCGAGTTTTCATTCGATTAATCGAATCCAATTTCGATTAATCGAAATCCTTCTTTTCGCAAAGTAGACCCTCAGTTCGAACAGTCGAGTTTCACAAGTTGATTAATCGATTCCAAATCGATTAATCGAAAACTAAAATCGATTAATCGAAATCCCATTTCGATTAGTCGATTTTTCCTCAAGTCATTTCCTTCAACCCCTGGGGTCCACTGGAGGTTCTCAGTCGATTAATCGATTCCCAAATCGATTAATCGAAATCCAAAGTCGATTAATCGAAATCCAATTCGATTAATCGAAATTGTCAGATTCAGCCCCTTTCGAGCTGTTCTTCCCAATCTTTTTCCATACCTTTTTCCTCTATTTTTCTAAGCCATTATCCTATGATTTAACCCACATTTAACTGCAACTTAACCCCTATAATCTATGCATCTTATTTACAAAAATTTTACCTTGAATAGATCTCAAGTTGATTTCAAATCTAGGGTTGGAAGGCTAGGGTTCCAGCTTTGGTTTCTAACGAATTCCTTGCGTTGAATCAGCCTCTTTAATGCTTGAATCCTTCTTCCAATCACCCACAATAACTCTTGCTTGATCACCCTCTTTACTCCTCTCTCTCTCTTCTTTACTCCTCTCTCAACAACTCAAAATCTCTATTTTAGGTTTATTAAACCCTTTTATATCTCTCCTAGTTTGTGTGTTAAGCACATGCACCTCCATAGGTGTATGTGACTTTAGATTTTCAACACACACCACATTGCTACACAACCCATCACATCACATTTACTCATCACACTCTACGCTAACTATCGAACTCCCAATTGGTCAAACCTGTGACCGATCGGGCATGGATCCTGAGGTCATAGTTCAACGTGATTTTTCGGGCCATTACAACTGTGGTCTCTGATTTTGGGCCACGAACCTCAGCTTTTTATGCACCGGTTCGTAGTTCCTCGATCTTCCTTGATCATTGCTTCCTCTTTGTTGCTCTCTCTGTTTATATCTATTTGTGTTTTCCTCTTCCACCACTAGTGCTTTACTCATGACCTGTTCATAAGTCCTTAGCTGAAATGGAGCTACTCCTCCCCTAACTTCAAGCTTCAAGCCTTGCTGAAACCTCTTTGACTTCATCACGTCGGTAGCGACGTAATCCAGAGAAAAATGGGCAAGTCGTAGAAACTCCACTAAAGCATGCAATACATCACTAAAGATGTAATAAAGAAGGTCCAAGACCCTCCAAGAATCTTAAAGTCAAACTCAAAAGTCAACAAAAATTGGCACAGTCGATTAATCGAATCTGATTCGATTAATCGATTCCCAAAATCGATTAATCGAAATTCAAGGCCGATTAATCGATTAATCAAGATTCCCATTCGATTCTCAATTCGAGTAATCGGATACCCAAAATCGATTAATCGATCCCTAAATCGATTAATTAAAATTTGAAATCGATTAATTGAAATTCCATTTCGACTAATCGATTTCCCCAGGTCCTTTTCCTCCATCCACTGGAGTTCACTGGAGGTTCTCAGTCGATTAATCGATACCAAAATGGATTAATCGAAAATCAAAGTCGATTAATCGAAACTCAGTTTGATTAATCGAATTTGGGGTCTCTTGACCTTTCAACTTATTGGCACAATTCAATTAATCGAATCCCAATTTCGATTAATCGAATTGGCCAGATTCAGCCCTCTCTTGGGCTGTTCTTCCCAATCTTTTCCTACTCTTTTTCCTTTATTTTTCTAGGCCTTTATCCTATAATTTAAATCATTCCTAACTATAATTTAACTCTTCAATCTATGCACTTAATCTACAAGAATTTTACCCTCAATCAATCTCAAATTGATTAAATCAAGTGGTTGGAAAGGCTAGGGTTTCCAGCTTTGCTTCTAGCGGATCCCTCGCGTCAAATCCGGCGTTAATTGCTCAAATCCTCCTTCCAATCAGTTGCAATAACTCCTTGATCACTCACCCTTCTTTACTCCTCTCTCTCTCTCTCTCTCTTCTTAACTTTCTCCAACAACTCAAGCATTGATTTTAGGGTTATTAAACCCTTTTATCTCCCCTCTAGCTTATGTGTTGAGCACATGCACCAGAACAAGTGTAAGTGACTCCAGATTCACCTCACTCACCACACATTCACTTAAATTTTCACATCTCATCCGTTCATCCTATCCTACGTCAACTAGTGAATTTCTACGTGGTCAACCTATGACCAATCGGGCACGGATCCCGAGGTCACTGTTTATCGTGATTTTTTCAGGATATTACAGTTTGATAATTATTAGATTCAACAATAGAAGCCACAAAAGCTCTAAACCCATATGAAACAGATTCAGATTCATCAGAAGATGACTCATTTGATATATCAATCTCATGTGATGCAGTCAAGACTTTAGATTTTCCCTTATCATTTTTCTTACTAGGACATTTATTAGCATAATGCCCATATCCATGACACTTAAAGCATTGAGTAGTGTCAGGAGAATCCTTTTTGGGTTTCTTTTCAAATGATTTAAATTTTTCAAAAGGTTGTTTCTTATTTTTATAAAAATTTTTAAATTTTTTAACAAATAAAGCAAGTTCATCTGATTGATCAGAATCACTGCTAGAATCAGACTTAACCTTAGATGATTTAAAAGCAACACTTTTAGTAACATTATTATCTTGAATTTCATATTCATAAGTTTGTAATGACCCGACAAGTTCATCTAAGTTTAGATTGTCAACATCTTTAGATTCAACAATGGCATTGACTTTTGATCTGAACCTCTTAGGTAGTGACCTTAAAATTTTTCGAACAATTTTAGTATTAGAAACAGGTTCTCCTAAATTAAACGAGCCATTCACAATATCATTTAAACGAATATAGAAATCAGAAAACTTTTCATCCTCATCCATACGAAGATTTTCAAACTGAGATGTGAGCATTTGAAGTTTGGAAATCTTTACTTGAGGAGTCCCTTCATAAGTGGTTTCAATAATTTTTCATGCATCTTTGGCTATGGTGCAAGTACTTTTTCGACGAAACTCAGAAGCAGTAACTACTCCAAATAAAGCATTAAGAGCTTTGGAATTATAACCAAGATTATCATATTCTTGATCCGTCCATAATTATCTAGGTTTGATAGTGGTATGTGGTATATTTTCGACAATAGAGGTCGTAGTTGGTGGAGACCATCCGTCCTCAATAGAATACCAAATGTGAGGATCCAATGAACTTAAAAATGCTCTCATCCTTGCCTTCCAGTAAGGATAATTTGAGTCATCAAACAGAGGGGGTCTAACAGTAGACACACATTCTTTAGGAAGATCGTTATATCCCAAATTTGACATAACACTTAATTTGTTAAAATTTACCAAGTGACCAGGCTCTGATACCAATTGAAAATTTGGGATTAAATAATTATCTATAAAATTAATCAATTTAATATTGTCACAATCATCACACAACAAAAATAATAACGCAAATCGTTTTTTAACGTGGAAAACCCATCACAGGTAAAAACCACGGGATCTATCTCAGATCCAAAGAAAAAATTCACTATGAATTAAAAAACCTTACAGTGCCTCTTTGGAATGATATGCCCTAACACTCCAATCACCAACAATGACAGCCTCTCACCATCAATCTATCCATAATGAACATTTTCAACAACCGACGTCTCTCACGAAGGTTTACTTGTCTCTCACAAGTCTAACACTCTCAAACAAGATTTTGAAAAGACACACACACATCATTGAGATTTAGGAATGATATCAACACAAAGTAAGTAATCTCAAGGACTCAGTTTGGACCAGAAATATATCAAAATGAGGATTTTCGGATCAGTTAAAAAATTGTCCGAACTTCCACAAATATATATGATTTCGGGTCACGGACGTCCGTGAGTGTAATACGAACGACCGTGGGTCCAAATTTGACAAAATAATTTGTCAAATAGATTTACTTGGCAAGACCATATTCCTAAGGAGCAACACTGATTTTTGGGTCATGATGATGACAAAAATTCTCACAAGTCCCACATTAGAATGAGGAGATTTCACAGATTCAATGGAGATGGTTCTGTTTGTTCTGTTGGAGAGATTTTGGGAATCTCTTTGCATTTGTCTTCAACGATGACCTTTCTAGAGTCTACCTTAATACCCTCCTGCAAGCTCATCGGCTGTGCAGTAATGGTGAGCTTGGATCTGAGTTGTTGAAAGCATGGTTCAAAATTTTGGCCGATAATTCAAATTATTGGCCGAAATTTCTCGATTTCGGTTCACACTGAAACGAAATCAAGGTCCGAAGTTTCTGTCAAATATATGTAGTGGCAGAGCCAGGATTTTTCTAATGGGGAATCCCTTATAGTCATAAGATAGTAATAATAGTAAAGAACACTTCAATGGAGTGAGATCAAAATTTCTAATTTAATAGTAGAAGATTGTTTAAACACTATTTGGTGTATGAATGTCTGTGAGGAGTCACTATCCCTAAAAAAGGCTTGGGGAACCGAGAGAGAATTTTGGGATGGGATTTGAGGAGAGAGAGAGAGAGACAGAGAGAGAAAATTTTGGGAGTAATATTTGGGAAGAGAGAGAGAGAGTGAATTTTGGAAGTCTATTCGTTAAAAAAATTGTGGATAAAAAAGTAAGTTTTTAAAATATCTTAAGAAGTTTTAGGATATGGGGGATCCTTATTAAAAGATTTTCCCCCCTAAAAGGAAGGAACTTAAAAGATTTTAAAGAAAAAAAACTTGCGATGGGGGATCCTGAGACCCAAGGATCAAAATATCGGGTAAAATTTTGGTTTCGGGCATGACCGAAACCGAAAATTTGGACTGAAATTTCGACTGAAAACTGATAATTTGGCTGAAATTTCGACCGAAAGTTTGAGTCCTATACAAAATATGACCAAAATTTCGGTCCAAATTATCATTTTGGTGAGGACCGAAACCGATAATTTGGACCGAAATTTTGGTCATTTCGGCCGTAATTTTAATCCTTGCTGGGACCCCCCATTGAGCAACACGGCTCCTCCATTGAATATATGTATGGAAGGGAAAATTTCGGTCAAATTATTGGTTTCGGTCATGCCCAAAACCGAAAACAAAACTACTATTTTGATCCTTGGTTGGAAGTAAGGGGTAGACAACCCCTTTTTCATGATATAGGTAATTATGTTCACCTGGAATGAAAGAAATACGAAATTTACCAGCTTTAAATCGTTCATGAACGAAATGAGCATCGATCTCGATATGTTTGGTTTGAGTACGGAAGATGGGATTTGCTGTCAAATATGTAGCACCAACATTATCGCAATGAAGGGTAGGCATCACTTTGGAAACACAAAAGATCGGAGAGGAGAAATTGGACCCACTGTATATTGGCTGCTGTTGGTGATAATGCATGGTACTCGGCCTCTGTACTGGACTGAGACACAATGCACTGCTTTTTCGCAGACCAAGGTATTATGTTGGGGCCAATGAAAACTGATGAACCAGATTTTGAAAAGGTAGTTTCTTGCTCTTATAAAATTTCTTAAATTTTATGACAAAGAGAGCTAGTTCTTCAGGGTCATCATTATCACTGCCAAATTCTCTCTAGTCCTTAGAAGTTTTGAACGCAAGACTTTTACAACTATGGGTATCCTGTATTTTATACTTACAGGTTTGTAATGAGCCGACAGGTTTGTCTAAATTTAGATTGTCAACGTCCTTAGATTCAATAATAGTATTGGCCTTTGATCTGAATCTTTTGAGTAAAGATCTTAATATTTTGCGAATGATTTTCATATTTGAAATCAGTTCACCCAAATTAAAGGCACCATACAATATCATTGACGTGAATATAGAAGTCTGGAAATTTTTTGCCCTTTTCCATGCAAAGATTTTCGAATTTAGATGTGCGCATTTGAAGTTTCGAATTCTTCACTTGGGGAGTCCCCTCATAGGTGGACTCAAGAACTTTCCAAGCATCCTTGGCGATAATATAAGTGTTGTTCCTATGGAACTCGGATGCAGTCACTGCTCAAAACAAGGCATTGAGAGCCTTATAGTTATAATCAAGGTTGTCGAACTCCTCATCAGTCCACAATGACCGTGGTTTAATTGTGGTCTTTGTGGTGTTTCCGTCCACAGAAGTAGTAGTAGGTGGAGACTGACCGTCCTCAACAACATACTAGATGTGAGGATCCGTAGAGCTGAGAAAGGCTTAAATTCTTGCCTTCCAGTATGAATAGTTTGATCCTTCAAATAATGGAGATCTTGTAGTAGATACACGTTCTCTAGGAAGATCATGATGTCCCGAGTTAGCCATTACACCCAGTTCGTGAGAACCAACCAAAGTGTAGTAGCTCTTATACTAATCATGGATCAAAATTTCGGCTGAAATCACAAAATTTTGATCGAAACACATCGGTTTCGGACCCAATCGAAACGAAATCCCCAAAATTTCGACCAAAATATTAAGACTTCAAATTATTGGCCGATGATTTGAAGTTATCGGCTGATAATTTGCTAATCTTCAAATTATCGGCTGATTATTTGAAGTTTCAATATTTTGGGTAAAAAAAGAAAAAAAATGGGGACCGAAATTTCAGCCTGGCCCTAGAAATTTCACCCAAATTCTAAAATTTTGGTCAAATTTTCGATTTCGATCATGCCCGAAATCGAAAACGAAACCGATATTTTGATCCTTGATACCAATTGAAAATTCGGAGTAATCAATGATATACCAAGCGAATAAATTATGCAGACAATAATCGTATTTAATCACACCCACAAAATTGTACACGTGGAAAACCCTTTTACAGGTAAAAATCACGGAATCTATCTCAAATCCAAGTCAAACAATCCACTATGAAAATAAATGCTTACAGTAGTATGAATGAAATGACATATCACTTAGCTCACTAACAACGTCTACATCTCACGAACATTCTTTTCACAATGCTAGAAGTTATCGCCTTCAACCAACGCCTCTCACGAAGGTCTACTTGAATCACACGAGCCTTCAACAAGCTTGAAACACACAAGCTCAATCCTCATAGCAGAGAGGTAAGATTCTCCTTGAGATTTGATCAATTGTAGGATATATTAAATTATTTCAAGGAGCAAGGATACTGAGGGATTTAGAGAGTCAGATTTTCAGAGAAAAAATTTCTCAAGAAGTGAATTTTTCAAAAATCTAAATATCCTTATATAGCCGATAGGCATGGATGTCCGTGAATGATGCCACAGACTTCCCGTCTTGACCAACTTTGAAGAGAATCAGCTCCACGTAGGATTTGGAATCTAAAATCAGATTTTGCCGGAAGCCGCGCTTTCAGGTGATTATATTTGGCATTCTAAAACACTTGGGAGCTTACCTAGGTTCGATCATGATTGCAAAAATAAAAACTAACAGTAATTGTAAACCAAAACTCAATTTTCTAACGCATCAATGAACTCTCATACAATTACCAAGTTGGAATTCGGGAAAAAATGGGCAAGGCAAGAAACCAAAAAAAGGTGAAAAAATCGATAAAATACGGATAAAAATCAGGAAGCATTTGGGAAAAAGTAATGGAAATATTAAATTATTAAAAAATAAATATTGTTTTTGTTTTCTTTTTTCTCTTGTTTTGTTTTTCTTTGAGCTCCTCACTCGCCTCGCCTTTGGTTTTGATTGTATTTTTGTTGTATATTTCACGTGGTATACATCTCAAAAATATGACCCAAAAATCACGTGACACAAATCACGATCAAATTTGATTTTAGGGTCATTTTTTGAGATGTTAACCATATGAAATAAAAAATTTATAGTATGATAATGCGCCCATGATCTCACGATCCATTGTATAGAAGATTGGAAGGAAAAGCAATGCCCATTGTTTAAGTCAAAGTAGTCTATGGGTAGATTACCTTTCGATTGGGGTGAGATTCCATTTTCATCGGGTGCAAATAATGGTTTTTGAAGTTAGTACAAGTAACACCATCCTGATCCCCACACCATGGCCCAATAATCTATGGACAGTGTCAGATTCAATTATATCTAACTTAAATTTAGTGTTTCACAACAGACTCCATGATTTTATATGATCAGCTTGGGCCCTGAAGGATTAGAACTTTTAGAATTTTTTAATATTTGTATTCTATTTGTGGGTAAGTTAGAGAGAAAGAAGGAACCTTCTTATGACCTTCTTATGAGTTTGACTTAAGACTAGGTATTAGGTAACTCACCCATGCATCAAAGGTGATGTATGGGTCAACCTCCTTTCACTAAACTAGTCAAACCTAGAGATCCACAAATATCTATAACTACTCAAATCAGTAAAAGCCCAATTTTGACCTTTAACTAATTTAGAGGTGAGAAAATTACTCCATTTGGAGCTCAAAAGCAACTCTAGTTGCAAGAATTTGGATGCCTAACCTACCCTTTTCTTATGTCTAACACTTTTTTTTCTAGGCCAATATTTTTATTTTACTTCATTCATTTTCTAAATTTTATGATAAATGTTTCAAATTTAAAGATAAAGTCAACTAACAATAAGTATTTTTTGGTTAGTAATAGCATCTCTAATTTCTGATTCTCATGAAAATGAAGTCAATTAACAAGAAAGAATTATTTATTGTTGGATACAAATTTACAATATTTGAGACTTCTCTTATATATCTCTCATAAGCTAGTTGGAGATAATTCAAAAATTCTTCGGAGATAGAAAAAATTTAAAAATTAGTGGACAAATTTTAAAGAAATGTTGGAAAGTAATGAAATTTAAGATTTTGACATAAAAAACCAATTGACTTATATTTATTTGGATTTTATACATTAAGTAAAATAAAAGTTTAAACTAGATATAATATTTTGTTAAAGCAAATTAATTATGCTTAAGATGCAAAATTCTAAAATTTTAAATTAATTAAATAACAGGCATCTGGCCTCTTAGAGCACCCGACCAAGTCCCTGAGTACATGCAAGTATGCAACACTTCGCACATCACATACCAATCAGTAGGGGATAAATCATTGCGAGTGACCAACAAGGGGTAGAACTTACAGCTTTTGCTTCTTGAGGCTTGGTCCTAGCCAGTATCGTGAACCCTGTAAGTTTAAAATTGCAAATTTAGTAGCATATTAGGGAAAAAAAAAAAAAGTTTTTCAATAATTAAATTACAACTGAATCTAGAAAATAGCATTGGCATAAAAATTCGAATCTTAAATATGCCTAGGTCAAACGTAAAAAATACTTTTGCTTTCTTATGATATGTTTTCTAATGTGCTGTTAATTATATAACACATTTAATGATAAATCTCAAAAGCACTTGGCAATGAGTGGAGGGGCCAGATATTATAAGGGAGAGAAAATTATAATTTAACCAATGTGGGACGAAACTTCAACACTTAACACTGATTAAGTTGATAGTATGGTGATATCATTTTTCCATAGGTAAGATGAAAGTGCCCTATATCTACAAGTGTTGATTTATATTTTGTTTGATCTAGACCATCAAATTGATGGCAACCAAATGCATCCAAACCCTCCCTTTCCACCCACATGTAAAATGGGCCGGGCTGGTCTTGTTGTGGGCCAGGATTTTGATAGGCTCAATTATTTTTTTTACTATAAAATTTAGGCTCGAATCCAGCCCGAATATTTGTATCAGTCCAGGCCCCAAGTAAATTCACGCTCGAGCTTTTTATTCAAGCTCAAACATGACTCGAGACGGATTCAAGCCAGGCTGGATTCAGACCAGGTTTCAAGCCAACACTACAAAAACTAAGACTATTGGCGGCAACCAAAAATTGCCGGTTTTTAACAAAAAATTGTTGCTACTAATCATGTCGCTATCAAAAACTGCCGCTACCACCCTTAACAGCATGTGTCACTGAAACACCTTAGTTTTGTAGTGAAACATTCGGGCCGGGCTACAAATCAGATCATCTATGAGGCAGTTGAAAAATAATAAATAAAATCTAATATTTTTTTTAATTAATCACAACTAATTGTCAAAATAGCTACCATAACATGGCATTTGGTTCCTTTGAATTAGACCAAGGAGATCACCTTTCGCGGAAATATTTTGGAGAATCAAATAACATCGAACAAATAGTGGTTCTATTTTGAGAAAATTTTACAAATCTTCCACATTTAAAGTTTCTTTTCTAAATACTCTCTGCACTGTTATAAATATGTAATAAACTCCCGTACTTAAAACTTAGTTATCTAAATGCGCCGTCAACATTAAATATCCACCTTAATTTCAAAATTACCCTTAAAAAGGTAGCTTCTAGAAAATGGGTTAGTTGACTGAGTCAATAGACTAGTAAAAATTACATTAAAAAAGTAAAAAATCATATTCTTTTCACAAAAAAATAAAATAAATTAAAAGTTCAGTAAGAATCTAAAAAATTGGAAAAACTTTGAAAAAAATAATAAGAATATGTAAAAAAATAAATATTTTTTAATATCAAAAAAATATAGTAAAAACTGCATTTAAAATGTAAATATTAAGGTCAATATTTATGGTTGAGGGGCATTTAGATAACAAAGTTGTAAGTATAAGGGTTTATTAGATATTTAAAAAAATAAGGGAAAAATTTAGAAAAGCAACTTCAAAGGGGGGAGATTTTAGAAATTTCCCCCCTTTTTATGTTGAGCTAAAGGTAGTTTACCCACTTGCCACTATTGGGGGCCGCCATTGATTAGAATGTACAGATCGGATGGCTTAGACTGCGTATGGCATAGCTCTCTGCTAGCTCCTGTCATAGCAGAGTTCACTTGCTTTAGCAGGTTCCCATCCTCTTTGCTAACATCCTGCTGCCTGTTTTAGCAGGTATCCCTTCTCCTTGATAACTCTTGCATAACAAGATTTTATACAGGATTTACTTATTTAGCAGTTTTGCACCCTCCTCTCTACTCACTCTTTTCCAGAGTAGAAGAGAATAGGAATTAATTAAAGCAGGCGAACTCTGCTGTGGTGGAGGCTAGCAAAGAGCTATGCCATACGCAACCTTAATCTCCCAAAGGGATGATTTGTGTGCTCATATCCCTTAAATGCATGATTTAATCACTTTGATGGTTTGGGTAAGGATAACATGCATCCCATTTAAACACCATTTTGGTTTTTAAATGACGGTTTCGAGAGTCTAGAGTCTGGTCTTAGGGTTGTCAATGGGCTGGTGGCCTGGCTCAACTCAGGTCAGATTTGATGTTAAATAGAAAGCTCGTGCCTAAACGCAATCGATGAGCTCGGCCCGATTTGTATCTAGGCTGAATTCTAGCCTCATTTTTAGGATAAAAACTAATTGGGTTGCTCAAAGCCTAATCCAAATCCATCCTAGCCCGATTAAGCCCGATTGTTTAAAGGGAAAGATCGGGGTGGCCCAAATCCAGCCCCGACTACACGGTCAGGTCAGATTTGGGCTTAGATAAAAGCTCGAGCCTGAATAAACATGGGCTGAGCCCAGCCTAAATATCTATCCGGGCTCAGTTCGAGCCTAGTTTTTGTGGTAAAAAATAATCAGGCCAATTAATAGCCCAGCCCAAAACTGGCCATGCCCAACTCTTAGCCACCAAGGCACTTAAAGTCCGTGGCCAAAATCCTCTCAGAGTTTATGGAATTAAGGGCGTTTCTTTATTTTAAAAGGCCCAGACTCTCCTAACCGTCATGTAAACACCAAATGGTGTTTAATCGATCATACACCATTTTTTAACTTATGATCTTAAAAATTCATACCGCCAAAGTGATATACCATTAATTGAAGGTCTATGGGTTCAAAAATAACACTAAGAGATTCGAGCGATACGATGTATGCAGTCTAATACCACCGATTGTTCTTAATTGTGCTGGTCCATATTAAAGTTCATCGATCAGATGGTTTACATCCACTTAGTAACATCATCCTTTGAATGGGGCAACTTACAATGATGGATTGCTACTTAGTCAATTTAGATTGATCATAGATGTGTACCCGCACAATGATAAATCACGCTTCAATGATGTTAGAAAAAAAGTGATATTTTAATGGTTTAAGATCATTTAAACACCTTTTAAAGGTTGGTCAAGAGCCATTATCCCTTTTTAAATCCAAAAAATTCATTTTCCTCAAAATAATAAGAAAAAAGGATTATTCAAAACTGAGATTTATTCAACTACCTGAGTAGTCAAAGTATAAATCATCCAAAAAAATAAAAGAACAACTTTCACATATTTTAAGGAGCGCGAAACCCGCAAAAATCTGCTTGACAGCCTCGATTGATGGATGATAGGTAACGCCGGCCCATGAACCCAAAAACAAACACCCAAACAGCCAACCAACTAACGGAAATTGCCACCGCCACCGCGGAAACCGGTAACGGCGTCAAAGAGTCAACCCCGTCTCGATACTTGACCCTAACGGAAAGATTAACGACTCCGTTACGGTTACCCTTAGCATCTCTCAACCGGTACGTAAGAATCCGGGGAAAATCGTCAGGCACGTAACCGTCAACGAAATCCGATACCGGTATATTCCGCGTACCAACCGTTTCGAATCCCAATCCCAACGTTCTCTTACGCCGCACTTGTACGGAAATCGATCGGACGGTCGAGGGGAACGCCAGCTCGAACGTCTCGTTCCACGTGGGAGAATTTCCGCCGTCGGTATCCACTCTGGTTGATCGACAGTAGAGGGGGTCCGATCCAACGGTTACATAAGCGTTGTTCTTGATCGGACGGCCGGAGAGCGTCAGGTCCTCAGCTGATCTGACCGTTACTACTAAGTAACGGATCGGCTCCATTTTTCCTTGATTCTTTTTTTTTTACCCGTGCGGGTATTTATAAAGAAAGACACATATGAGGACACGGGTCGTACGCTGTAGTGCAGTCATCCCCGTACAGGTAAAATGGTCAGACTCAGTTTCTAAGTAGTCTAGTGGTCGGCACGATACGGCTCTAATGTGATGTATTAGGTGTTTCTTCTAAGATTCGAAACTGATATTAGTGCAATCTACACCGCAAAATGCTTTCAAATATAGAATATTAGACTTTTTGCATTGGATCTTGATTGGAGCAGAATAGTGGTTGTAGTAATAGTGGGTAAAAACTAATATTTACTTAGTAATTATTTTAAGATTTCATTCAAAAGTATCATTGTGTGATTGAAAGCATTTTAATACCTTTAATAAAATTTGAAAAATTATAAACAATGGACAGATTTTGGTAGACAATTTTGCGGACAGCTTATGTGACGCGGCGTGACTGGCTCTGCTTGGGCCTCAATATGTGTGCAGCCATTCACATAAGCTGTCTGTAAAATTATCTATAAAAAATTATCCTATTATAACAGTGTTCATAAACTTTAATCATCTAGCCATAAATAAAAGCTCTTGACCAATAGAGAGCTTGATTAAGGCCCCTTATCTCTACTTGTACCTATGTATGTACTATTTGTATCAACTCATTGAAAAGTTATAATTTCACCCACTTATTTTTTTTGATAATTTTTTATAAAGTATATGCACATGTATTATAAGCACCTTGTTCTACTTCTTCCTCCTCGTTAGCTCTATCAATTAGTTGTTCTTACGAGTCCCAATGACGACAATGAAATCATCTCTAATGATGACGTCTCTTCTTTGATGATGACAACAACGACGAATCTAACTGTGAGTTTTAAAAAGGTTTCAAGGTTTTCATTCCTGTGGATTTTATAGGTTTTTTGACAATTTTAAGAGGGTTTCAAGTTGAATTCAAGTGGGTTTTTGTAATATCTCATATAAGATAAAGAGAAGTATGGAGCCTGGGCTATCTGGTGCGACCAACTCTTTCAAGTATTGGACGGTGAAACGTAATGCCCATGTCAAGAACAAAATCGGCGCGGAACCTAAGCCCAAAATCAGAAAATATCGTTGACATGTAGGTCTAAGTCATCACAGGTTTCTACAGGATTCAAGTTCGTTAATCAAGAGGGTTTCATAGTGGATGGTGCGATTCGTCGGAGTTTAGTAAGAAAACATTATCGACGGCTTTGGGACCTGCCAAAGTTGAGGAGAAGAAATAGAGGAAGAAGAATAAGATTATATCGGTGCTTTTTGAAATTCATTCGGGTGTAAATATTTTTCACCAATATAAAAAAATATAGCATTTTTCTAAGACACGTGCGAAATGTTTTAGGTTGTGGTTGGGTTAGCACTTATAAGAGTAGAAGCAGCTCTTTGTCTGTTCTCTTCAGAGTAGATAAAATCTGCTTTGATATAGAATGAGCATAGTGCAGTTTTATCACTTAAAATAGGTTCATGCCAGAGCAAATAAGGCAAAGAACTGTGTTACGAAATGTAAAAATAGTTCTTTGTCGGAGCCAAAAATGAAAGAGTTGCTCTTTGCCCTAAAAGAGCTAACCCAAATGCAACCTTAGAGATTTCATTTATATATATAGAGATTCTATTTATATCTTAGGGTGTTTTCAAGTAGAAGCCTTGAAAATTTCAATGATTATGATTAAAGCTTGTATCACAATAAGAAAATTTTTGAAAAATATTGGAAAATCCATTAAAAAAATATAAAAAATTAGAAAATCGATGAATCAAGCGAATATCGGTGAAAAGTTTGACAGACCAACTATTTGAAGAATTTTTCTAAAAAATTTGATAAGGATATTCTCATCTATTTATTAGTAAGCACCACACAATTTTTTCACAAACAAAAACTATAGACTGATTTGAATAAGAGGATGGAGATTATTTTTTATTCCAATTTTCCTCACGATAGATCTTAAGATCATTGCACGCCTAGCAGGCGATCAGATGTTGAATCAACATAGCATACAGCCCCAAATGTGACTTAAATCATTGGCAAAGAAGTTATCTTTTGTTTTTAGAGATTTGGAATCAACATCTGACCATCTGATAGGCACGCCATGATCTTAAGATCTATCCTGAGAAAAATTGGAAAAAAAAAAAAATCTCCATCATCTAATACAAATCAGTCAATGGTTGAAGAGATACCTTTCACACCAACTCATTTACTAACGCCTGACATTGTAATGCTATGGAGGAAATTTTCCCTAATGAAGGATGCCGCCACGGGCAGCAGACTCGGTTTGTTGCTACCTTACGCCTATCTGTGAGCCAGCTGTTTAACCTACGCATAACGCGGTGCTACATGAGCTCACACTTTTACAACACGCATTAGACACTTACACGGAGGACTTGTTTTTAAGTAAGAATGAGTCAAATTTAAGATACGAATTGGTCAAATTTAAAAAGGGATTTGTTTAAATGATCATAAATCATCAATCTTTTATGATGTGGGTAATCGATGCCGTCAAACGGATAGATCACAAGTAGAAAAGCAATGAGCCCAAAAATCACATTTTTTGAGAGGTTTATATCATCTAATCTGTAGACTCTAATATTAACAATTATTCTTAGTTTTAATGGTTGATATTAAAGCTTTTCAATCAAATGGTTCGCGTTTACTAATCAGCATGATTCATTAGGCCAAGACATATTCCAAACGTAGATTGCCCCTTGGGCAATTTAGATTGATCATAGATGACATAGTGATAAATCACACTTTCATAATGTGAGATGAAAAGTCAAAGCCATTATCCCAATTTAAAAAGGTGGTGTTACTACCACACCACTTTATCTTATAGCCACCTCACTTAAACAAAGGAAAATTTTGTTGACCGTTTCATCTCAGATGACAGAGCTCGTACTTCGCCCTAATCTTCCAGCATACCATTAGATGGCCAAATGTTGATTCCACATAGCACATTGGCACACATCCTAAAAAGTGAATGTGATCATCGCGTACCATCAAGTGTAATTCACATTCACATTTTGGGATGTCTGCCGCATGAAATCACCAGTTTCGGGCTAAAACAACAAATGCATCTCTTAAGGTTGCCAGGGAGAAATTGACTTGACCGGATTAAGGTTGCTCCATAAGGGGCTAAGACTAGATCCTAGGCCAGCCCTAACTTAGGTGGGCTTTTACTTGCTGGACTTAGCCCTAACTTAGGTGGGTTGGGCAGGCTCAGACCAGGCTTAGTCTTTGTTGTATAGCGTTATTTTTTTGAAACTCTTTGAAGGAAATGCTTTTCAAATTTTGTCGCATTTTTTCGAATTTTAAGCTTGCCAAATTATTTTCAAACCCTGACTTGGTGACTATGCCTTTTTTTTTAATTGATAGGTAAGTTGAGTCAAACCTCCAACCTTGAGGTTACAATATTGTCAATCTTCCGTTGCGCTAAGGTTCAAGCCTTATTCATGGATGCCTTTCAGGCATGGGTTATAGGAACTAGGAAGATTCATGCTAGATCAAGTATTTGGTATCCAATCCGAGCACGAGCAACTTATTGGATCAATCTCTCTTTGTTCAAAGAGTTGGGACCTCTTTGGTAATCCTTTCTCCAAAAAATAACTTTTCAAGTGTTGTAAAGAGGTGTGTTACATGGTGCTTCTCAAACGGAGGTCTATTGCATGTTGAAAACACTACAAAAAATAAGACTACTAGCGGCAGCCACAAACTGCCGCTATTAATAAAAAATTGCCGTTAATGCCCTTGCCACTAATAGTCTTTAATAATTTTTTTATTAATACTCCAAAAAACTACCGCTAATAATATATTTTTTTTGAGTGAAATGTTGTTAGGTGAGAAGCAACATTGGGCAGCTTCTCCATATAAGGTGGTCATCTCTTTGGGTGAAATGTGCTTTAAAGCAAGGTAATAAAATCGGTATCGGTCCTTAGAGGACCGATACAAATCGGCCGATACCGATACATATCGGCCTTTTTTTTCTTAAGAAATAAAAAAGGTATCGGCCGATATCCGATACATATCGTCCGATATGGTCTATACCAATACTGAGTTAGATACCAATACATATTGGCGCTGATACGTATTGGTATCGGCTGATATTTGATACCTTGCTTTAAAGTGCTTTTTGGAAAGAATTGCCAAACAATGGGTGTCCACTCATATGAGTGGACCATACAGTCCACTCGTCCTTACGACTAAGTGAATTGCACATATTTCCAATGCATGAAAATCCGTGGACATCCATTGTAGACTAACTCTTGTTTCAATCTGTAACGCTTTGGAAATTGCACAATTTTTTATGACCATACCAATATATGGAAGTTCACATTTGGGCCTTGAGGTCGACCCGAGCGCCACTGCTAGCGCTCTGGTGTGGTAACTTATACTAACCATTCCATAGTAAAAGCTCAATAGGTATCCAGTGCATGGCCCGTGCAATAAGGGGCGTGCATGGTTCAATCTTCCTCCACTAACTTCCAAAAGCCAAAATATTACACTTTGACTGACTTAAATATTTCATAAATATTTGTACTTCTCAAGATTTGACTCGTTGAAATATTTGCGAATATTTCCGAATTTAAGGCCCTACAAATTCTAGGCATTTAAAAAATAAAATAAATATTTAATTGTTTTTCACAATTGGCAAAATTTTTGAATAATTTATAAAGGGTACCTCTAAAAGCGCCTGCTTGTTCTCTGAAAGCACTCATGCCCCAATCCCCTTAATAACCCTTGATACCTTTAAATTAGATGGCTGAGATTTTTTTACCCCTATCTTTCACATAATAGATCTTGAGATCATGGTGCATCTATCAGACTGGCAATTTTTGAGTTGATGAATCACAGATCGCCAAAATGGCCTTTGAATCATATGACACACATCAAGCTCAAACATGATTTTAGGGTTATTTTTGTGGGATTTGTGACACATAGAATCACAAACTGACCATCTAATAGGTATGCCATGATCTCAAAATCTATTTTATGGAATATAAGCGTGATAAATGATCTTTATCATCTAATTTGAAGGAATTAATGATTTTTAAGGGGCTTGGGACGCGAGTGCTTTCAGAGAACACGTGGGTGTGTTTAGAGGTACCCATATATAAATAATTCACAATTTCTCAAAAGATTATGGGTTTTTAGTATTTTTAAAATTTTAAATACTTTAAAAAAATTTCCCAAAATTTTCCCAACTTAATAACATAGTGACAAATTTCGCTGAATTTCGGTGAAATTTCGCGATAATTTCGGTACTTTTCGATTTTTCGGTATTTTTCGATAAATTTCAGTATTTTTTTGTAAATTGGGTAATTTTTTTTTATATATTTAAAAAAAAATTTAAAAAATATTAAATATATATATACATAATTTTATAGTTTTAATCCCTGACAAAATTTTTCTAAAAGGAATCAAAATTAATCTAAAATGTACCAAAAGGTATCGAAAACGAAATTTGTCACCATGCTTACTAATTATAGCTGAATTTTTTCTCCAAATTTTAAGCTCGCCGTATTATTGCCAAGCCCCACTTGATGACTATATATTATGCCTAATACTAACATATAATTTATCATTTTAATGGTCAATATATAGCACAATTCCCATAATATATATATATATATATATATATATATATATATATATATATATAACATAATACATAAAGTGCATGTTAGAATTAGGACCAAGACAACACGTGACGTGTGAACACGACTTCCATATGACCCTTGTTCACACATAAGCAGTGTGCCAGTGTGTACGCTTCGGTAGACACTTTGGGTCAACAAGTAGGAAACGAGATTTTTTAAGAAACAGTGGTATATTTTAGTTATGCGACATGTGGAATACCATTTTAGTTATGCGACATGTGGAATACCATTTTTTTATCAAAGAAAGGCATGCAATATGAGCTCTATCGTCTGATTCAATATAGTCAAAGACCATCAATTGATTCATTTCTCATTCAATGGTTGGCTGAAACAAATCAGATGGTAGAAATCATGTTATGTGTCAATCTTTGGCCGCAGAGATCTTTATATTATGACCTTCAAATCAAAGGGCTTAAATTGTGTTCTACATGACACAGATCTAAAAAATATAAGGTCTTCCTTTTCGATCAATGTGCCACCTTTCGAATCTCGGCGACAAGTTGCAGCTCCCAATGATAAAATGTTATTTCATTTATTTTAAAATGGGTACCTTTGTTTGCGCCCATGAGTTCTCTAAAAGTGCCCACATCCCAGACCCCTTGAAACTCATTGATTGCTCTGGATCAATTGATGGAGATCCTGTTTCACCCCTTTTTTCCTGAAAATAAATTTACGTTTGAGCGTGAGGTGTGTCATATGTTTCAAAGGTCATATGTTTTAGATTTGTGACACATGCAATAAAAAACTAATTGTCTAATAAGTGCAATATGATCTCAAGATCTATTGTGTGAAAGATCAGGGTGAAAAATGATCTCCATCATTTGATCTAAAGCAATCAATGATTTTCAAGGGGTTTGGGACATATGCACAAATAGAGGTACATTTTTAAATTAGTCACTAAAACAAAAAAATAATGGTTGATATTATAGTATAAAGATAGGATAATTCCTAAAACACCATTTTTGTGGTCTGTTTCACTTTCATCCATAATTTATCCTTTTTAGAGCAGTCAATCTAAGACCATCAACATTGTGAGTCCTTCAGAGTTTGAGAAAGTGTTTTTAGGTGAGAGTGTGGTATACGTTATCATCACAATCGAACATGCTCTCGAGTCTATGGGCGAATACCCTAAGGAAGTTAGGCCGATTTTGAAAGAATCACTATAAAAAAATGTTTATTGGAGACGGCTTTTGGCCGTCTCCAATAGTATTGGAGACGGCTTCCATGTAGTCTCAAATAGTCCTGTCTCCATTGTCTTTAGAGACCAAATGAAAGTCGTCCATAATAGTCAAGATTATTGGAGACGGCATATGACCATCTCCCAAGATATGTTAGAGACGTCTCTAATAAGTCATCTAGCCATTTCCAATACTTATTGGAGACGGCTTTAAGCCGTCTCCAATAAGTGACCTCCTATTATTGGAGACGGCTTTTAGCCGTCTCCAACATTTTTTTTTTCTTTAAATATATTTTTAAAATATATATATTTGGCAGTGGTTTTTTTATGAAAATTTTTTAGCAGTGATTTTTTTATGAAATTTAAAAAAAAAAAAAAATTTACGTCGACAATTTTTATGCAAATTCTTTTTTTAAATACTATTTTTTTTTAATGCAATTTTTTTTAATACTTTTTTTAAAGCAATTTTTTATATTCCAAGAACAAGATAATAGTGTAGGCATCATATAATGATACCTCAAGCTATTAAAACAAAAAGAATGCACAATTGAGAGATCCTTCTCTGGATTGAACTCCTTTAATTGATTGGAACCATTTTTATTTTCAGATTACAGAAAAACCTGTATCCACAGAAGTTGTATACAACTTGTATACACAGAAGTTGTATACAACCTGTATACACAGAAGTTGTATACAGGTTGGTCATTGCTTCTCAAAATAACAAAGTCTCCTAATGTATCTGAGGTGGTGACACCACGGGACACGCCATATTAGGGGTAAAAGGTACTTCTTAGAATCCAATTGCTTCCTAGAGAATAATGGAGAAGCATATCCACCATTTTACGCACTTCCTCTTTACGGCTCTGTTCAAGAGATGGATTTCTAAAGAGTTTCTAACGATTCTCTCGATAGAACATCTGAATCTCCTTCCGCAAGAATGTAGAAGCATTACGATTAAGGGCGAGTCCACGTTCCTTTGAAAATATGAAGAGGAATTTGAAGCGAGAGAGAAATTGGGAACTTTGTTACAGAATGGGTAGCTCTTTCGTTGGAATAACCGCCCAAGCTCATTCAGGAAATGAAGAATGTCCTCCTTTGATCGTGGCCGTTCAAATTCCTGAACATGATCTTCTGAAATGCCATCTGCCACTCTAGCTACTTCTTCGAATTCAGATTCAAGAGTTCTTATATAATTCTTGACAGATGGTGGCATTTGCAATTATAACAGGAAAGCTGTTGCCCTTGAAACCATTCTCCACCTGCATATGTAATCTCAGAGATGTTAACTGTGGCAACTACACGGGTTTCTTGATGATTTAATCTACGAAATATGGGTTGGACCACAATTTATCCATGTTCCTAAGATTGACTAGTAGGTTTGAGTGTGGCCTACCTCTATGAAACAGCGACCCATGACCTTAGGAGCTCCATCAAAACTAATACTCTCCAAGCACAAGTTTTCATATATGTTGCCCGAATAAGATGATTCCAGAACTTCTCTCGACAAGTATTTTCCCCTATATGAGCAATGAATCCTGCATACAGTACAAATTATGTCTATATTATTACAAAATCACATTCATTCATGTTGTGGGTCATGGGGTTTTCATAAAACATTTACGTTTTCTACGTACTTGGTGCCAGGAACAGTCAAATTGTACCCTCTCAAAACAAGTGAGGTCTTCTTCCCACCTACAACTGCAAGAGGTGACACTGAGGCTGCGTTTGGGTTAGCTCTTTTGGGGCAAGGAGTAGCTCTTTCACTTTTAGGCTCCGACAGATAACTACTTTTTTATTTGGTAACACAACTCCTTAACTCATTTGCTCTGGCAGAGAGCTATTTTAAGTGATAAAACTGTTCTATGCCTACTCTATCTCGGAGCAAATTTAATCTGCTCTAACAGAGAGCAGGCAAAGAGATGCTTCTGCTCTTATAAAAGCTAACCCAAACACAGTATGAGACTATCTGCGGGGCACACCATTTTCTCCAAGATTTGCAGAGACGGTCCTTTCCTGAAATTTAATTGTTAGGCAGCAACTATCAGAAAAAATTTCAACTCTAAGATAGAAACAACTCTATCTTCATTAAATTTCTAAATCATGCAGACCTTATTTATCTCCTTTTATATATAGTTTTTTTATCGATATATAAATATATTTTTTTAGAGGTGTATATATAGTTTTCTATGAATGAATATGTTACCACTAAGGTATCTAACTCGGGATCGCTATCGGGTATCGGATATCGGTCCACGGAGGACCCAGACATATCATCCGATACGAATCGGTATTGGCCCATACGGATTTTTTTTTTTTAAAGGTGAAACAACTTTAAAAAAAAATCATTTCAGCCAATAATCGCCGACATCAATACCAGATACCGATACGACCTCCAATACTGGTATTTGGGTGGTATCACCGATACATATCGGTATCGGACGAGTTTTGATACCGTGGTTACCACCCCCAAAAGACACATTGCCTGCACTAAAGCAATAATAAAATAAAACAACAGAATCATAAGGGAGATTCAATCCACACTCACCATCTTTATGTGATACTAGTTTCCTATCTGTATGTACCAAAAACCTTCCACTCCTCCAGAAATCTGACTCATAATCCTGAACGAGTGAACTGACACGCTAAACGAAGTTTTCTTGGAGCTAAAAATTCAACATACAAATTTCAACCAATTAAAGCATAGCTACAATAATAGTTACACCCTATGTTAACAAGAACTGAACTCACTTCCTCCCAGGCAATAGAAGGCATCGACATATAAACTGATAGAATCATACATCCCGGTCTGATGTAGCTCTCCATTTCTGATGGGCTGTGAGAAAGCCAATTATATATCTGCAACAGGGAATTAGGAAGCATTATGAAGCAATCTAAGTTGATTACTTAACAAACAAGCATAGTTAGCCAATTAGGCCGAGAAAATAATATTTTGCCCTTCTCCATAATCCGACCAGTTCGGTCCTGTAAATGCGGAAACATGGACATGCATCAATAACCATCATACACCATAAACCGAATACATAATCATGAGAACCAAAATGTGTAGATAAAAGGCAGCTGAATCAACATAGCAGCAAAAAGCAGTACCTGAGTATTGGAATTCGAACTAGTAGGTGAGTGATCAGAACCGGATGAAGAAGTGTAGCCTACTTGATGTGATACATTTGGAACAGTGCTATTTTTTAGTCTTCCATTTGACTCTTGAAAGAGTTCCAGTGGTGAGTTCCAATGATGATTTGTAGTAGCGTCAATAGTCATCCTCTCCTCTTCTCTACAGGTCGACATCCTCCTGTATTTCATATGTCCTGTTGTGGATTGCTGAGGAAAGAGTCTATGGACAATAGGAGGGGACGATGAAGGAGACCTATCTTCAGAGGGGCTGCTACTATCTGAGAAGTAATTCCGGGTTAATCCCAATTTTGGTGGACTACGATCCTCGGGTGACGAACTAAACAGTTGAAACGGTAAACTCAGTTGAGCCTCTTGGGCTGCACATTCTGAAACTTCTAGTGACTGAAAAGTGCTACTACTTCTTCCTGCCACACTAGAGGGAGACTGTGTAGTGGGTTTCTTTTGTGAATTGAAATCAGAAGCCTGCTCCATGTAATTTATCTTAGGTTTATCATCCCCACTACTATAACTACTCCCCTGAGACATAATTGCAAGGGTATCTGGGGAAGATGCCCCCAATGCCGCAGAAAGTACAGCAAGTAAGTCGGCAGTTGATGGAGCAGATGGGTTTCCCTTTGTTTTGAAAGGGTATTCTGAAGAAGGTTGTGAAGCTTGTGAAACATTCAGATCAAAACTACCCGGTACAAGTAATCTAGCAGATGAGCTTGAAAAAATGGGTAACGAGCTTATCTTGCTAAGGATCTAGATAAGCTGGTCTCTATCTGGTATGGCTGTGCCACTGGTCGTTTTATCTGCATTATTCCCTGATAATAAACATTTATAAATATTGATAGAAAATGTCACCAAACAAGAAAATACGAACTGCCTATGCACCACCTAATACGAATTGGTACCTTCTGTAAATGGTATGTTTTCCTACAGTTGTCCAAATTCCATTTATGTCTCTCATCAACACAAAGTGTAGACCTTGTCACTTTTCTCATCTCTCATGAAAACGTTCAAGAAGAAGGAAGTGCGCTGAGTTAGGAATTTAGAAAACTGAAATTGCTTACAAATCCAATATACTTTGGCATTCGTCTACAATGCCAGATATAAGTGAAAGGACGTCATATGATGATAATAAGCTAAACAGAAAAAAGTAGGGTTCTTTTTTTTAATAATTAACATAATAAAGTAGTTCTCAACCAGAATCCCTCAAAAACAACTTAGAGCAAGAAAAAAAAGAGAGAGTAATCTGTTCATATTTATTACCATGCCTGCATATATTTTAGTAAAAGGATTACTAGGCTAGAAGAAGCATTTATAAATAAACAAGAAAATAGTCAATAGTCCAATAATGGGCATAAAACTGTAGAGAAGAGGAGAGGATGATAATAAACATTTATAACTTTCGCATATGTTGTTGCATTAGCAACGGGTGAGACGTTGCCCCATGTCCAATAATGGGCATAAAACTGAGGATCATTACCATGTCAGTTTCTCGTAATTAATAGATAGAACCCATATATACCTGGCTGGATGATTTCGCCCCTATTTGATTTAATCAAGAGGTGTCTTCCATCAAGGTGGGTGATGGAAAATTGGAAGCCACAGAGGACCTCTGTCAATAGCCGTATTTATCCCAATTAAGCTTCCCGAACTATCAAGGAGTGGCCCTCCACTATTCCCAGGATTTATGGCTGCATCAGTCTGTATAACGTCCTGTATTGGGCGTCCAATCGCAGCAGAACTGATTTCTCTGCGAAGGCCACTGCATAAAACATATAAAGGCCTCAATGAAACTGGAAATTGGGATCTAGTGAAACTGGAAATTGGGAAAGATCTTGATACTGCCAATGTAATCTACCATTTAATTATCTGGGAATAACACACAAAAGGAAGAGATCTGCTTATAAAGCATTATAAAAAAATAAAAAAGAATAAAAAAAAAGAGCACCTGAAACAGTTATCTTACAATATATATATATATATATATATATATATATATGGCAAAAAGTTCTGTGGGCCAGGGATGCGAACTTGAGGGGCTGGGCCTGTAGCTCAACTGGAAGGTTGAAAAATAAGTAGGAAAAATGTGTTTAAAGTTTGATGGTTAGATGTGAAACACGGATTTCATCACCAGCATTTCCTCCACATTCATGAAATGACATTACCACCTGTCATAGTTGCAAATTCAAGAATCCATCAGTTAGATACTTAGATCTGACAGAATTTTGGCAGAAATTGCAAAGATAAGAAGAGCATTCATATCGAATCGAAAACCAGCACATTTGCAAAGCATATGCGATATCAACTGATCAAGTATTACAAACTTACTTATTGCATCCCGGCACATTCGAATAATATCCTCTTTGACAGAGCTCAAGCCATGACCAATATAATAACCGTTTCGCATCCTATCTTCAATTTCTCCAACCTGATAGGTTAATTCAATAAGAACACAAAGGAACAAACATTCTGCCACTTTAAACATAATGCAATGATCATTATTAAAAAACATAATGCAATGATCTGTCAGTTGAAATTTGCAACATTGTAGATTTTCCCCTGTAAGAATCTTATTAGGCATTGCCAGCCAATGAAATGCCTCTACCCTAGGAGGGTAGAGACTTTAACAGAGGTGTAGCTTCCTTAGTAAGATGCACTAAAAAAGAAAACCATAAGATGCCCCTCAAAATGACTTCAAGTTCTTCTCATCTCCTTTGCCCCTCAAAACATAGACCAACTTAAGATGCCCCAACAATGTATATGTCATCAAACTCCAGGCCTCATCAATCATCACATTACCAAACCATAACATATAACTGCTTCTGTTATATTAATAATAGCAAATATACGCCAGCAATAATGTAAAAAAGTAATATGATGATAACTGACTATTATTGTGGTGAATGGCTGAGAGACAAAAGAAACAAAAAGTAAAGGAAATAAGCTACAAAAATGACCTCTTTCAGTTCAGTACCAGAAAGGGGCTCCCCTTCCATGTCACATGGTTGATAACTGATTGACTCGTTCCATTTCCCAGTCATTAATATTTTAGGCTCCTCTGCCGCATTATATACATATCCGACCAGCCCTACAGCCAGCGAAAACTTCCAGTAAGACACCACAACAAACCACACATTGGTTAGGCAAAAATATTAATTAGAACACAAGAAAATGTTTTTAAACAACTTTATAAATTTAGTAATAGTCACTACAAAAAATAAGACTATCAGCGGTAGTTTTTTGCTCCAAAAAACTGCTGCTATTATTAAAAAACTGTTAAGACTATTAGCAGCAGTTTTTGGCTACCGCTAATAGTCTTGTTTTTTGTAGTGAGTTTAATCAACATTTCAACTCCTAGTCTCCAGTTCTCAAGTCATAATTCAATTAAAAATTAGTATATAAAGCCAAACAAATGTCTAAATATCCCCTTCCATATCACCTAGAGCAACCTATTCGTTCCTACTATGTTCCAACAATTCTCTTATTCAAACGCTAGAGTGCTATCAAACTTGCACCAGTTACAAGACTTCAAAAAACCTTTAAATATGTACATTGCTGGAAAAATTAAAGGAAGACGTATATAGCCATACCCAAACCAGCCACATGGTTGGAAGTATAACACGACTTTGTCCCCCGTAGTCAGGTTAATCATGATCATATCCCCTGGTGAATCAACCCATGTATGACCAAAGAAAAGGTTGTTAACTTTTGTGGGAGGGAGAACTAAATCTAAGACTACACCATCCTTTTTAAGGGTAACACGTGTCCTGCACAAACAGAAAAGAATGGAATAAGTAACTACTTTACTTCTATGCCCATATGAAATAAAATTGAAGAGATTCCAATAATAATCTTCAACAGAACATTAAATTCACTGAATTCTTCTTATACTATGCTAAAAGAAAAAGGTCAACCACAGAAGACAATAAACAATATAAATAATGGGCAATGCATGTTACCACCTGAAGGAAAGATGATCAAGTCATCAACCTATGTCAACAAAAACCTTCATAGAAATGTGTGGGTAATATTTATTTTTTTCAGAAAATTTAAATAATATCGGGAAATATACAGCAGAAAACACATTGTAGAGAATAGCACCACAAAGTAAATTACGAGGAAGAAAATCCTAAATCGTTGGAGACAATCAAATGATGGCATCCTCAGCCTAGGAATCAGTGCTCTCATAGCCTCTCGATGAATATGGTACCTCAAGGCGAAAGCATAGGTCATGGATTTCTTCCAAGATGTCCACAAATCTCTGCAGGGCTAATTCCCCACAAAAAAGTGGATCTAATACCATTCGAAAGAGTTCCTTCAACTATAGGAGACCTAGTAAAAAACTTTGGGAATTTTTTATGAGGTTTCAATAGGCCATCACCTGGTTACAAAAGAATCTCAAAAGCATATTTCAACATCCAATTGCCATCCTTATTAGCCACAAAACTCCCAGCTTGCCTATTTATCCATAGAGCTGTCACATAATTTCAACTTAATAAGTCCTTTGGAGGGCCTCTTCCATCTCTCTAAGGTGAAAGATGCTACAATACCAATGGCAACTAATTTTCAGTTCCTACACTTAAGTTTGAGAGTAAAAAACCATGTAGTTTTTGTAACCTTCAAAAAAACAATAGAAGGTTGACCTCTTTCTTTCGGTTTTTCCCTACCTTTCTTTTGTTCTTTTTTCTTTTGATAAAAAACATGGCCTTAATAATACGCATAAATCAATCTCAAAGGCTTACACTGTAAAATTTCAGCTATTGTGTAAAAGTACAGCCAAAACAGCCCATGATATCACAATAGTTAACTGAGCATGATACCTGACATACATCTATAAAGAAGATTGTATAGTGCCAGTATAAACCGATGACTCATGTTTCTAATTTATGTGTAAAAACACAGATCCAAACAACATTAAACAACTGAAAATTACTTACAGACACTGGTAAATCTGGAGAAACAGCAGGGACAAACAGTAATCATGTAACTTCAAAATAGCAGCCAAGAATTTCATAACACCAGCAGTAATATCTCAGTTTTAATATTCAGCTACTAGCAGCAGTGAAGAAGTCTAAAAAGACTAATACCAGTAGCAAAAAGAGACTCAAAACCTCAAGAGCAGCCACAGGAAATCAGAAGTCTTGTTTAGGGGCCTTAGGGCTGTCAACGGGTCGGGTGGGGCCAAAATTGTGGTTGCCAAGTGAGAAAATGGCATATGCCCGATGCAATGGTGCACCAAACCTTACCCTACCCAATGCCTGACCTGAAAACCCGACCCGACCTGGTAAAAACCCCTATTTTCCATGATTTATATATATAAACCCTTCTCGGCCAGATGGACCAAGTTTACCAAGTTTATGTGCCGGACCCCGTAAAAATTCTGGGTCGGGCAGGTCGGGTATTTGGTCACCCGACTTGTTGACAGAAAACTGAGTTTCTTTCTGTTTCTTTTGAATGATATTCTAGAGAGGTCCCTCTAGACTTAGAATGACCATTTTTTCATATAACCAGCTGGGTGTCTCTTAGAGCACCTGACTAATCCCAGGGGAACATGTGCGCCCCAAATTAGCACGTGCCCAGTCAGCAAAGGATATAAATCCCAAGGTAGCCCAAGGGGGATTCGAACTTAGGTCTCCCGCTCCCTGAGGCGGATACATGGCCATCACACTAAACCCCTTGAGGTATAGAATAACTATTCCTGTTAAGACAAAATGACGAAGGAGCACTACCCGAAACACCACCCGGAACACATACAGAATCATTGGATAAGAATCGAGGAAGAAATTATACAATTGGTCAAAAATTCACATATAAGGATTGAACTCTTGTATGTTCTAATAATAAACAGCAGCAAACCATACAATAAGAAAATTAGGATGAGCTATTTTTCTGAAATTAGAATGAAGGGATAATAGGATAAGAGACAATTGTTTCAGATTACCTCAAGACTTGTGTTCTTGTTAAAAACTTAAAACAGTTAACACAAGGATACTAGCTAACAGCTGACATCCACAATTCACCATAAAAATAAAAATTATCCCGCAGAGTTGCTTTTATTCAATAACAAACAAGCAATTATCATCAAGCGATAGACTTAAGATGTGGGTGATCCGTACTGTCAAAGTGGTAGATCATAGATTGAAGTGCAAAAGGCCTAGAAATGGTGTTTTAGGATGATTTAAACCATCCATTATGTGGACTAGAAACCTTTGTTTTTAGTTTTAATGGTTGATATTAAAGTTCATCAATCGGATGGTTCACATCCACTTATAGGCAGTTTTCACCCCTAAGCAGATCGATGTACTGTTGTAAATCTAAACAAACAATTGGTGGGTCCCACTACCAAAATCTGGTCAATGGTAGCAATAGGCTACCAAAGTGGTCCTCAAGACATAACCCAGTCAGCCATGCAAGCCTTCAAAATCTTTCCATATGAACAGAAGGCAATATAAACAAATCATCCTTGTGCAGAATACAATTTTTTACTATATTTTGCATTTTGACCAAATGTACGGTCGATTCAATTACTACAAAGCTCCATTTTCAATATTTTGCTCAAAAATGGGAACAATGAGGAGTATCTAAACAGGAATCCATTGCATAAAACAATAGGCATCCTCTAGAGTCCTTTGTATCCATTTCCACGAAAACGATGCCAGTATACAGAGTCATGTGTATTTTCAGTTAGGTTTACTAATTTTACTTGGAATCTATTTCGAAAAAATAAAAAAATAATCCATGACTGTATAATATAAGAAGAAGTTTCTCAAGTGATAGAACACTACCTTTGATTGAATAACAAAGACGATAAGATGGAAGATGAAGATCACCCGATCGATGATGAAGTTCCTGCATTGACAACAACTAAAACTCTATAAATAATTCAAAACATGTGAATTGTGTCTTTACAAAATCAAAACCCTAAATAATCGAGAATGCATGAATCGTTCACTTAGCAAATCAATAAAAATCAGATCTCACCTACGTTTTGACAACATTCATTTTCGGAGCTCCCTACGTCAAATGAAGTTGTCGATTTTCCTCAAATTTCGGATTCGGAATCCCCTAATTTCTTTGATTGTTGAAAAATGTACGATTCCTCATTGTTTGACCAAATCTAGGCTCGATTAAATTACTATGAAGCTCCATTTTCAATATGCTGCTCAAATTCTATACCGCATTCCCGAAATCTAACCTCTCATTGACTCCTCCACACCAAAATAGATCCAAAAAGTTACAAAAACCTAAGAAAATATAAGGGAAAGGCTGAAATCTCTGTCAGAGCACGGATCAAGGTGAAAAATGCTGAAATCTCTGTAGCGGAGCAGGGATCGAAGTGAAAATGCTCTTATCTGAGTTGAGAATAGAAGAAAAATCTAAGAATTTTCGAGTTTATTCAGTTTGGGGGGAAGAGAAAGGAGTTACTAGCTGAGAAGACGAAATGGCTTTGAGTTTCTCTCGATGAAATGGCTGCGTATTTTCTCATCTGGTATTTATATAGGAAGACAGAGAGAGCCAGATCATGGCCCATGGGGGGTGTGAGATGCTATTTTTAGAGAGAGAGAGAGAGAGAGCGCTCATTGAGAGGTTGGCGTCGATTGAGAATTAAAAATAGGGGAGGCGTTATATGCACCCATTTGTTTTGTGCAGAGCACATGCTTTCCCACCATAAAACTTTTTGAGTGATTTGAATCAAACGATAAGGATCATTTTTTGTCCCAATCTCTCACACAAAAAATCTTGTGATCATGGCACACCTATCATACGGTCACATATTGGATCTATAATTCATGTGGCACACATCCACAGAAGTGATCGTGCTGAATGCGTACCATGAGAAAGAGGTATCAAGTCGCCTTTTGGGGGATGTGTGCAAAGTGAAATCAAAATCTGACCGTCTGATAGGTGCAACATGATTTCAAGATCAATTGTGTAGAAGATTGAGATGAAATGTATTCCCCATCTTTTGGTTCAAGACAGTCAACAATTATTTATGGTGAAAAAATTTACATACTTCACAAAAAGATAGGTGCATATAACATTACTCATATGGTATTTTGGTGTGCATTTGAGAGACGGCTTTCAAGCCTTTAAGCTGTCTCTATTGATCTGAAGGAGACTTTTAGAGACTGCCTTTCAAGTCGTCTATGAAGGTTACACTCATTTGAAATATATAGAGATGGTCAAAGCCTTCTCTATATGTCATTTTATATTGGGAGACGGCTAAAGCAGTCTCAAATGCAATTATTGGAGACGGCTTTTGAAAATGTTGTCTCTAATTAAAGGTCATTGGAGACGGTTTCCAAAAGCCGTCTCCAATAAAAGGTTTTTTTGTAGTGAATTTACGGATGTCCTCCCAGAAAACTTACCCAATGAGCTCCCTCCCATGCGTGGCATTCAATACACTATAAACTTAGTTCCCAAATCTACTATAGCGAACTTGCCCCATTGTAGATTGAATCTGATTGAATATGCCAAGTTAACACGACAAGTCGATGAGCACCTTCGGAAGGAGTTCATCCAAGAGAGCTTAAGCCCTTGTGTCGTACCCGCACTACTCACGCCCAAGAAAGATGACACTTGACGAATGTGAGTGGATAGTCGAACCATCAACAAGATTACGGTCAAGTATCGATTTTCTATACCAAGGTTCGATGCATGTTGGATATGATGGTTGGTACCACTATCTTCTCTAAGATAGATCTTAAAAGTACCTACCATCAAATCCAGTATCATATGTGATGAGTGGAAAATCGCCTTCAAGACTAAAGGTGATCTTTATGAGTTGGATGGTCATGCCTTTTGGGCTATCTAATGTCCCGAGCACTTTCATGAGGCTCATGACCCAAGTGTTGAGGTCGTCCCAAGGCAAATTTCTTATTATGTATTTTGACGACATCTTGATTTATAGTCATGACTGTTGGAAAAAATGTGAAATGTTGGTTCAAAATAATACAGGGAACCGGTTTGAGGCACGAGAAATATCATTGTCTTTAAACCAATATTTTTTCCCACCACTTCGACAAAGGGGTCATCAACAGGTTACAGGCAAATTGGTTTCAGGATACAACGAATCGGCTGTGTATTCTTGTGAAGGATTTGGCGAATCCGATCACGCTATCCGAACACCAAATATTGCAAGAATACTTTGATCAAGACCTTTAAAGACAGAATCAGAGAGAAGGGAGACTCCAATGTAGTTGTTGAAAAACAATGATTTTAAATTCCTTAAATAGAAATCAAGTGGTGTATTAATGCACCATTTTCTTATGAAAGGTACAGCATACATCCCTTCAAAAAAGATACCACTTTGGAAACACCCTTCATTTGAAAAGACACACTTTAGAAAAACACCTCAATTGAAAGGACACATAACTATGATAGGACACACCTCTTGAAAAAGACAAGTTTAAAGAACTTTTAAATATCCAACAACCCCCCACTATTTAAAAGTTCTAAATCAAAGCAAAGCCAGAAATATATGTATAAATGAAAATGTCGTACAAACTTGAATTTTCACTTTAGTGGAAATAACTCAAAGCTTATCAAGGTCTTTAGTGAAACTAAGTCTTGAGCTAACGATCTTATACGACAAATTGAAATTATTCCACACACATATTTCATATATTTAGTGTTCAATAAATTGGTTAGCACATTTAGGTCATATGCTAGTGCCCTGATTTTCATAAGTATTTATGAGATAAAGTCATGCCTCATTAAAGGCGGCTCCACCCTCACACTTATATAACTAGACCTATAAGAGATGCCTCTATAACTTTAACATCTCAATACAATGTTATAACGTCTATTAAGAGCAATGTTCATTCTCCTCTTATCTATTACAGGTGAAACACTACCCTTCCTGAGATGTTTATGAGAATTTAATTCTAATCAATGTAGTGTCCCTTTGTCTGCCATAGATTTACGACTTATTCTTCCCTTTAAACCTAAACATTGACTAAACAAATATTAAGTAGGGTTCATATCGTAAGTGGCTGTTTGGGTAAATGGCTTTAAACCCATCCCAATTCTTCTTTAGACTAATACTTTTCATAATTGCTTATAATTGCAATTATCAACTAATAAAGTGTTTCTTCAGACATTTTTGCCTGAAATCACATATAATTTATTTTTTTATTCATTTACAAGAAAACAAGTTTCATAGAGAACTTAGAAGTTTTGACTCAACCTTTGTCAGTACGTTTATCAATGGACCCTTAGGTCACTTCATTTTTCTACCTATTTTGATATAAGTAATAAACTCAATGAGATTTATAGTTCCTCCTAAACATATCTTGTGAGATCATGACTCTCTTGATTAGAGGAAAATCATCTGATTTAGATTTTCAAATCTAAATTCATTATCTTTGTAAGATAATTCACTAGAATCATTTGACCATCTCGAAATGGTCCTATTAATGTTTTCATGGCAATTCAATCTTGCCAAAAGTTTATCATATAAAACTCTCAATCATTAAAACTCTCAATATGGCTCTATAACGAGATACCCATATAAACAATCATTAAAACTCTCAATATGGACCCCGATAAGGTTAAGGCTATTGTGGAGTGATCCGAGCATAAGAATATTCACGATGTTCGTAGCTTCCATAGATTTACTACATTCTATCATCATTTCATTCAAAGTTTTAGCACCATTATAACTCCCATCACCGATGCATGAAAAAGGGAGAGTTTCAATGGAACAAACCCGCGACGAAAGCCTTTGCTGAGATTAAGGAAAGAATGAGATCCCGTCATGCCTCTATCAGATTTTTCCACAGTCTTTGAAGTAGAATGTGATACATTGGGTATAGGTATGGGCGGAGTGCTTAGCCAAGAGGGTTACCCTGTGACCTACTTTAGCAAAAAGCTTAACAAGGCGAAACAAAAATACTCCACTTATGATAAGAATTTTTATGTGGTCGTCTGATCTCTTTGGTATTGTAAACATTACTTTAGACTGCAAGAGTTTGTATTATTTTTCGACCATGAAGCCTTGCGCTTTCTTGCTTCCCAAAAGAAGTTGAATCTGAGGCACGCGACAGGGTCAAATACCTTTAATGGTTGACATTCGTGTTGAAGCACAAGGCCGGTGTTGAAAACAAAGTGGCTATTGCACTTAGTCGTCGAGTGACGATTTTGCAAACTATGAGCACCGAGATCGTTGGATTTGAGCAATTGAAACGAGATTATCCCGGGTGCCCATATTTCTGGTAAAGTACAATATTCTCCTTAATAATCTGACCAACACTAACTCTAAGTATACTCTGCAAGACAGGTATTTGTTCAAAGGCAATCGCCTATGCATCCCTCACACTTCATTGCGTGACTTCCTCATTTGAGAATTACATGTCAAAAGGATTGTCGGACATTTCGAGCGTAACAAGACCATTGTGCTCGTAGAGGATAGGTTTTATTGGCCTAACCTAATGAGAGATATTTCTTGGATTGTGAAGCAATGTTGTACAGGCCAAGTGTTCAAACAGAGCAAACAAAATACTAGTCTGTACACCCCTTTACCTGCTCCATACACATTGTGGCAAGATATCTCGATGGATTTCGTACTCGGACTCCCCAAGACTCCGCAAAAATACGATTCCATTTTTATAGTAGTGGACCGCTGCTCCAAAATGACCCACTTTATACCTTGCTCTAAAACCTCTGATGCAGCTCATATCGCAAAATTATTTTGCTGGGAGATTGTGCGTCTCCATGGGTTGCCCAAAACCATCGAGTCAGATGGGGTGTCAAGTTCACTAGTTATTTTTAGAAGACCTTGTGGCACATGGTGGGTACCATGCTACAGTTCTTTTCGGCCTATCACCCTTAAACTGATGGCCAAACCGAAGTCACCAATAGAAGTTTAGGTAACCTCCTTCGTTGTCTTGTTGGTGATCACATTAGGACGTGGGGTTCTATCTTGCCAATGACCAAATTTGCATATAACAATTCAGTCAATAGGTCCATAGGCATGAGTCCATTTGAGGTCGTATGTGGTCATAGGCCTAGAATACCATCAGATTTAATCCCCATGTCTGCATCATATTGAGTGTCTAAGTCCGCAGATGCATTCGCACATATTCATAGTTTGCATATCGAAATTAGACAAAAAATTAATTCAAGCAATGATCAATACAAATTATCGGCGGATGCGCATAAGCGTTTCAAGGAATTCCTAATACGTACGTTCTTGAGCTTCCTCCGGATACATGGATTAGCTCAACGTTTAATGTGAAGGACCTAGTTCCTTCTCTTGGCTTAATCTCACCGCCTTGCAATCCTTTACAAACACTCCCTATTTATAATCTCAATCCAACCTTGCAGCCTCTACCACTTCCTTCCCCAAGCAAGCAGAGGGAAGATGTAATTGCAGAGATATTGGATGATCTTGTGGTGTCCAGCCCTGATGTAAGATTTCAGAAGTATTTAGTGAAGTGGATGGGTAAGCCAAACTCTGAAAAATGTATGGATAAATGAAGACGAGGTTGGTCACCTAGACCCTAACATGCTCGATCGATTGATATCACGACTCCGTTTCATCGGTGATGAAGCCCTATTGGTCCGAAAGAATTGACGGGGACACTAACATCATGGACATAGGCTTTGGGCTATATCGCATGTACCGACGTCAGAAGAAAATGAATGAAAATCAGAACCAGGCCTAAAAAAGCATAACACAGTCGATCGATCGATCCCAGATAATCGATAGATTGATTGAGGACAGAGGACAAGGCCTTTTAGTGAATTTAATTTACTCAATCGATCGATCGGTTCCAATATTTCAATTGATCGATTGAAGACAGTGTCTATGAAAAATTTTATTATTTCTTAGTCGATCAATCAACTCTAAAATTGATCGATTGATCGACCGAGTAAGTGAGTCCACCAAAAGACGTGATTTCTTTTTTTTTCTTTTATTTTGAATATTTAAGGGTGGTTTCGTAAATTTTTTGTTTTAAGGTTTCTGTTTTGAGGCCTCCAATCTAAGGGTCATTAACAAACATTGTAATTAATAATTGATTATAAATGAAAGAACAATTAGCCTCAAGCTTGAGATGAGCTTTCTTGAAGAGTGAATCTTCCTCCCGTGAAGGGTTTGGTGTGAAGTTGAGGGTGCGAAGCCCACAATCTCCTAGCTATTATCTGTATCTCTTTCATTATCTATTTTCTGCTTTATTTTTGATCCCATAAAACCTTATTTCATCCCAGTTTAAGTTAAACCTCCCAAATTTCAAAAATCCTAGCTTTCATCTGAACCGTTGGATTAATCCGATTCAACAACCCTGAGTGAACCAGCTATTCTACTTTTGATCGAAGAATAACGGCCTAATCTGGAAGCAGCTAGAGTTTTATCTCTAGGATTCCTCTTCTGCGAAGCTAATGGATCCAACGCTTCGGATTGGACCCTACCCGACCCAAACATAATCAATCAAACGAAAATCTGTGAAACCCTAAAGTATCGATATTATTTATTGATTTTGCTTAATTAATTTAATTAATTTTGACAAACTAGCATATCATCATCATTCACGTAGTCTAGGGTCGTCCCGCATCAGGTGTTCCACGAGCACACCAAACATATTGAAGTCAACTACCATTTCGTGCGAGAATAGATTGTCAACAAAAAGGTTGAGGTTTGCCACATCTCAACCGTCGACCAATTGTCCGATATATTCACCAAACCTCTATCCTCTCCCTGGTTCAAATATCTCCAATCCAAGTTGACAGTCGATGACCTTGTCTGCATGACTGCATTAGCACCAGGCCCACTATTCGATCAATTGATGCAAGTAACACTAACATTTTAACATCAAATGAAAGTAACCCATACTAAGTGCATCTTTGGCAGACGAGCAACTCTGTCTTCATCAAATCATGTAAGGAGAACAAATATAATAAAAATTTCAAGATGATTAATTTTCCTATATAGTGCCTTTAAAAGCCAACAACAAGTTTAATGGTTAGAAAATTTTCTACCCACTACCCGGGACCCGGGACCAAATTAAATCAGGATCATAAATTGATAATAAATAATACATATGCAGAATATGGGAGAGTTAGCAGAAGGACCATTTTTTTGTGTCTCAATTATTTCCTAAAATCAAAATTCACATATTATCCATTAACCATACATCAGAATGAGAACCTGTTTGTCACAACAATTTTTAAGTAGGCAATCCTACACGATGCTATATGCATGCCCTATGTAGGCTCAAAAGATATATTCGAATTTTTATTTCTAATTTTTTCAACCACATTAAAGCTAACCGAACGAAAAAATTGCCCCACCAAAAGTAGTTATATTTCGGTAACCCTGCAAAGGGGAGAATTGGGAAAATTTCAATATTATAAACAATTTAAACCCTAGAGTAATAACATAATGATAATGACATTAACAAAATTAGTAATAATAGTAATAACTATTGCAAGAATTAATGACAATTCAGGTCCCAGAAGGAATATATAGTAATACCTCATTGGTAAATTGCCTGAAGGAAACACAGAAAGTATGATAAAGATCCTTTGCCTGTCTTCTCATTTATGAGCATCTTCCAGTAATAACTGTAGTTGTTCATACACCTCATGCACAAAGAATTAGATGTGACCACCTTTGGCTGTCTAATTTTTTCTTGTAACTCGAATGATGTCACTTTTGTGACTAGAGATGCGGTCTTATAAAGATAAAAAGTTTATTGTTTCTCTCTGCACCAGAGACTGAAGCTTCAACATCCAATTTCAAATTCTTCAAAACTCGAAATGTAGATTCTCTAACCCAATTTTCCAAAAATCAGGATTTCCAAATCTTCCTGCAGAATTCGTATCCTCCCTTGGCCCACCTCCAGGTTTTGATCAGGCACTGGACAAACTGGTGTAAGAGAACAATTTAATCACATAACACAACAATCATGGAAGGAGAAAAAAAGAATATACAGCTGTAAATGGGCTGGGCTAGATGCTTGGCCCAAGCCCGGTCCTAGGGGAGGCCAACAAATACTCAGCCTTAGCTTGGCAATAAGGCGGACCAGGAAGGGTTGCAGGAAGACTTTCTCTTTTAAATTTTCTTTTATATATACCAATCTTGTCATATCGCATATGCGACCCTATGCGATGGCATGGGCCATCGCATATGCGATTTTGCGATGCCATAATTTATTTATTTTCAAAAAAATTCAAAAAAATCTTCAAAAATCTCCAAAGTTCCCAATATTGATCAGTAATATGTTGTGTTAATTATGTGCTCTATTAGAATGCGAAATAAAAGTATATAACCCATAAGTTAGAAGGAAAAATATAAATTTCATTGATGTTAAACAAAATATTACAAATATGAACATTGGAACATAAAAAAAAAAAGGAAAAAAGTAAAGAAGAAAAATATTATTTAAGTAAACGTATCTGAAGTTTTTAACATTTGTTCCACTTCCTAGTAATATTGTGTATTGACCAAAAATGATACACATTTGTCTCTAACCCATAGTGGTACATCTCCACCTCTACCATCGTCGTCACTTGCATTGCTGTCATCATCCGAATCGTTTCCTTCTTCAACATATTATTCTTCCTCAATTTCTTCATCATCCGATCTCACTAAGACGGTATCTATATCGTCTATGGATACTTTTTCATGGATATCGTCTTCTTCTTCTTCTTCTTGACACAAGCGTGAGCTAACTTCCCCCGCTTTCGATCTTCTCCTCCACCCGGCAGGAAGCTCATCTCCAAAAGAGGTCACTTCCACTTGTTTTCACGTAAGATCCACATTCGCAAAGACCTGCTCATCAGAGACATCAGCCGTCCAAGGAAAATCGGATAACAGTCTTCGAAAGAGATCGAATCATAATGTCCCGGATGTTCTCGATTTTAAAAGAAACGACCCCGTAGCTTTTGATTGTATTGCACAAAGACCAAATCATTGAGCTTTTTTTGCTCAAGCTTGTTCCTCTTCTTTGTGTGTATCTATTTAAAAGAAATATTTAATTAATATTAATATCTATTAAAATTTAAACAACAATTAAATTAAAATTATGAGACTAAATTGAAATAAAAATAAACTAGTTACCATCTCAAACGTGCTCCAATTTCATTCACATGCGACACATGTAAGACCAAGAATCTTAATGGCTATCTTCTACAATAATCCACATTTTGTCACCGAATTCACTCCATAGGACATCCACCAATCGACTACAAACAATAGTAGTAATTAGATTATATATATATATATATATATATATATATATATATATATATATATAAAGGCGAAATGAGGTTCAATATATGTGTGGTCGCCATTCCATTATTAGTCTACCCACAGCCCTATCGATCCAACTATGTCCTTTTTAAGACATGTATGTCTTACCTCATGATATGAGGGAGGTTTTAGGTCAGGTCCAAATTGTCCAAGAGCTTCAATCATTACTTTGAAGCTCTTTAACTTTACGGTATTGAATGCAATACCGGCTTGGTACATCCACTTAGCCACTTATTGAATGGTCTCGGGTCGGTCCTTAGTATTAAACCAATTTTCTAAAGTGGTTGGGGCCGGACCCTTACCCCTAGCGTCTACTACATCCTCGGGATGTGGTCAACAAGAGAAGAATTTATTTATTTCCTTTCCCTTTCATCACGTGCTCTTTTAGAGGGTGGTGATCTTGCAATACGAGCCGTGGAGGGAGTAGATCTATCATGCTCTTCCTCATCTTCATCAACATCATAGCATATGACAACAATGGCATATACTTATTATTTCATTCATAAAGTCTTTCTTAATTCTATATTTTTTTTTGAAAAAAGGCTAACTATAAATCTATAAAGTTAGGGTTCTACAAAGAGAACATTTATATAGGTGTGTGGTGGGTGCTAGGGTGGGTCTCAATCGAATTGGACCAATTGGCCTTTAACTGGTAGGGTATTTATTAAATACCCTCATATTTACTTTTACAAAGAAGTTTAATCTGATGGTATTTTAGTACCCTATTATTAGACATTAAAATTATATATATATATATATATAATGGGTACCCGGTCCGGGGTTAAGCGAGCTTCACATCATTATGCCCTAACCCTGCCCGGATTTTCTCGTGCCGCATTTTCTAGGCCCGTCCAGACAGACCAGCCGGGGGCTTAGACCCTAAAAAAGGCTAGTTTTTGCAGGGGTCGGGCCCTGGCCGGGTTGCTAGCTGACCAGCCAATTGACAGCCCTAGAAGAAGGTTAAATGCTAAATCCTTGCAATCATGAGCTGATAAGCAACGACATTCTTCAACGTGCGCTCTTTGTTGAAGCCAAGAGAAGACTAAGGCTGCATTTGGGTTTTCAGACCAAAAGCAGCTCTTTTACGTTTTGGCTTTTGGTAATACAGCTCCTCGCCTCACTTGCTCTAACGGAGCAATTTTAAGTGATAAAATTGCTCTCTGGCTGCTCTGGTAAAGAGCAGACAAAGAGTTGCTTATGCTCTTATAAGAGCTAACCCATACACAGCCTAATGAACACCTCTTTGCATGTTCTTACTGTTGAAGTTTAATCCCACATTGAGTAAATTATAGTCTCGTCTCTCCCCTTATAATATCCTGGGCTGCCCCTTCACTCATAGCCAACTGGTCTTGAGTTGGATGCACAGATTTATCATGGTATCAGAGTAGGCCTTTTTCCACTCCATGTCACCCAGTTCAATTGTCCACGTGATTTGACTCAGTTCTGCCAACACTTACACAGGGGTATTTTGAAGTTTAGTCCCACATTGAGTAAATTATACCCTTGTCTCTCTCCTTATAATATCCTAGGCCGCCCCTCCACTCATAGCCAATTGGTTTTGAGTTGGATGCACAGATTCATCATGGTACTGCCTAGATATATCGATCTGGTTGAAACTTGCCATCACAAGGGGGTATTATTTCTGCTTCAAGAAATATACCTTTGCTGTTACTATGTGGCACATAGTCAGGGAGAGGATAGTCAGGGAGAGGATCACCAGAATTTTTTAAGCCAAGCAGTGCCACAAAAGGGTTATTCTTAACATTATTAGTAGGGATGTTAGGGATTGATTCTTCCATTGTACATTGCCGGGTATCCCTGATTCCATTAGTAGCATGGTTTTGGTTTTAATGGACCGGTTAGGACCCCCCACCAACCTCAACGCTTGCCTAGCAAGCAGAAAATAGAAGACATTCTTCAAAAAAAAACCTGGCAAAAACCATGGAGATTCTTGATGGTGTCTTCAGAAGAAGAATTATACTTCAGACTCCTCTTGTGCTTCTTACCTGATTATTCAAACTCAATGTGGCATTTTCCTCTATCTTGTATGAGATATTTTCCAATATTGGCCACACATTTGATCCCTAGACTGACACTGCAATTGCCAAAACAGGAAGGGAGTTATAATTAAATATGTAATCAACCAGGAAAAGTTCAAAAAGAAGAGGATTATCAGCAGTCCTCAGAAAATAGTATGATAAAACAAGTTTCTAATTATAAAAAATAAATACAAAAAGTGTAGCTTTTAATAACTTAAAATTTCCGAAGAGGAAAATACAGGAAAAAGCTTGAACTATTTGCCATGAAAATTAAGAAAGAATTGTGATGATCTTATAAGCTATTTGTCAGATGGTCCTGAATAAAAAACAGCATGATAAGTGCAGGAAGAAATCAAATTTCAAAAATAAGGAGTTTGTTCGCTGAACATTCATAATTGGGAAATTTACCTGATCGACCCTGTCAGATACACCTTATCCGTCAGAGACCCTATATTTTCACCTTTACCTAAACCGACCAGCTTTTAGCCGAGCCATTTTCAGCTAGCACTAAAAGTCAGAAATACCCCTTCTTACCCTTTTTTTTCGTTTTACATAGTTGAAAATTTTAAATATTTGTATTTTTCTATATTTACGTGATGTAAAACGGGATCTATGGCGTCTGATTTGAAGGCCACAACATAAAATCGATGGTGCCAAAAATAGACACGAAAAAAGGCCATATCGCCTCTTAAAAAAAAATAAAATAATAATAAATAAATATATATATATATATATATATATATATATATATTTTTTTTTTTTTTTTAAAACAGTCGATGGAGACTCTTAAAACAGTCGATGACGACTCTTTAACACAGTCGGTACCGACTGTGTAAACAGTCTCCATCGATTGTGGAAACAGTCGATGTCGCCTCTTAAAACAGTTGGTACCAACTGTGTTAAGAGTTGCCATCGACTGTTTTAAGAGTCTGTATCGACTATTAAAAAATTTTTTTTTTTTTTTTAAGAGGCGATATCGCCTTTTTTTCTTGTCTATCTTTGGCACCATCGATTTTATATTGTGGCCTTCAAATCAGACGGCATAGATCCCATTTCACATCGCATAAATATAGAAAAATGCAAATATTTAAAATTTTAAACTATGTAGAACGAAAAAATTTGTAAGGGGTATTTCTGACTTTTGTGCTAGCTGAAAATGGCTTGGCTAAAAGCTGGTTGTGGTTTGGGTAAAGGTGAAAATAATAGGTCTCTGAGAGAAAAGGTGTATCTGACAGGGTCAATCCGGTAAATTTCCCTTCATAATACTTCCCGATGTTATTTATGCAAATAAAAGTAGGATTTTATCATTTTTGAAAAATATCAGGAGAATCTGATCTCCCAAAATGGAAATATAAATAATATCCAAAGATGACCCTAAATCAAGGAATAAGGGGAGACATACTGTCAGCAATAAACAAATTGTGAGGACTGAATAGACATGGCAAGAGTTTACACAACGTTTCATTGTCTATCAAAAATTTCTCCTATAGTTTCAAACTAAGAACAACGTATCGGTACTGCCCCTGTCTGTGACTCCTTCAAACCATTCATTCATGTCTGGAGCTTCAAGAATGTGGCTTAACAAGGCATTCAAAGGCAACTGCAAAATTAGACAATTCATCTGTCATAAATGTGGCTGAGTTGTAACAAGACCACAATATAACACAAAAAGTATATATCAACCATATGAAATAGAGAAAAATAAGTACTTCTAAAACAACAGCCCATTTTCATATTACAGAAACAATTGTGAAAAAGCAATTGCTGTACTTTGAGCAAGGGCTATTGTTTTACAATTCTCTGCTCGAGAAAAAAGACAACAGGAAAGGAATGTTTGACATAAATGCTTAATTTCCCTTCCCATTCTTTGCAAAGTTAAATGACATCGCATTCTTTTATAAACATATTAAAATTGAGCAGACAGCCAGATGGTCAAATATTTCCATAAATAGATGTTGAGATACACGAGAGGGGTACTAACAGGATCACTTACTTTTTTCATAAATTGGGAAAGTTGTAATCTCATTTAAGAATAAAAGTACAACCGGATCACATTTAGCAAGATGCTGAGGGAGAAGAAAACAAACACAAAAAAGAGAACAAAAGAGGAAAATGAAAGACCTGGCAGCCAACAAAATGGAGAGCTTTGGCATGTCACCCTTGTAACAGACGCTGAAAATAAATGAAAACTAATCAGGGAGAAGCAAACCAAGCAATCTCAAAGCAGGGACGTCAAGCTGCTAAAATAAGAGTATCCCATGAGTCCTCTGCCTCCTGTAATGACTAATCACAGCCCAGGAGAGAAGATGCTTCTTAATATCTCCGACAAGAAATATAATCGACCTGTGCCACCTTCAAAAATTCTGGCGTGCTGTTCATCTCAGATAACCCAAAATATAGCAAAGAGTAAAAGCTTAGATATGTGAATGTTGGTTGGATCTGCAGAACTGACTGGAATCTTTGAAAGGGTATCTTTGCAATGAAGTGGGCTGCTACCCGTTATGTGAAAGAGGAGATGGAAAAAGGTCCAAACAGAAGTGAAAAGGGATCAATAAATCATTAGGTGCTCAATAGATTCACTAAGAATTTCACATAATACACTGATTAGGAATAGACATTGTAATTTCGGGGTAAAGACATTCGTAGCAAAAAATTACATAGACGATTATTAAAATAAAATGCACAACTCACAACCAATCAATCAACAAGTGCACACAGTATTTTTACGTGGAAAACCCAACAGGGGAAAAACAACTGGTTCTATCTCAGATAAAAGCCAATAAATTCACTATGAAAATAAACCACTTACAGAAAGTAACGAATGATATGAACCTGTCAAACCTTGCGAACAACCAATGCTTGAATCCCTCAACGCGTCCCTTAACAGCACCGGATTTGCTATCGCCTTCAATCACTGCATCGTGCAATGATTAGCTTAAATTCCTTGAGTACAAACCACTTGAATCGCTCAACCACACTCCTTGGAGCAGCAGAGGTAAGTTCCTTGCGATGCGAAAATTATGTGCAAAAATATGAGATCTCAATGAGGAAGAAGATGCTAGGGTTTCCCTCTTAAGGATGTGAGTTGGAGTTATGAGAGAAGCAAGGTAACAAATTCATTTTGCAACTTAAATAGCATAAGAGTTCCAAATAAGCAAAATACGGACTTAATAAAAAATTGCAAACTAACAGGATGGACATCCGTGAACTCCTTCATGGCTGTCCATGCCCTCCATGACAGACGTCCGCGTTTCAAATTTCAGGCGCAGCCTACCGGATCTATAAGAGGTATGCAGATACATCTATAACCATCCGTTTTAAGCCTCTAAACTCTCATACACATTGGAAAACTAGACCCATGGGAGTTTGACCTATGTTTGACCATACGTCATGACAAAATAGAACCTATAATCTCCCCCTTTGTCACAATCTATGACAAAACCTAGTTACAAGGACTTCAAAAAGTAAAAATTATATCAATTTTATCTTAGCCCTATACACGAATCTACTGCAATGAAATTACAACTTGGCTGCTTTCCCTAAACTAGTGTCAATTATATGTATAACCTTTGAAAAAATATATCAATCAATCTTCACGAGCTTCAACTTCTTCAGCTTTGACCTGTTACCTGAAATACTTAATGAAACTCATCAAACATATGTGCAAAAGAATAATTAGCGCAAAAGAAAAAAACATATAGCCAAACAAGCACACATCCGCATACTAATCAAGCAATAAGACATGCGTCAATCAGATCAATATAAAAAAACTCCTCTTTTTATGAAGATTTGATAAAGAGAAATCTCACGTATATGCCAAAATAAGAAACAAAGCAATAGAATAAGAAATAACATTAGAAAATGTAACCAAGCCACCTGGAAAGATTTTTAATGAAGATATGGTTGGCCTATGACAACGGGAGAAACACAGGTGAGATTCAAAAACATCTCACAAACATCCATATACATCACAAAAAAAAAAGCTAATCACTGATGATCACCCTGATCACCATAGGCATCATCATCAGTTCACCCACCATCACCACAGTCACTCTCACCATCGTCAGCAAGTGGCTGAGGTGCATGGAGAAAAATCTCATTGAAGTAAAGCATGAGGTTGGAACACCCAAAATCAATGTTGCTTTGAAGACCATCTACCGTCCCCTTCAAACTCACCATAGATACCTGGAGACGATCAACATTGCCTAGCAAACCTCGTAATTGTCTAAATAGCTCCAATGTGAGTGTCTGACTGGTCAAGAAATTGAGTGAAAAATGCTCTGCCAAAGACTGGGGGGAACCTGATCACCACCCTGAAAAGTTGCACCTGGCTGTGCACCAAATCCAACAACATCACCATCGCCCTCAATATCCACATCCTCATCCTCCCCGGGTTCATCATCAAACTACTCAGCATCAATATCAACATGAGTCCGCTTCTGCTTCCCCAGAGGAGAAAGAATTCGAGCCTAGAATAATGAATCAGATCAAATAACTTGTGATCCAACAGTCGCACATAGGATTAGAGGGAAGGGAAGAGAGGACTTATCTTCTCATCTCATGCGCCAAACGATAAGCTCGAAAATGATCGTGGAAACACACAGTGAAGGCCCGACTCCATGAGATAAATTAAGTAGATGGTATCCCATCTCACTTCATCTTTGCTACCAATCTTGGGATTGAGAGATTTGAAGAGGACTTGTTGAAACCGCTGATAACGTGGATTCAACTCGGTGTAGTGAAGAGCGCAATCCAACTCTTGATTCTGCTCAAGACACAAATACTATCAATAGAAACAATCTCACTCTCCGTAACCTGGTAATCAACAAACCAGGATGAAGAGGTATCCCAATGACTCTAGAGATCATCGTTGGCGAGATCTTGATTGTTGATCGATATACAAAGCTCTTTGCCCACTTGTAGGATCCTATACCCCATTGAGCCACCATTTCAACCAAAAGCAATTGGTGATGGAAGAGGTACAATTCAATGCTTTAATGTGTTGGGAGAGCGTTTCGAGCGTGGCCCCTTTTCGGGCCCACGAGGGTTGTACAGGGATACAAAACTACCCTCACTAGTACCACCCGAGCGGGACTCGAACCCCTAATCGCCTTCCATCACTGCGTCGAATGATGATCCACTTGAATCCCTAAAGCACAAACAACTTGAATCGCTGAAGCACACTCCTCAGAGCAATAGAGGTAAGATCCTTGAGATGCGGAGGTTAAGGAAATAAAGATGAGATCTCAAGGAGGAAGAAGATGCTAGGGTGTCTCTCTTAAGGAAGTGGTTGGAGTGGCGAGACAAGTAACCCTAACAACATCGTTTTACACCTTAAATAGCATATGAATCCCAAAATAGAAAATTTCGAACCTAATAAAAAAATCGCAAACCAACATTCATGAACTCCTTCAAGGTCATCCGTGGATGGTTGCCCGTGCCCTCCATGACGGACACCCATGCACCAATTTGATCCTAGTTTAAGGTGCAGCCGACAGATTCTATAAGAGGCATGCAGATATATCTATAACCATCCATTTTAAGCCTCTAGACCCCCATAAACATTAGCACACTAGACCCATGGGAGTTTGACCTAGGTCTGACCATAGATCGTGACAACATAAAACTTACAAACATACTTCAGCATATGAGTATGTTTATCATTCACACCAAGTAAAAACAACGAAGTTTGAAATTGGGGGTAATAATTTTCCAACATCTGGTCCAAGCTTGTGCAATAAGAGAGCGCCTATTGATGACTTGGTGCACGGATTTAACAGAGAAAAACACACTTCTTAACGAGGCCCTGATATCTATCATCCTCCAAACCTTCACTGTTATGGATCTCAAATCCATAATGGAGCGTCATGGTTCCCACAAGGGAAAAGGTGTCTTGAGTGTGCGATTGCAGAACACTAGTATCCAAGATTACTTAAATTTACAAGGACAACTGTGTCTAGACATTAAGTGGCATACCAACATGCACGGAGTGCTCTACAAGTCAATGGTTTTAATACGCCATTTTATTTATCAAGAAGATTCCTAGCAAAATAACCTGAGAAACACAACAGATTGTAACTCCATCTCCAGCAATATAATTAACTTCCGAAATCCCTATTCTAACCTTAACCTTAAATTGTCTTTTATTTCTGTTCCAAATCAATCTGCCCAAAGAGTATTTATAGTCATCAACCAAATCAGTGACGGTGGTATTTAATTAGATTCTCGATAGGGTCACCTTTCGTCTACAGTTCCCTTCAAAAATCAATGTTGCAGCTAACACCAATACTATATTTTGAATGGAGCTTCACAAAATCACTGGTGTTCATAATGCTTTTCTACTACCAAGGAGAACTGGGAGGACAGGAACAACATGCCAAAAGGAGGAATCTCCTCTCACAATGGACCAGAAATCTTAGATAAGCCACAATATTCATGTCCTTCATGTGCCTTATCCCTAACCCGACTTGCTCAATCAAACGACAACCCACCTTCCAAAACATTAGATTCATTCACTGATTTAAAGAAGGGCCCTTCCAGAGAATATTTCTAGTATTCAAAATGATGAATGTTCTAAATAAAATTAGTGCTAAGTATTAGGCCCTTTTATACAGATAAAAACGACAAACAATTAAATATGCAATACATGTGACAGTACGAAAATAGAGGTTTACATAATCATCACCATCTTAAGAGCCTTATCCCATTTATTTGGAGTCAGCTTTGTGAATCAGATTCCCCACTTTTTTATAACAGGACTCATCATAGAAATTTAACAAAAAATTTCAGTCGGTTGTCAACCTAATTCGATTCCTCCTTTCTCATCCAGGCTTGGGACTGGCATTGGTAGAGTAAAAACAAGTTACAATTATTCAAAATTTTGACTTGATTATTCAATGGGTTGTATTAATACAGAAGAAGTTCATGCAAATAAAAAATATCTAGGTTTGTATGTCATAATGATGGTCTCAATTGTAACCATGACGTGACTCGGAAATTAAAATGGGAATAAGTATAATCTATGATGAATATGCGTTCAAATTTGTATAAAGCATACTGCAATAAAATTTGAGTTTAACTATTTGTATTTGTAAAAAATCTAGGAAAATGATCTTGAAGTTAAAAACCTGGAATCTTTCAAAAGTCTGAGAAACAATAATAATAATAATAATAATAGTGATATTACAGTCTTAAAGGGCCAATTACCAAAAAGGGAATCATCCAGATGAAAATAACTAAATAAGCACTCGTAAAAACCGATTGGTTCCAACTAAAAATGAATGCATAAATAATTCTAAAGGGCATGGGCATTTTCACCCATTAAAAGTGACTAAACACACTTCTGAAATTTTCAAAAAAGATGTTTAAGGTGATTGATTGGATCTTGTACTATAAATACCGTTTAGGCATTACCCTCTTAGGTAAAATTTCCTTTTCTTTCCCTATAAGCTTATCTCCTTTCCTGCATTCTCCAGTTTGTTAATGATGAGTGTGTGATGTGTTTTTGTAGGTGAAGAGAATCTTAAACCAGATGTATCATGTGAAGAAGTAGAAGAAGATGATAATCAAGAAGGTGTAAAGGTAAACTCTAAATTTATATAATATTTTTGTAAAAGATATAGAATTATAAGTCTTGGAATTACGCAAAATTAAAATGCAAACATGCAATCAAGCAATTAAAGTACGGATACAGAGACTTGAGATTGTCCATGTTCAAAATATCTGACCCATCATTCAATGAAGTGAAGCAATTAGGAGCAAAAGTACAAACTGAAGATTCTAAGGTAATGTGTCACAACTCACACAATCTCAAAATGTATATTAAAGTATGGATACAGAGACTTGAGATTGTCCATGTTCAAAATATCTGACCCATCATTCAATGAAGTGAAGCAATTAGGCTCAAAAATACAAACTGAAGCTTCTAAGGTAATGTGTCACAACTCACACAATCTCAAAATGTATATCAGTTTATTTACAATCGGTTGTCAACCTAATGCCCTCCCTCCTCCTTTCTCATCCGGGCTTGGGACCGGCAATGGCGGAGTTAAAAACTTTGGGTTACAATTGTTCAATATTTGACTTGATAATTCAATGAGTAATACTAAAATAATAAATATCATAAATTCATAATGGAAGTTAAAAGTATGTAGGTTTGTATGCAGTAAAGATAATCACAATTGTAACCCAATTATCATTGTCAGGGTGTTAGGGCTAAGAAAAATAAATAAATAAAATGCCTCAATGTTAGGGTGACAAAACTTATTGAGGAAATGCCTTTTGATATTTCGGACTCCTATCGAGGTTCCTCTATTATAATGATTACCATGCACTCAGATCTTTAATGAGGGTTGAAAATGAGCGGTTGGTATTAAATGGTTGCATCACTCCGTACTTCAGTAGTTTTCAGCTTTATTTTCAAAAGATTCTAAGAATAGTTTGGCTCATTTTCCAAAAAAGAAAAAAAGGTGAATAAGGGGATAAGGCTTGTTGATGTTGGGATAGTTTCTCATGCGACCAATTTGAAGAATTAGTCAATTGAATCCCACTACACACAAAGTGACATTAATTGAACTCTCTGTCATGCTTATGTTCCATCAATAACAAGGATTCTATGGTAAACAGGTGTCTGGCCTCCTCCCACCCCGAGCGACGATATAGTGAGGTGTAACAACACCAGGGATGCCCTCACAATTTTGTTTATGCTTCCCTGGGGACATTGACTGATCACTCGTCGCATACTCTCACTCGTGCCTCCTCCCACCACTACTCTCGCTCGGTCTTGCCACATTTTGCGGCTTATTCACATCCTGCTGCAATAGAACCACGAGTGTTGATGGAACCTTCACATACGTTGGCGTCTAATGGCATTTTGTGTGTGTGAGATTCAGTATATTCTAAGTCTCGAAACGATCGCATGGTCCACTGATACCTTCGATCGACTTACCCGAAAAAAGAAGGCGGTCAATGGGCCAAACGATTCTTTAAATGCTTTCGAAAGTAAGGACTTACGATTACCCAAATACTTTGTGATGACTGCGGAGATGGTAGATGGAGGAGATCAGCCTTATTTTGATCATGAGTGCATGATAACATTACTTTTAAGGATAGTACTTCTTCAGTAACATGGCATTCTAGGGGTTTGGAAGCTCCTCCCCATCCTGGTTAACCAGACAAGAAGCATTTCCTAGGTACGCGCCCGAAATAACATAGGGCCCTTCCCAATTGAGTTTTAGTTTCCCCATACCATCGGGTGAGGCGGTCAAATAGGCATAATTTTTCTTAGCACTAAATCCCCGACTTGGGACATGCTGGAACTTCCATTGCAGGGACTGATGAATTAGAATGAAAAAATGGCCAACTAGTGAAAATGGTAAGCTAAATTGGAAAATAACATAAAAACATCTAAAACCTAAATTTTAAAAAAAAAATTAATTACAAAAAAACCCTAAATTAGGTGAATATCATTTTTTTTTATCGATAAAGTAGATTTTATTGAAAAAGAAGTAAAACGTACAAACCTGAGAACACAAAGACAACAAGTTGTACCTGAAAAATTACTATCCCACTCTAAACATAAAGAACCTCACCCCCAGGTCATCAAATCCCGAAGACCATGAAGCTCCCTCCCTAATGCAAGAGGAAATAAAAGGTTAATCGAGCAAGTTGGTCCAATCCACATTATCCCCAACTTTAGCACCAATCTTTATCCAATCAATAGCCAAGTTCCCGACAGACTTCATAATCATAGACACTGATTTTCTTTTTTGTTAAACACCATGTTATTTTCTGACTATAGAGACCACATCACTGCCAAGTCCATAAATTTCCAATATCCACCCTTTAGATCATTCAACTCAAAACCATCCCATGTTGCTAACAGGTCAGCACAATGCTCAGGAAACACCCAAGAAACTCCAAAAGTTTGTAGAACCACACTCCAAAGTTGCTTAGCTACCCATCAATGAAGCATTAAATGATTAACAGATTCCTCCTCTTGAAAGCACATCACACATCTATTTCTTAGTCCCATCCCTCGTCTATTCAGCTGATCAAATGTAAGAATTCTTCCCCATTGAACACTCCATTCGAAAAATTTATTTTTCAACGGAATCCTAAGATTCCAAATCTTGACCCAATTGTGACGACTATCAAGACTTTGATAAAGAGAGGAATAAAAGGATTTCACCAAAAATCTCCCCTTCGAATGATACCGCAAAAAACGAAAATCCCTATTGGCTTGATTTCTTGTACATGAATTTAGTTTCTGCAATAAGTCTAGTATAGAAATCACCTCCTCCTGCAAATTTCTCCACACCCAAATATTCCAAACCACATTCTCATTGACCATAACAAACATATCTCTAATATAATCTTCTCAATTCAGAGAAATTTGATATAAATCTGAAAATTTATCTTTCAAGGGCATATCAATAACCCAAATATCATCTCATAAACGAATTTTATCACCAATCCCTCAACTGAAATTGACTCCCTTCCAAAACTCATCCGCAACTGAGCAAACACTCTTCCACCATCCAGAACCTCTATTAGCAGAGCTTCTTTTATTGGAAAAATTACTAAGATCCCCATATTTCCCAAAGATCACCTTCCACCACAAATGATTTTGTTCCTTTACATCTCCCATTCTCTAAATCCACTTGCCCAGGAAGGCTTTATTTGTGATGCTTAAATGGCGAATACCTAAGCCTCCATCTTTCTTAGATAGATAACAAGTCTCCCATTTTAAAAGATGAAATTTCTTTATATCTCTACCCCCTTCCCAAAGGAAATTCCTTATTATCTTTTCCATCCTTTTCATCGCCGTTTCAAGAGCTCTAAACATAGACATGTAAAAGATAGGAAGAGACGATAAAGTAGCCTTAATAAGCATCAAACGACCCCCGTTACTAAGCATTTTGCTCTTAGACACAACTAATCTCTTCTTTAACCTGGTGATAATTGGATCCCAAAAACTTCACATGCGATTTTCCTACTCCCAGCGGTAAACCTAAGTAAATAATAGGGAGACTTTCCACCATGCACCCAAAACTTTCGGCTAAGGAAATCAACAGCTGCTGCTCCACCCGGATTCCAAAAAGCTTTGATTTATGAAGATTAACTTTTTGGCCTGAACCCACTTCGCAAATATTGAACACATCCTTTATTGCACGAACTTCATTCAAACTTGTTCCATAAAACAAAATTGTATCATCTACATATTTAAGATGGGTAATCACAGGGCCCCTACTGGAAATCATAGATCCTTTAAATTGCTCTAATTCAGCCGCCTTAACAAGCAAACCATTTAAAGTTTCAACCACTATATTGAACAACATTGGTAACAAGGGATCACCCAGCCGTAACCCTCTAGTGCTCTGAAAATACTCTATTGGTGACCCATTTACCAACATAGAAAGCCAAGATGATGAAAAAAATCATGCATCCATTTCCTCCATCTCTTTCCAAAGCCCATCCTACCCATCACATACAATAAGTAGTTCCAGTTGACTCTATCATATGCCTTTTCCATATCAATTTTTTAGATAATGCCTTCCCTATCACCTCTATTTACAGAATCAATTGCTTCATGTTCTACAACAACCATATCTAACAATTGGCGGCCTTCGATAAAAGCATCCTGGTTCACCGAAATAATGTATTTCATTACGCTTCGCAATCTATTAGCCAAAACTTTTGAAAGGATCTTGTAAAGGCTACCAAGAAGACTAATGGGTCTAAAGTCTTTTATTTCCTCAACCCTCTCCATTTTAGGGATAAGAGTAATAAAGGCAGAATTCATACTCCTATCCACATTGTCCTTCTCGTAAAATTCATCAAACAAATCCATAATGTCACATGAATTGGAAAAATTCCATACTAAATCCATCAGGACCCGAGGCTTTGTTTTTCCCACAACTCATAATAGCCTTTCTAAACTCCTCCTCAGTAAAAAAGCTTTCCAACCCCAGCTTTTGATTTTCAGACAGACGTCTAAAATTTAAACCAAAAAATACAAGTCTCTCTCTGATTTCTTCTGTGTACAACTTCTCATAAAACTTAACAATTTCAGCACACATTTCTTCTTTCTCAACCACCCTTCTACCATTCACATTTAAACTACTAATATAGTTTTTCTTACTCCTAGCATTGGCCAGTGTGTGAAGGAACTTAGTGTTATTGTTACCTTCTTGTAACTAGTGAACCTTCAACTTTTCCTTCCAAATGATCTCTTCTTCCACACATTTTTCATTATAATGTATCTTAAAGGTTGTACGGAGATCGAACTCCTCCCCACTAAGAGGCCTAGATTCTTCCAAAATATCTAAAACCTTAATTTCCTTAAGGATTTTATCTTTTGTTTGCTCCACCTTTCCAAAAAAATTAGCATTCCAAATCTTAATCTCACCCCTGATTTTTTTTTTAACTTCATTGCTAGTCTAAACGCCGCACATCCCTGTATCTGGCAATCATTCCACCATTTTATAACCAATTCCTGGAACTTCTCATCCCTCAACCATGCATTCTCAAATTTAAATGAGCCCAGACCATCTCTTATAGGACAACTGAGCAAAATGGGGATGTGATTAGAAGTGGGTCTAGGGAGCTCTTCCAAAATCGCATTAGGATTAACTTCTATCCACTCATTAGTACAAAGAAACCGATCCAATCTACTTAATTTGAGCATATCTTGTAGATTCGAGCAAGTATACATGCCCCCATTCATATCAAACTCAACTAACCTAAATGTGTTAAACAAAATTAGCAAATTGTCTCATTCCATACTTGTCTAGTCTTTCATCAATCCTTTCTGAAGCAAATCTGACAGCATTAAAATCACCTCCCACACACCAAGGGTCTTCCCACCAAACTGCCATACTAGCTAACTCAAACCAAAAGCCTTCTTTACAAGAGTCTTCATTGGGTCCATAAACCCCAATAAAGGCTCATACCATGCCATCTGATTCCAGCCCATCAATCTCTCTGCTATTCCAAGCCACTATAATACTTCCTGGAGGCCCAATAGAATCCAAGCTTTCCCATCCCATTGATTGCCACCCAAGGTCGACGATATCTTTCGATTATCAGTGCTTCCCCATTTAGTTTCCTGAAGAGAAATCACCAACAGCTTGTTGTTTATAATAACTTTCTTAACTGTAGCCCTGTTATTTAGATCACAAATTCCTCTTACATTCCAAGATAAGATCTGCATTCTAACACACCAATCCAAAAAAAAACAGCCTTAAATCATTCATAAGATCAGTTATACCTTGCAATTACCTTTCTTATAAGATAACCCCCAATCTAGTTTTTGTAATTCCCTCATTCCTTTACCTTTTCTGCTAAAAGCAAATTCAATTCGATCTTTATTAACCGCTTCAAAAACTTTTTGCAATTGATCATTAGTCCCCCAAAACGTCATGCCATGCTTCCTTCCAATTTCAATAATTATGTCTGCACTATTCTCATTTAACTGCTCTTTGACTTGTGTCTGATCACCCCATAATTCATTTTCAAGCCTCTCAACCACCACTTGCACCATCTCATTGTTCGAGGATGACTGTACTGATTCATTTGATGTTGACCCCCACTGAAGTATCGCTAGATTCAGCTACTTTCTCCCTGCAATAAGGTCCTTCCATGGACTTGGCAACATAATTTGATGACCCATTACATGAATCAACATCCCCAGAGTTACAATAAAAAAATCCTAACTTTTCTAATTCATTACATAGGTTTGCATTCTGATGAACAATAATAAAATCTTTCAGAACCCTATCAATTTTAGAGCATAGAGAAAATACTTGTAGTCCTAAGACCGGAGAAATAATACCCAAATTATCACGTGTACCCATCCTCAAACGAGAACACGAGGGATGAACAAATTTAGGGGAAAGTCTCACAATTTCTCTACTCGGGTCAACTCCCCCTTAAAGTACTTCGCGATCGCTACCATCCTGTTGATTCTCTTCCTGACGATGTTTGATAGGTAATTGATTAGAGGTAGCTAGCCTTTCATCGTCGGTCACCTTTATCTTCTCATCATCCCTTGGCCTCTAAAATTCCTGATTGAAGAAGTTTAATTGGTGTTCCCTCTCCAACAATTCAGTTCCAATTTCAATAATTATGTCTGCACTATTCTCATTTAACTGCTCTTTGACTTGTGTCTGATCACCCCATAATTCATTTTCAAGCCTCTCAACCACCACTTGCACCATCTCAGTGTTCGAGGATGACTGTACTGATTCATTTGATGTTGACCCCACTGAAGTATCGCTAGATTCAGCTACTTTCTCCCTGCAATAAGGTCCTTCCATGGACTTGGCAACATAATTTGATGACCCATTACATGAATCCACATCCCCAGAGTTACAATAAAAAAATCCTAACTTTTCTAATTCATTACATAGGTTTGCATTCTGATGAACAATAATAAAATCTTTCAGAACCCTATCAATTTTAGCGCATAGAGAAAATACTTGTAGTCCTAAGACCGGAGAAATAATACCCAAATTATCACGTGTACCCATCCTCAAACGAGAACACGAGGGATGAACAAATTTAGGGGAAAGTCTCACAATTTCTCTACTCGGGTCAGCTCCCCCTTAAAGTACTTCACGATCGCTACCATCCTGTTGATTCTCTTCCTGACGATGTTTGATAGGTAATTGATTAGAGGTAGCTAGCCTTTCATCGTCGGTCACCTTTATCTTCTCATCATCCCTTGGCCTCTGAAATTCCTGATCGAAAAAGTTTAATTGGTGTTCCCTCTCCAACAATTCAGTTCTCAATGGATCTAATTCATTGTCTCATTGACAAACTCGACCCAACATCTTGGTCCAAACAAATATGCGCAACCTGATTCGCATTGAGTATCAGATCCTCCGCACGTGCCTCATCATATAAAAGTGTCTCGTCGGCATCTTCCATTTGATTCCATGTCACCTCAGGCTGATTATGGGCAGTCTTTCCCAGTGACCTATCAACTTCCGATTCAGAAACATGAGTAACACTCTCCCCGCCACGTGTCCCTTCCATTTCAGATTCCAAAAGTTTTACATTGTCCGCCTTACTTCTGCCATTCAAAAATGAAAAATCCCTCATTATTTTTCTCATCCCGACGTACATCCTTGATATAAGCTTCACCGCGTGTTTCCGTCAGGACCATCAGATCAAAACCCTTCTATACATTTTGCTTATTAAAGGTAACTAGATCCCACATTTCAAATTCCAAATTTGAGGTGGAAGCGGCAGCCCCGAAATTACCTCCCACAATCCCTCTACCCGCACCGTTGACCGTGCTCAACAAAGTCCTAACCCTTTAAATACCATCATCCACTCTCCGACCATCGGAAAAAATATTCCCCGCTGTGGACGAGGAACTAACCCTTGCCGTAGCCGCAATGTCTCTGGGACTCAGATTTTCCGGCACAAATTGGCTCCCCTTATCGATAGGACGGTTGCCCATCTGCATTTGTTACCTCATCGACATATCATCTACGCCACTCTCCCGACACCGAAGGTTGAGTTTTCACTTTGTTTAAGGATCGCTTTCCCCGTCTCCAATTCTATGAACACACGAAACTGTCTCCCATTAACGCCGATGTCCCTGTGGCGGGTAATATTGCTCCAATTATTCCTACCGACCTGGATTCTGGCATATCTCGTTTCAGTGAAGGAGCTATTACAGCTATCCACACCGAGGAACAATCCACAGCACCTCCCAATATGGCTGAAAACGTCGTTTGTCCACGCATGGAACGGAAGCCCCAACACTCATAACCAGACTCCATGCTCCTGTTTATGCAAACGACGTTCACCTTCCTCTATGGTTCAACTATAGCATGGTTCAACTATAGCATTCAACCTGTTGCTCCCCCAGATGAAGTTCTTCTTTTTGCATGCCTCATCAACAAGGAGATATTCTTCCTTCTTAAAAGTTAGAAGAATTTTGTTTTTTGTAATGAAAGATAACTGGGGCTCCTTGAACCCTAGGTCTTATGTAGATATTTAAGAACGGATACCCTCCTCTGCACTACATTGAAGATTTTTTTTTTTTTTTTTTTTTTCTCATTCATAAAAAAAAAAGATAATCTTCAATGTAGTACAGAGGAGGGTATCCGTTCTTAAATCTAACAATCAGCACATTTTTCATAAGATTTTCTTTACTTGTATCATAGTACGTTCCATTAACTTGGGAATGAACTCCTTTAAAAGTTGTTCTCCCAGCAATTTGCCGTCCATTCAAAATATCTTTTTGCTGATGATAAATATGCTGATCTCGAACTTTGAACCTGGGAATATGATCGTTTTCCTTCCCAATTGAGTTTTAGTTTTCCCATTGGGTGAGGCAGTCAAATAGGCGTAAGCACTAAATCCCCGTCTTGGGGCATGCACGGACTTCCATTGCATGGACTGATGAATTAGAAAGAAAAAATGGCCAACTACTGAAAATGGTAAGCTAAATCTGAAAATAGCATAAAAACATCTAAATAGGACCTATTATTTATTTTTTATTTTTTTAAATTAATTAGAAAAAATCCTAAATTAAGTGAGTATCATACCTTAGTTTTAAGCGATAACGACGAGAGAAATGACGGCTGTGATGTCATCGGGCTTCCCGCCTTGATAGACGTGTCCGGCTTTCTGAGCATTTTTGGAAAAAGGGGTTGAGCAGTTGCGATCATTTGACTTGATATTGGCAAACTCAACCAATTTAGAAGCAATTTCCTCTGGAATCAGTCCTTCTTTAGTAGCCTTCACTACCACCCCAACTATCTCTGAATCAGACAAGTTATCAAATAACCCATCTGTTCCAGCTATGATCACGTCGCCTTCTACTACCCCAAATTCAAACATCTGTGTAGTGTAATATAATTGAATTGAAAATTAAAAAATATGAAAGAAAACAAAACATGCATGATTAATAAATAATAATAAAAGGGTAGGTAGGTAGGTACCTGTGCACTGGCGGGTTTGTCGCTCGTCCAGCTACTCCCAAGCTGATACGGGTAATTGAATGAATGTTGCTGCACGGGAGATTTGTAGGCGACGCTATTCTTTCTGACCACTAATAATCCGCTATCGCCAATGTTGAGCCCTTGTATACCCTGCAATCAAAACACTAATTAGTAATTCAAAATTCAAAATTCAAAAAAGAAGAAGAAAGAGGAATATATTAATCACCTGATGATGATCATAGTGAGTGACAAGTGTGAAAATGCAAACTGTAGAGGCTCCTTTGGATTTGGTGTTGGTGTATGCTTCCTTTAGAACTCTCTGTAGATCGACCCTATTATTCCTAGCTGACATGTTGATTGCTGTTAAAGAGTTGAGCATTAGTTCCCGAGCATAAAATCCAGAGTCAACTCCTCTCATCTTCCAGCCACCCACACCATCAGCCACCCCGATTGTGTTACACTCTCCACACACAAAATGTGCATCTTCTCCAAGTCCATTTGATGAAGACGCTTTTGGCAGATACTTTGCTCCTGAAACCAATTTCAGTCTTTTGGGTCCCATCTCCTTCAGCTTCCTCTTCCTGTTGGGTGGGTCCCAATACATAAAATTTTTAATATCAAAACTCATTGACAGACCAAAACTATAACTATACTTTAGAATGTCACTATATGAAGAGCTTTTTAACCCAATCAATCAATCTTGTAAAATGGAATCACTTACCAGTAATAGATATTTATCATAATCTTAGTGTGGGTAATTCCAATTTTAAAGAAATGAACTTTAATTTATGCAGCTTAAGACAGGTCCTCTTGAAATTATTGGGAAATATATTTTCTATTAAGCTTACTGGTTTTCTGACATTTTAATTAGGAAAGTCATAAACGGGGGACAATGTTTAGTAGACAATTTTACAGACAGCTTATGTGGCTCGACATAACTGACTGCTGCAGTATTTAGGCCCTACCAAGGATCAAAATTTCAGGTTTCATTTCAGTTTCCGGGAGGGGGGGGGGGAGGGGACCAAAACCGAAATTTCGGAACGAAATTTAGGCCGAAAATTTGAATTCCGGCCTTTTTGGCTGAAAATTTCAATCCCATACAAAATATGACCAAATTTCGCTCCCAAATTATCGTTTCGGTGGAGACCGAAACCGATAATTTCGGCCTAAATTTTGATCATTTCGGCCGAAATTTTGATCCTTGGGCCCTACTATATGCAGCTAGTCCGTCGCATCACATAAGCTGCAAAATTTTCTATAAAAAATTGCCCACTGTATAACTATATCCTTTTTATTATGGGTGGGGTTATTCACGCCCTTTTTCCTGTAAGGTGCACGCCCTCTTTCATCATATAAAGTCATTGACTGCCTTGAATCAGACGACGAAGATCATTTTTCGTCCCAATCACCTACACAATAGATCTTGAAATCAGGGTGCACCTATCAGACGGCCAAATCTCGATTCCACGTGACACACACCACAAACGTGACCATTTGATAGGCACGCCTATTGTCACGATCACTTTTGGGGATGTGCCATGTGGAATCGATATGTAATCATCTGATAGGTGCGCCGTTATCTTAAGATCTATCGTGTGGAAGATTGGGATGAAAAATGGTCTCTATCGTTTGATCCAAGGAAGTCAACGATTTTTTTTTCCACTAGAAAAACGGGTGCAAATAACACCACCCTTTTGTTATATGCACAACCGCTACATTATCGTTGTAGCATTCAACACTACATTAGTGTCATTTGGATGACAAGTGACACCTAATCTAAAGATCAAGTGCAAGTCCATAGCCCCAAACTTTCGGGCAAGATCGATCAAGTCCATAGCCCCAAAAAATACATATTATCCACCGTTCAAAATATGGTCAAAGTTAAAAAAAAAAAAAGGAAAATTTACTGGACTGACCCTGTCAGATGTACCTTCTACGTCAAAGACCCTATATTTTCACCCTTACCCAAACCGACCGGCTTTTAGCCAAGCCGTTTTCAGCTAGCACAAAAAGTCCGAAATACCCCTTTTTACACTTTTTACATTCTACATGATTTAAATTTTTAAATATTTACACTTTTCTATATTTATGAGATGTGAAACGGGATCTATATTGTTTGATTTGAAGGCCACATAATAAAATAGATAACGCCAAAAATAGACACGAAAAAAAGGTGATATCGCCTCTTTAAAAAAAAAAAAAAAATCCCGATTGTGTAGACAGTCGGGAATAAAAAATTAAAAAAAATCCCCAATCGATGGCGACTGTTTTCACAATCGGTATTGACTGTCTAAACAGTTAATAGCGACTCTTAAAACAATCGGTACTGACTGTTTTAAGAGTCGCCAACGATTGTTTAAAATTTTTTATTTTTTATTTTTTATTTTTATTTTTTTTAAAGATAGATGCAATAATGCCTTTTTTTTGTGCCTATCTTTGGCGTCATCGATCTTATATTGTGGCCTTTAAATCAGACAACATAGATCCCATTTCACATCGCGTAAAAATAGAAAAGTGCAAATCTTTAAAATTTTAAACCATATAGAATGAAAAAAAATGTAAAACTCTTAAAATAATTGAGGACAACTCTTAAAACAATCGTACCGATTGTGAAGAGAGAACAGAAAACTTGAGTCCCATACAAAATATGACCAAAATTTCGGTCCAAAATATCGTATCGGTGAGGACCGAAACTGATAATTTGAACCGAAATTTCGATCCTTGGTTGTGCAAGTAAAGCTGCACCTTATTCATGATGGGAGCTACAACTTATATTATATCCGAGATATGCAAGAGTGGTTAAAAAGGAAAGCTGTTATTTAGGCACCTCTCTTCAACGCCCAGAGGTTTACTAAAAGTGTCTACGTCCAAAATCGACTCAAACCCGTTGACTGCTTAGAATCGGATGACATTTTGTGGATCTAAGTCACTAGGAATAAAAAAAGGACCATCTGTGATGCTGTCTTTAAAGTGGGCGCTTTTAGTAAACCGTAGGTGCAAACAGAGATACCCTTGTTATTTTAATTAAGCCTAATATTGGTTGTCGTCTAAGTATATTATAGCTTTTGAGGAATGACATGATAGCGACCATGTTTCGTTTGGTGCCAATTTTATATTTTGGCCTTTTTCATCATATAGTCTTTTAACTCCTCTTTTTTATTTACTACGATACTACCTTTCTTTCCAACCCAAGATTCCTTATTTTACTGATTTGAATCAAAAGAAAGAAACCTTTTCTTGCCCCATCGTCCACAAAACGGACGTTGAAATCATAATCGAACCTTAGATTTTGATTCAAAAGATATCAGAAAACTACTTTTTGGATTCAAAATATGATCGTCAAGTGATAGGCCCGGCCCGTCTACTTGGGATCTATTGTGTCGAATATAATGTCAAATTTTAGAACTAAAATGATCTTTCTTTTTTTTGATCGGGTAAACAGCGTTGTAGGGTCTCTACCAAGTTATAAAAATCGGTCGATAATGATACGTATCGGTTTTTCGATAAATTGTATCGGTCCTTCAGCTCGGTATCGGTATCGGTATTGGCCAACGCGGACTTATATCGGACGACACGTATCGGCTTGATGAAAAAAAATATAAAAGTGCCGATACCGAATTTGTTACCTTGGGCACGGTATCCGATATGGCTGCGTTGCGCCAATTCGTCCCTTTTAGGGTTGCAAACCGGAGAATAAAAAAAGACACAAAGAAGAAAGAAAGAAGGGTTGAAGTCTGAAGGCCGTACCTGAATCTGTATGGGAGCGTTGCGCACTAGCTCGAAATTTTCTTTCCTTCTTTCTTTGTTTCTCCTTCTTCTTCTTTATTTTTTTCCTCTGTTGCTTTTCTTTCGGGAGATATTTATAGGCAACGTGGGACCGACCCTGCCCATCACTTAGACGCCTAAATCGTTTTTAAATGATCTTAGACCATCAAGGGCCTAAGATTGGTTAAATGATCTTAGACGGCTTAAGATGTAGGTGATTTGAACCGTTAAAATGATCTTTTAGGTATATTTAAACTATCAGATATGTGGACTATGATATCAATCATTGTAGGGAGATTTAAGCCATCTGATTTGTGGATGTGAATCATCTGATTTCAGTTTTCAGTTTTAATAGGCCTAAAAATGGTATTGTAGGGAGATTTAAGCCGTCTGATTTGTGGACTTTAATATTAATCTTTGTTTTCAATTTTAATGACTGATATTAAAGATTATCAATCGGATGGTTCACATCCACTTATAGGCTTGTTTCTTTCGACTGAGTCATGTTCCAATTGGACAATTTAGATTGATCACAAATGTTCATCACATGGTAAAATGGTAATATTTGGTTTATTGGTGTGAAATTAAAATCTAGCTTTAATGGTATACAAGATCGTTTCAACATTATTTAAGCACCAAATGGTGATTAAACTTTTTTAGAGATTCGCACCATCCGATTTGTGCACTCTAATTTCAATGATTATTGTTCTTTTTGATAGTTGATATTAAAGTTTACGGATCGGATGGTTTACATTGCACAATGATAATAGATGTGTGACACATGGCACAATGTTAATTCACTTCAATGGTAGGAGATAAAAAGTAATATTTTAATGGTGAAAGATCATGTAATTTTTTGATATTATTTTTTTTATCGTCAATGAAAAAAAAAATATATATATATATATATTAATTTTTAAATATAAGTACCCCCGCTATACCCGTATCCTGATTTTTTGAAAATTTTCATATCGCCGTACCCGTATCGTATTGTACCCGTATGTCATGCCCAGACCGGTGCTTCCTAGCATGCGTGAAATAATTAAAAAAAAGAGGCTAATATTGATAACACTTTGTCGCTGCCTTTTGTATGTTAGAAAAATAAAAATAACCTATATATATGATCGAGTTATATATATATAGGAAAAGGTATTCGTCCTCAATGGGAGGACAATCACCGTACTCTATGCTTCCATGTGGCACCCAAAATATTGTTTCGATGCCACATGAAACTCGGGTGCATTGCTTATATATATATATATATATATATATATATATATATATATATATATATATATATATAGGAAAAGGTGTCCGTCTTTAATGGGAGGATGATCACGGTCCTCCAAGTTTCCACGTGGCACTCAAAATATTGTTTCGATGTCACATGGAGCTCGGGCACATTGTTAATCATCTATGAAAAAATAATAATTGAAAACTCATCTCCACCGTGTGTTTTTTGAACCATGAAATGTGAACCAATGAAACCCGTCAAACTTTGACTTGTGGGTTAAATTTTTTATTTTGAAATTTTTTTTTTTAATATTGATCTAAACCGTCCATCTATGCTCCACATAGCACGCAAGTAATGTTTTAGGTGCCACGTGAAGCTCCATGTGTATCTTAGAAGACGGTCACCGTCCTCCAATGGAGGACCTAACCGGCTCCCATATATATATATATATATATATATATATATATATATATATATATATATATATATATATACGGTAAAGGGATATATATATATATACGGTAAAGGGGAAAATGTGTCTGGGTGTGGTGATATCTTTACTCTAATTGATATGGGCGCGACATCGTAACGCTTTTTTTGTAAAGTGATGGGTGGCATGAGGCCTACTTTATCAACTAGGATTAAACTTTTAAAATATTTTAAAAGTTATATTTCCTTTCAGACGTCATTTTTGACTTTTTTATAAATATTTTTAAAGCTTATTTCTTCTTTCTCTCTTTTTCTAAGAAAGTGTCAAACTTACTTTTCAGGTATATTTTACTCAAAAATGTGAGCGCCCGGTAGCAAAGCGCTAGCACCTCGGCAGCGAAGCGCGGACACCCAGATAGGGAGGCGCTGGCACCCTGACACCAAGGTGTCAGCGTCGGGATGCATGCGCCTCTATATCAAGGTGTCGGCACTTCGCTAAAAAAAAAAAAAAAGGTCATCAACTCCTCATTTCAGGGGCGTCGGCGCTTCTATATCGAGGTGTCGGCGCATCGATATATATAAAAAAATAAAAATAGTGAAGCATCGAGATGCTGGTGCATCTATATAGAGGCGCTGGTGTGCTTCGATAAAATTAAAAAAAAAAAAATAGCGAGGCATTGGCACCTCGATATAGAGGCGCCGACACCTCGGCATCGGGGTGTCGGCGCTTTGCTGCCAAGGTGATAGGGATTTGCTACCGAGCAGTCACATTTTTTGAGTAAAATATACCTGAAACAGTAAATCTGACACTTTCTTGGAAAATGGGGAAAGGAAAGAGAAGAAAAAAAATATACTTTAAAAAAGTTAAGAATGACGGTAGGAAGGGTATTTAACTTTTAAAATATTTTAAAAGTGTAACCCTAGTTAGTAAAGTAGGCTCCATGTCATCCATCACTTCACAAAAAGGGTGCTACATGTAACCCTACTTAGTAAAGTGGGTCTCATGCCACCCATCACTTCACAAAAAGGGCGCTACGAGTCGTGCCCATATCAATTGACATATAAATATCTCTACGCCCGGGCACATATCCCCGACCCTCTCTCTCTCTCTATATATATATATATATATTTATGCCATTTTGACGTTCTTGATCTTGATATACATAAACCGCTAGACTTTGAATCACACGTGCAAAAAGAAATTAGCCCTACCTGCCATCAAATTAACCTAGGGTTCTCAACGAGTCGGGTCTATCCGATACCCGACCCAATCTAATAGTTCACCGAATGTGGCACATAAACTCAATCAGTCGGGTCGGGCCAGGCACGTGACATCGCACTTGACCTTTAGGTCGGCTCAATCAACAGGTCAAGCAAGTCACATCAAGTCGAGTTGGGTTGACCCAACCTAGCCTGATATTTTTATGTAAAAAGTGAAAAAATTAGGTTTTTTATCAGGTCTGATCAAGGTTTTGGATTGGGAGTCGGTCCGTTAGGGCGACTCAAGTGGGCCATCAGGCCAGGACGGATCCAATCAAGTGCACCATTGGGTCAAGTTTTTTTAATTGGCAGCCAAAATTTTGACCCGACCTAACCCTATCCATTGACAGCCTAGCGTCAGATAGTGAAATGTTCTGTTGTGACCTACGGTTTGTAATTGGTAAGGCAATTGTTGTGACGACCGATCACACACCACAATGCCGTTTAGTTTTTCGATTAAATTCCCTTTCCGATTTTGTTCCTAGCATTAGCTTAAATCCCTAACCAAAACACATCGTGACATGTTCCCGGCTTAAGTTCCTAGCATAGCCCAGTCTGTGGACATTTCTCTATTCGATGTGGGACTATTACAATCCTTCATCTTATAGAAGAGCCGTTTTCGGCTCTATTACCATTATGATATGACCCAGACTCGTACACCATAAATCTAATTAGTATTATATATGGTTACTTACCAAAAAAATAAAAAATATGGAGATGAAGGTGACTTGTCTTTAGCCTCACCTTTAGCCATGTAAGTGTAGTCTATGTCGTATAGTCACGAAGGTGTTGATTGCAGGTGCTGATTGATTGGTTGATTATCATATTGGTTATCCTTTATTGAAACGAGTGAAAAAGTGCCGATAGAGAATAAAGGCAAAGAGAGAGAGAGAGAGAGAGAGAGAGAGAGGCTTAATGGAAAATGAGAAGAAAGAGTGCAAACTTTAATAGAAGATTATAATGCGTTATCCTCATTATATCTTTATCCATTAGATGAATCTACTTAGTAAGAGATAAACGGTAAAAAAAAATAATTTCAAGAACTATCTATTTATTTTTTATTATATTTTATAATACTAAGAAAGTTGAGTCTGGACGAGCCTATCCGAGATTTTGCAAGCTCAGCTCTACTTCAACCAAGCTTCAGATAAAAATCTCGGCTCTAGCTCACGAGAGAAAAAGCTCTCATTTTTTTAGTTGAACCGAGTCGAGCTGTCTAACTGGCTCGTCTCTATTACAACCCTACCGGTGAGAAACTTAGCCTTCTAATATGGACTAGTGTAATATCCCGAAAAATCACGTTAAACAGTGACCTCGGGATCCATGTCGATTGGTCACAGGTTTGACCAATTAGGAGTTCAATGGTTAGCATAGAGTGTGATGAACGGATGAGATGAGATAGTTTGACTGACTGTGTGGTTTATGATGTAAATGCGAAGTCGCATACACCTATCGCGGTGCATGTGCTCAACACACAAGTGTGAAGAGAGATAAAAGGGTTTAATAACCCTAGATCTCTATCTTAGGTTGTTGAGAGAGAAGTAAAGAAGAGAGAGAGAGGAGTAAAGAAGGTGGTTGAGCAAGGAGTTATTGTGGGTGATTGGAAGGGGGATTCAAGCACTAAAGAGGCCGATTCAACGCGAAGAATCCGTTCAAGCCAAAGCTGGAACCCTAGCCTTTCCAACCACTTTATTTGAAATCAATTTGAGATTGATTGAAGGTAAGATTTTTGTAGTTAAAATGCATGGATTAAAGGGTTAAATTGTAGTTAGAAATAGTTTAAAATGTGGGATAAGAGCTTAGAAAAATGGAGGAGAAAGTAAGGGAAGAGATTGGGAAGAACAGTCAAAAGGGGGCTGAATCTGGCAATTTCGATTAATCAAAATTGGGTTTCGATTAATCGAAATTGGCCAAGAAGTTGAAAAGTCAGAGGACCCCGATCTCGATTAATCGAATTGAGTTTCGATTAATCGACTTTGGATTTCGATTAATCGAATTGGGAATTGATTGATCGACTGGAACCTACAGTAAACTCCAGTGAAGGAAAGAAAATAGCCTGGAGAAATCGACTAATCGAAATGAGAGTTCGATTAATCGATTTAGAAATTCGATTAATCAATTTGGGATCGATTAATCGATTTTGGAAACTCGATTACTCGAATTGAGAATTGACTGGATAGAGTAGAGAATTTCGATTAATCGAATTGGGATTCGATTAATCGAATGAGAATCTCGATTAATCGATTTGAGAATCGATTAATCGATTTTGGAAATCGATTAATCGATTTTGGAGTTCGATTAATCGACTGTGCCAGTTTATGTTGACTTTTGAGTTTGACTTTAAGATTCTTGGAGGGTCTTGGACCTTCTTTATTACATCTTTAGTGATGTGTTTCACACGTTATGTGGTACCATAGGTGGTACGTGTGAGCTTGGGCACAAGGAACCACGTGGGACCTTGATGCATTGATCAAACGAAGACTTGAGGTAGGGAACTCCTTGAACATGTACTTTATTTTGCAAGAGCATGTATGTAGTGATATAGATTTAAATTCAAAATATTTTATTGCTTAAAGAGTGTGGGAAAAGTGTGTGTGCGTGACATCAATAAAAGTAATCATAATGAGCCATCCCCAGGGGATGAAGAAGTAAAGAGATAAGAGCATCAGGTGTGATGCAAGTGAGTGGATACATCCCAGGGATGTATCCAAGATTGAATCATGTTTGATAGAGCCTAACGGATATAAGATAGCACATTTACACGGTGAATAACTATATATAAGGCACCGATATTTATGTTATTTGAGGTTTGATAGGGTACCCCACCGACGTGGCGGGATATCCACGACTGACACGGCAGGATATTCGTGACCGATACGGTAGCGAATCCGTAGGCCAGTGCAGAGGCTTATCCGTACACAGTAAGCACACCCCAGGGGTTTTGATTGAGACTAGTGAAACCCCGCCACCAATCCCCAGGGGAAAGGGGTTTGGGTACTATTTGTATTCCCAGGGAATACGTTAAAACTGTCTATATCGATGACGATGATGAGTATCTCATCGGGGCTCGATGCTATATTGCTCGGGGATTACTTAAGTTGAAAGTTTAAGTTTTGCTTTAGGCCTTTTCAGCATCATTCATGAATAAGTAAAAGACATGAGTAAACTACCAATAAAACATGAGGTTTTTTTAACTGTTTTTCATCAGTATCTGCATAGACACATCATGCATGGCATATCATAGAATATATGTGAGTGATAATTTATATGTTCAACTGTGTTCTGTTCCCTATTGAGCTAGGATGTAGCTCACCCTGTCCACTACTAGCAACGAGGTTTGGGAGGCCGACTTGACTCGGACCTAGCACCTGGTGACGAGTTGGAGCCACCTCCTGAGGATTTCTTCTAGAGGACTCCGTTGTGCGGCTTTGAGGGGTTTTGAGAGACTTTGTATATAAACAATGTATATAAATAGATTTGGGATAGTTCTTTTGGGCGGGGATGATTAGCGATCATCAATGGTTCAGATCGGTTCTCCGTTCATGTAGAATCATGAGGGTAGAATTGTATTTTGAGAAATGCTTATATCGTAACTTAATTCCACAGCTTCATTTACTATTTCAATTCAATTCGTTGCTTGATATACCAATGTCCCAAGTATAGCTAAGGGGCACGGTCAAGATGATCGTGCTGATGGCACGGGTTTCAAAAGTCAAATCCGGTCATTACAACTAGTGTCACACCCAGTGTGATACAAGTAGCAGAGGGTATTAAATTTCTATTTTCAACATCATAAGGTTAATTTATTAGGAACATTTGACCATTTACGGATAATTGATGAGAAATATAAATTTTAGACCTAGTGTTCTCTTAGGTAAGCAACACGAGCGGTAGGTGATTGTAGGGGCAGAGCCAAGATTTTTTCATAGGGTGGTCATCAATCAATTATTGTTGAAAAATTATAGAATTTTTTTTTCTAAGAAAACGCTAAAAATATGTATATTTGTAAAAAAAAATGTTCAAAATATATAAATAAACAAAAGCAAAGTATATCATCTACTTACAAAAAATGGTATATTTCATATATCATTGTTAATTACTACGGCAATTGTCTACGACGAGTTTTCATATCCAAAAAGTAATTCATGATTTTTTCATCATCGATGCTATTAAAAGCATCTTTATCGATATATGTGATTAAGCAATTATTCATCAATTCATCTCTCATTGAATTGCGCAACTTGCTCTTTAGAGTATGCATAGCTAAAAATGCTCTTTCAACAGTGGCAGTTGCAACAGGAAGGGTTAAGGCCAATGTAATGAGTAAGTAAACTAGTGGATACACTTTATTTCCTCTTGTTTCAACCATTTTTTTAGCAAGACTATCAATCACGTTCGCTTCTAAAAAATCTTTAGAAGAACACATATCACGAATGTATGTCTCAAGCTGATTGTCCAGATCTAAGATATCTACTGCAGAAAAGTCCATTGAGTATTTTCGAGTAAGGCAAAACAATTTTTTCATGTCAAAAGCTGAAAACGAGTCTCGTGAGTTCAAACATGTCATACAAAGAAGCAACTCAGTATTTCCTTCTATGAAACGATTGTTAAGCTCTAGAAGTAGCATATCAATAACTGTATAAAATATTTCAACACGATAGTGATGTAGATTCGTTGTATCTTCAACTTTACAATGTGAACGCCCTCGAGTTACATGTTTGTCATTTATTCTAAGAACAATGATATTAGGTTTCATGTAACATGAGGTTACTTCAGCCAGAAAAGAATTTCACCCATTTTCTCTCATTTCTTATATTTTTTCCTTGAAAATTCTAACCAAATTCATAGCATTCACAATATCTTGGTCCTTCTATTGTAACGCTATGGACAATTGATTGGTAATTCCTAATATTATTCTCATCAAATGTGAAGAGATATTTCGTCATTAACAGTTGATCGCAAGATTAAGAGGGTGATACCGCGAAGCTGGTGATCGTCGATCGAATAGACACTATTTCTTAATGAACGTCTTCTTCTTCTTTTTTAGTGGTTTTGCTCATGACACAAAGACCTTCTTTTATAGTCAAAACCCTAAAGTTCGGATTTATGCGCATTCAATCGGAGAAAACGACCCATCTTAATATTGTCATCAATATACAATAAACTCTGTTACCGTTTTATAAAGTTTTATTTTAAAAAATATATTTAAAATAAATATTAGTTAATATAATATACTATAAATACAATTTGTATATAAATATGATAACAAGGGTTTATTATCGATATTATGGAGATTTACTCGAGATGGTCTCCATAATATCGGTTGTGCCTAACGGCACCATGGCCAAATACCAACATCTCCTACTTGGTCATGTGGGCCGTGATATGTCTAAGGTTTTTGCCGTTTTAGGATTTACCCATTAGATCATAGCCTAGTTATGAGGTTTTGCACGCCAAAAATGCATTTGCCCATCACAACAAACCTTTTCTAAGTCACGAGGTTTTGGACGCCAAAGCAGATTTGCCTATCATGATCACTTATCCCAATCATGAGGTTTTACTCGCCAAAGCGGATTTGCCCATCACAGCACTTCTTTTTCAATAGAGTTAAATTATTAAGTGTCTTGGAATAAATTTAACTTAGGCATCCCTAAGTCCTATCAAGTCAACATGCTTTGTAAATAATTTCACACTTAGACCTTTTGTCAAAGGGTCAGCAACCATATAAGAAGAAGGTAAATGACTTACTGTCACTTCACATGTCTCTACTACATCTTGAATGTAGTGATATTGAACTTTAATGTGTTTGACCTTAGAGCTATTTGCTCCATTTTCAATTAATTTAATTGCAGCTTTGTTGTCACAAATAAATGCATAGTCCTGTCGGTTATATCAAGTTTTATATCATTGATGAAACGTTTTATCTAGATGACATATGTATAAGCTACATTATAAGTCACATACTCGACTTCTTGAGTATGTAGAGCAACACATCCTTGTTTCTTACTAGACCAAAAAATAGCAGCACCTCCAAAGAGGAAAACATGACCAGAGATAGATTTTTCATCATCTTTGTTCCCAGCTTAATCAGAATCAGAATATCCTTGAACCTCAAGCTTATCGGACTGAATACATAATTTAAAATGTTTCGTACCCTTTAGATACCTCAAAATTCTTTTTACTGCTTGCCAGTGTTTTATACCAGGGTTATTTTGGTATCTACTAATAAGACCTACTGCGAAAGTGATATCTGGTCTCGTACACAACATAGCATACATCAAACTCCCTACAGCTTGAGTACAGGGAATGTTTAATCTTTCTTATCCGTCACATAGAAAATATTTTTTACTGAGCTTCAATCCCTTTTCCTCTGGAGTAGACAAAGGATTACAATCATCCATTTTAAATCTTTTTAGGATTATGTCAATATATCTTTCTTGGCTTAAACAGATCATACGAGATTTTCTATCTCTATTTATTTTTATTCCAAGAACATAAGATGCCTCTCCCATGTCCTTCATCTCAAATTGAGAGTGAAGCCATGATTTTGTGTTATCAATCATTTCTAGCAAGTAGTATATCATCTACATATAAGGATAAAATAGTAAACCTACTCCCACTCTTTAAGACGTATACACAATGATCTAATTTGTTAATTACATATCCCATTTAAAGTATTGCACTATGAAATGTCAAATACCATTGACGTAAAGATTGTTTTCCTATATAAAGATTTTTTAAACTTATATACTTTATCTCCATGTCCTTTAATCTCGATACCTTCTGGTCGTTTCATAAAAATGGTTTATTTTAATTCTCCATTTAGAAAAACAGTTTTAACATCTATTTGGAATAGTTATAAATCAAAATGGGCAACAATAGCTAAAATGATTCTAATTGACATAAATTTCGCTATAGAAGAATATGTATCAAGATAAACTATCCCTTCTCTTTAGGTAAAGCCTTTCGCTACAAGTCTAGCTTTAAATTTATCAATTGAACCATCTGATTTTAGTTTCCTTTTCAATACCCATTTACATCCTATAACATTTCTATCACTAGGCAAATCACTATGCTCCCATACTTTGTTCTTTTCTATGGAATCAAGTTCTTTAGTCATTGCTTTTAGCTATTCATTAGATTCAGGTAAATTAATAGCTTCATTATAATTACTTGGATCATCTCCCTGGTCCAAGTCAATGTCTACTATATTTTTATTTAAGTGAACATAAAAATCGTTCAAGTAGGATGGAGGAGTCCTAGTTTTTTTTTGACAACTAATAGAAGTATGAGGTACAGATGATTCTATACTCACTGGTTGTATAGAATTATTATTATTTGTAATGGAGTGATTATCATCTATCACAAAAGGATCTATATTTTCAGTTTGCGTAACGCTATCATCGTTTAAATCTTCTAAAAATTTAACATTTCTACTTTCTATTAATCCCTTATCTTTATGATAAAACCTATAACCTTTTGATCTATCAGAATATCCTATAAAATGACATCTAATGATTTTATTATTTAACTTATTTCTAAGTTGATATGGTATTAATACATGAGCAATCGAACCCCATTTTCTTAAGTTACTTAAGTCCGATTTTCTTCTTGTCCACAACTCATAAGGAGTTGTATCTATAGCTTTGGTTGGAACCCTATTAAGAATATACATAGCAGTACTTAAGGCTTCTCCCCAAAAAACTTTAGATAAATTAGAATGAGATAATATGGACCTTGTCATTTCCATTAGAGTTCTATTTCGTCTTTCTGCTACATCATTTTGTTGTAGTGTGTAAGTCATTGTTAAATGACGTTCAATTCCAAATTTGCTACAAAATTTTTTAAATTCATCATAAGTAAATTCTCCTCCTCTATCTGTTCTTAAAATTTTGATTTTTCTTCCTAATTGATTTTCCACTTCACTTTTATATTCTTTGAATATATCTAAAGCTTCTGATTTATTACTAATTAGATACACGTGACCAAACCTAGAATAGTCATCTATAAAAGTAATAAAATAATATTTTTATCTATGAGTTTTTACACTAAAAGGCCCACATATATCAGAGTGAATTATTTCAAGTAATTGTTTATATCTTTCAGCTTTGGGGAAATATTTACGAGCTAATTTTCCAGATAAACATGATTCACAAGTAGGAAAATTAAAATTTTTAAGTTTGAGAATTAATTATTTATCTGACATATTTTTTATTTTAATCTTATTTATATGTCCGAGTTGTAAGTGCTATAGATATGGGTCATCATCATATACATTCATAGACACATCAAAGTAAGCGGAACTAGAAGTTTCATTAATAACATTCTGACGATACAAGTTGTTCATCCTACTTCCCCAAGCAATGATACGTCGATGCTTCCCAGTTGACACTTTTCCAGATAAAAACCTAACCTCAAAACCTTTTTCATATAGTTTAGGAACATAAATCAGATTGTGCCTCATATTTGGTGCATACAAAGTTTCAAACAAGTAGAGATTAATATCCCCAGGTAACTACAGCTTGAAAGTAACAATTCCTAACATGTCACAGTACGTGTCATTTCCCATATAAATACGCTGCTCGCTGGCTTTGACCTCTTTGAAGTCCACAAAACCATCCCGACACCTAGCGACGTGCCATGTAGAGGCAGAATCCACCCACCAACCATTTAGATCATGGTCTGCAACCAATGATTCAGAACAAACACATACAACATCGCACCTATTTCCATTATTATTATTATTCTTAAATTTTTCGAGACAGTTTGATTTGTAATGACCTGATTGTTCACAAGTATAACATTTTCCTTTGGGATGTTTGAGAAAAAACCTTTTTTATTCTTAGAATGTTTAAAAAATTTCTTCTTTCCCTTAAATTTGTTATTTTTCTTATTCATTTCAATTTGAGATCCAGATGGTTGAGACTCACTGAGAAGAAGTTCAATATTTTTCTTTTTATTCTTTCTTTCTTTTTCAATTCCCAAATGCATTGGGAGGTTCAACATAGTTACATTTTACGCTGAGTGATTCAATGTAATAACAACGGGTTCCCATGACTCGGGAAGACTGTTCAAAGTAACATTGACTTGCATATGGTTAGAAACTTCGTTACCGGCCGCGACATGGTTATTAGCCAATATTGTCATCCTGCTCGCGTGATCAATAACCAAGTCTGTTTCTTTCATTTTACATGAATGATATTTTTGTAGCATGTATTATTTCTTTAGCAGTTTTATAATCTTCAAATACATGAACCAATTCGATATTCATAAAAGTAAGAATAGTAGTTCTAGCAATTTTATCATCGTCGACCCATTTATTATATTTTTTCATAATATCTTTTGAAACATTGGATGGTGATTTTTCAAAAACTTCATTTTCTAAAACATAATCAATCTCATCCAGACTTATAATTTGATTTATTCTATGTCTCCAATTTGGATAATTTAGATCGAATAGTTTTTTAGTATTGGATAGTTCATGCATCACTACTTTAGAAGTCATTTTCTAAATATATGTATGAAAAAATAAATTTAAATGAGAAAGTTTTAGGCACAATTGACTGATTCTACTGAAATCAATCGAGAGAATACCAATACCGAGCGAGTGCACGTGGAACGGTCTGTAGCGGCTTGATCAATGCTGCTGCTCTAGAATGTGTTGTTGAGAGATTGGAAGTTTTCAGAATATGTGCTTTGTTCCTAGGAATCTGTTGGCTAAAACGGCACCTCAATCAGAGTTATATCGACTCCAATATCTTGAAAATACTGAATTACAAAACACTGAATTCGGTGTTAATAGTAGCACCGAATCCACACTTTGTAAAAAAGAATAGCTACAAGAGGTTTAAGGTACGGTTGATGAAAAAAAATAGCTTGGCTCGACTTGGCTTTTCTTGGCTAGGCTTGGCTAAAGGTGATAATAATCACTTTTGAAAAAAGGTGATGTGTTGTCCCTTTACTTCACATCAACAACTCTACTATCGAGGAGAAAAATGACAACTTTCAAAAAAAAATTTAAAAGCTTTTATTTCTTCTATGAAATGCAGCTTCTCCGAAATGCAGCAGCTAAAGAAAAAGGGTTTTCTATGAGGAGCTTGAATGGTGGTGTACAGAATACGGTCAAATGGATTCTAAGATGCAGGGTGATGCAAGGTGCTGAAAAAAATTCTAGTGAAGATTTGGATCCGATTGACGATTTGGACTTAATCTTGATGGTGATGCAGGGTGTTGGATCTGTTCTAAACAGATCTATAGTTGGTGATTGATCGATGATGATGGTGATGCGCTGGGAAGGAGTCGACGTTGCTCATTGCTGACAAAAATGACAAACTTGGCTCTGATACCAGTGAAGATATATTTCGTCGTCAACGGTTAATCGCAAGATCAAGAGGGCGATGCCGCGAAGCTGGTGATCGTCGATCGAATAGACACTATTTCTCAACGAACGTCTTCTTCTTCTTTTTTGGTGGTTTTGCTCATGACACAAAGACCTTCTTTTATAGCCAAAACCTTAACGTTCGAATTTATGCATATTCAATCGGAGAAAACGGCCCATCTTAATATTGTCATCAATATACAATAAACTCTGTTACCGTTTTACAAAGTTTTGTTTTCAAAAATATATTTAAAATAAATATTAGTTAATATAATATACTATAAATACAATTTGTATGTAAATATGGTAACAAGGGTTTATTACTAATATTATAGAGATTTACTCGAGATGGTCTCCATAATATCGATTGTGCCTAACGACGCTATGGCCAAATACCAACAAAATGCATGTTAAGTACAAATTCAAATGACTGCAATACATCTAACATGGCATTTGCCGTAGTTTTTGTTTTAAATTCAGAGCCATCCCCACCAACTACATCAAATACTTTAATCACAAAAGAATACATCCCAGTCAAGCTTGATAGTGTACGATAATATGAGCTCCAACGTGTTTCTCCAGGACGATTAAGACTAGTCTCCTGATTCAGACCCCTCCTAGTTAAAAGCTCACCACTTTCTAGTTCTTTCAAATATGTAGCAGTCTTATTCTCTCTCGAAGATCTCTACATTTGCATGAAGCTCCGACGATATTCACAACATTCAAAACTATGCTAAAAAGTGACTCAATCTTGTAATATTTTTTTACAATAGCAACTAGAGTCAATTGAAGCTGATGTGCAAAACAACGAATATAGAATGCAGATCCATTTTCATTCATGATAAATGTTTTAAGGATATTAAATTCATCAGACATATTATTGGCACCATCATAGGCTTGACCACACAATCTTTGTATATTCAACCCAAGTGCCGCAAATAATTTATCGATTGCTTTTTTGAGTGATCTATCATCAACTTTTTCAACATGTAAAGCTCCAATAAAACGTTCAATTATACATTAATCTTTGTCCACGTAACATGGACAAATAGCCATTTGTTCCTTGATAGATATATCATGAGATTCGTCGACTAAAACAGAAAATAATGAACCTTCAAGATTATTATGATAAATGATGTAGTTTCCTTTGCACACACATGAATAATATCTTTCTGAATATCATGTGAAGTTAAGGTTATGAGGAATGTTTTTCAATACTACCTTTTCAACTTCTTCCCTACCATCAACATGAAATTTCAAAAGTTCAAGAAAATTTCCTTGATTGTTCGACTCATTTGATTCGCCATGACTACGAAAAGCAAGTATCTGATATAGAAGAAAACGAATAGTTTTAATTGATGCAGTCAAACAAGTTTTATATTTCATTCATATTTGAACACTGTGCCTATCAAAAGTTGTCTGAATATGTTATTCTTGATTCAATAAATTATGTGGCATCCTATAGGCTTTATTATGAGCGCTATCCACTTGCCCTTCATGAGTTTTAAGTTTTTTATATCTCTTCCAATTTTTAAATCCATCAACAACAAAAAACATCGTAACGTATCTGAAATCAATGTTTGGGAAAAACTGCAATCACGAGGCTCATAAGGATGCATTTGTAAATATGCTCTTCTAGCATTATCTTGATCATTCGGATCATAACTTGAAATTGGCTTTCGTAATGTGGGATCACGTGAAAGTTTGTTAAAGTTAATCTGTTACATGTTTATGCTTTTTGACAGAGTCAACGGTTGAAGGACTAGAAGCAGATTCAATAGATTTTCTTTTGAAATACTTTAACAACATAATTGCTTCAAGAAATACACATAAAAAAATTACATTAGTTGAGTGAATGAGGGGTTCAGATAAATCAGATCCATTAGAGTGCCCAGATCGATTGATTAATTTTATTTTATTTTTAAATTGATTTTTGGGACCACTGTCTTTCAACTTAAGAATAATCATTACAAATTAAGAATAATTATTATTTTTTAAAAACTTAAAATATAATAATTACTAAATGAATGAATAAATTAAGAAATATACATTTGCAAATTACAACCATGAAAAAATATATAATTAGGAAATATTTATTCCAACAAAATAAAGTAAGAAAAAATAAAAAGTAAGTATTTTAATATTAGGATTCTAAAAAAATTGGGGTTTATAAATTATAACTAGGAAATGGTTGTCAATGGGGTTCTAGATTATTAGGGTTTTAGTAGTAGGGATCGAAAAAAATAAAAAATTATATGGGTTGAGAGAATGAGAGTTCAAATTCATTAAGCAATTAGAGTTTTAACTAAAATTAAAAAAAAAAAAAAAAATATATATATATATATATATATATATATATATATATATAAATATATATATATATATATATAAAGTTAGATAAAATTAAATTGACATTAGGGTAATAAAGCTTTAGTTAATTCTAGTTTTAGCATTAATCTAAGGGTAGCTCTGCTCGCGCCCACACGTTCTATGAAAGCGCCCACGTGTGTAACCCCTTAAAAATCGTTGATTGCTTCGGATTTGATGATTGTGATCGTGTTTCACCACAATCTTCCACAAAATGGACCTTGAGATCATATCTCACCTATTAGATGGTCCATTTTTATTCCACATCTCACAGATCCCCAAAAAATGCCCTTTGTGTGCAATGACACACATCATGCTCAAACGTGATTTTAGGGCCATATTTTGGGGATATGTGAGATTGTGGAATCAAACAATGACCATCTGATAGATGCGACGTGATCTCAAGATCTGTTTTGTGGAAGATCTCGGTGAAACACAATCTCCATCATATGATCTGACGCAATCAATGGTTTTAAAGGAATTCCGAGGTAGGTGCTTTCAGAGATTGTGTGGGACAGTCGACTCAAAGCATTCAATTAATCACATTATGATCTTATAAAATTGTACAATACTATTACTTGTTGCAACAACAATTCCCCAATTTTATAAGTCAATCGTGAACATATTATTAGGATCCTCAAGTTAAATTCACATGAAAGCAAGAAACAACCAAATCCAATGAAAAGATAAACAATCAATTATTTTTTTTTTAAATGACAAGATTGAATTCTATGTTTCCTTAACTATCGGAAAAATGAATAAACTTTTCCTTCTTTAGATCCAGAAACTCTTACTTGCGCGAGATGCGAGTACATGATGTGCCTATGCGCTTAACCGCTTAAGGCCTTTCTTCTTTAATATAAAGCTAGCGCCAATGAAGGCGGTAGAAGCCTCGAAAGGATGGCAAGAATAAGGCCTCTAGTGTAATAAAAAAGCAAGACTTTGTCAACTAAAACTCTCTCGAAATGAACTAGAGAGTGAGAAAAAGTGGGTAGAGAGAGAGACAGAGAGAGAGAGAATGAGAAAATGTCGGCTGAGAGAGAGAGAAATAGAATGAGAGAAAGTCAGTTGAGAGAGAGAGAGAAAGGGGAGCGTTGGGAAAGAGAGTGAGAGAGAAAGTGGGCCGAGAGTGAGAGAGAAAGTGAGCCGAGAGAGAGAGAGAGAGAGAGAGAGAGAGAGAGACGAATAAGCATATGAACAAACACCATAAAATTTGTGTTCCAAGTTTTAAAATAAATTTGGGTGGTTCATATATCTTTGGATGGATATGCACCCACTAATATAAATTAGGATATTTAAAAGTTAATAAATATTTACACATGTTCAATATTCAATTTCGATAAAAACATGCAATTTCTATTAGGAGTTTATATATCGATTCGCATTCAAAATTCATTATTTCTTTCATAAACAATTTCGAAACACACATTCAATCTCATTTTCAAAGCTTACATTCGATCACATCATAGAGTCTATGAATCAAAATTGAAAACAAAAATTGTATGTTGAGTTTTTCCTACCTTAATCTCGAAATCACACAATGCAATGCAAAGATCCTATCGAAGGCCTCTCATACTCAATCTAGATCACAATAGTTCATAAACCATATATCAATAATAGAGTAATCGAACGATTCAAAACACTCACAAGATCTCTCAAAGAAAAGCCCAAGACAGCTAAAAATAGGGCAAATCGCTCGAGCGATTTTCACAATTCCTGTGGCACACTGGAATTCATTCGAGCGGATTTTTCCAGTGAAATTTAGCCTAAATTCTGAAGCCATTTTGCTCAAGCGATTTTCTATTCGCTCAAGCGGTTTCTAAATCGCGCAAGCGATTTTGACAGATTCCTAGTGGCACTCCAAAATTCACTCGAGCGAATTTTTTCAGAGAAATTTTGCCTAGAAAATTCGCTCGAGCAGATTCTCCTATTGTTTCCTAAGGGTATATCGCTTGAGTGATTTTGTGTGTTTCTATAATGTTTTCTTCTTTCTCACGGACTCGATTTTCCCCCAATTCAAAACGAATTCAATCACACACCACACATCTATCAATCTAAACTTAGGAAAGGTAATTTTACACGGTAATCACTATGAAATTCACCTTCTTAGGTAGTGTACACGAAGCTTGCGATAATCCTCAAAGAGGGTTCGGTGTCACATGAGCAGAGTCTCACAGTGCTCGATATCAAACAAAGCTTCACACTAACGTGCAACGATCTCCATCTTTCAAGCCGCGCAACAATCTTTATACTTACTATATGGTCACTCGCTACCGCTCGATGATACGCCCTCGTTCGACAACGCGTTCACTCTCATTCCTCAATCTTAACTCTATCAAAGTTGAAGGTTCGATCTCGCACCTCAATCACAACGATGTCAAGTCTTGAAGGTTCTTCGCGATTGGAATCACGAGAATCCTTGCAGAGAAGAAGCTTGAGGAGAATAGGGTTTCCAAAGAGGGTTTGGGAAGAGAGGTGGAATTCTTTCTCTCTACTATTTCTCTTGCAAATATCAAAGATATTTGTTTTAAATGGGTTTTATTCCCTTTTATACTTATGGGGGTCTATTTCGGTGTTAAGCCGTTACACCGTGCGTCAGTGCATAGGATCTTCATCACAGGGCATAACAAAGTTTTATTTTCATTTACATAGCAAATCTCTCACCACTGATGCACTCACTAAGCCTATGAATCCACTCACACAATTTAACATACTTTCTTTGGTGCCACTGTACACAATTGTTTTAAAATTACAATATCCTCTAAATCCAAAGTACATATCGTATACATGTTAGACCCGCACACTTAGTTGGGAGTAATTCGGGTTCGGGATTTTCCGGGATGTTACAAGAGCACATCTACTTGCACTACAAAAAATAAGACTATTAGCGACAGTTTTTCTAACAAAAAACTGCTGCTATTAGTTCTATCGCTACCAAAAATTGCTTTAACATCAAGTGCTGCTCAAACACCTTATTTTTGTTGTGTTGCGCCTACCAAATTGCTAGTGTCACCTTATCTACACTGAAAAATCATTGATTGCTTTGAATAAGACAATGGAGATCAGTAGTTTTCATTCCAATGGTACACATAATATCTTTTGTCCATGGGAAGACAATCCAGAGAGACAGTTTTTGTTTTTCCACATGGAACAGATCCTAACAAGTGATTGTAAGGTGTGTCTCTTGGTTTTTGAGTCACCTTTTGAGACAGGTGCCATGTCAAATAATACGCCCATGGACTCAAGATCCATTGACTCAAGGTCCATTGTGTGAAAGATTGGATGAAAATAGATCACAATCTTCAGATTCCAAGCATTCAACCTCTTTTCAACAAAGGTGATCTCACTAATTCAATAGATGCAAATAGAGCTATCCAGAAAATAATGACAACAAATTTTGTTGAATCACATTAACAATGATCCAAAACATCAGAAAGTGTGTTTAAAGAGGCTTTTGGATCCACAAACTTTTCCTAACTATTTTAGGTCAAATAAAATATATTTTCTAGATATACACCAACTTTTTCTATCTACACCACTCTATTTTCCTTTAGGTGTGCGGGAAAAAAGTGGTATGTAGAAAATTATGTAGATGTTATTCAAACATCAAATTGATATTTAAATGATCTGAAAATGATAATAATGGTTTAAGAAGAAAGTAATTCATATTGTCAAAGTGTTTAAAGAGGCTTATAAGATGAGGGATAAGGCTATATTGGGAATAAAGTTAACACGTCCTCGCCCGTTGTGGCCGGACTAAGTCAAACCATGTGGAGAAATAAATTGGTGACACGGAGTAGCAAAAAGTCTGCTAAGACATATACCACGATAACTATGGACATCCAACTCAAAATCAATTGGCAATGAATAAAATAACTATAACCTTATAAGAGGAGAGACAAGGCTACAATGGGACTAAAGTCAGCAGATATCACTAAACTCAACAGGTATCACTCGTTCTCACCTATTAATGGTCTATAGTATATTAGAGTTCATCATTTTATAGGTATAATATTTGGACAGGAAAATGCTCTAAATATGAATTGGCACTGATTGAGATTGATCACATACGTGTGCCACATGCCATAATAATAAACACACTTCAATGGTGTAAAATAAAATTTCAAATAAATGGTGTAATAATATTTATTGCCAGTAAGGGGCTGGGATTTAAAGTTCAACATATATCAGCATGTCAGCTAGATCCTAGGCCATACTTACCAATATATGCGATACGTATAGGCCAAAATGGCCAATATTTAAGCATCTTGTTGTATTTTAAAAATAGTAAAAATATTAAAAATTTACAAAAAAGTTATTTTGCCAATTATCCGATATATATCAGCCAATATGACATAATGTGATCCGAGAGCCAATATGGTTCAATATTTGACCCATTTGACCAAATATTTTACCCCATATAAAATCTGGGTGTATATATGTAAGGATCCGATTCAAACCAGGTCAAATACTTAATTTGGTTTATTTGTTTATGAATTTAGGACTTTTGTATATGTTATTAAGGGAGTTTTAGCTAAATTAGTAATTGAGTAGGACATTTGGCCATTGGGGAGTTTTAAATAGGTCTTTCAGTAATTCAATAAATTTATGGGTATTTGGAACATTTAAGTGGATGAAAGGGGTTTTTTGGTAATTTAATAATTAAAGGGACAATTTAGACATTTGACTGATATTAGGAACTTTTAGGTAAATCAATAATATCAAGGGTATATTAGTAATCTAATAAGAGGGGTAATTTGACGGTCTGTACATGAAATCAAGAGAGTTATACTGTTTTGCAATATGAAGGTTCGTACATGAAATCTGAACACAGAAGTTTATTTCTAATCTAATTGAATTCATGCTATTAGTTATAAATTAGCCTCAACAATTTCTTATTTGTTCATGTACTTTAAGTAAAAGTTACATTGTTAATTTGTTTGTCTATCCATTTCTGTAAGGGACTTTTGATATAGAACTTTGATCATTTTCTTTCCAAAGTCCAAAAAAAATAAAATTGGCTATGTAATCTGTATTTAGTAGAGTACACTGATTAAATGAATTTTAGCATGCATGTTAGTGGTTTAGCCATTATTTGTTATAATTAGATACTTACGGAGCATATAGATTATCTCTTACGGTGGTTCTAACTACCCTGAAGGTTAAGGGAAGAGATTAGAGAAAGAGCTATAGAGGGAGTTCTCGGCAAGTGTTGTCTGGTGAAGGCCTCTATGTTTGGTAAGGTTATCTATAAATAAAGTATATTAATAGTGAGTGACTTGGTTGTAGTAATGTCAAAACTTTTTATATATGTATAGTCGCCTGACTTCCATTGTACAGGGGAGTTGCGTACAGAAGTTTAGTGAGTGGTACTGACTAGTTCTATGGAAGAAAAGTTTCTTTTATTCTTTTGAAAATGTGATTTTTCTTCATATGTGTATTATATCCCTTTGTTAGAGTAAATTTTTATTACAGGTTTCTTTTGCCTAACTGGGTCGTGACTCAAGATCTAGGTGCGTGGATTTTGGATCGTGACAATATCTAAATGGGTGATATTTAAAACCATGGTCAGGGGCTATTACTAAAAATAAAATAAAATATTTTCCTTAGTTTTTAAGTGCAAGTAACCTATGTGTAGGGATACAAGTTCAGTTACCCAAACTGAACTGAACCAAAATGAATCGTTTCATTCTCGGATTGTTTTTTTTTTCTGTTCTCAAACCCAAATGAATCAAAACTCTAAATTTTTGATTTTTTGGTTAAGTTTCCGATCTTATTATCTTAAGCTATTTTTCTATTTTTTTTCCAATTTTAAATCCTACCTAATCATTTTTGGGTTTAGGTTCATTCTAAATTGGTGTTTGCCTTAGCTCTATTGGCTTAATTTATTGGGATGGAATTCAACTAGTTGGTGCAGAAAGCCAAAAACCCATTACCAATTTACCATATCCAAGAAAGCTGATCAATATCATAGATTTTCTCAGACTAAGTGATTCAAATAGTTGGTGCAGAAACCCATATCCATATTCCTATGCCAGAAAAAGAAAATAAATTTTTTTCAAATTTAAGGATTGTGTTATTAAAAATAAAAATAGAAGGTACAATGTGCCTTGTGAAAACACAAAATAGGATCCTAATTATATAGATTCAAAGAATTGAAATAACATATATAAATACTATTACACCATATACAATCCAAGTTATCTTCATCCAAATTCGATGCCTATATAAAATGAGAATATATAATACGATTCATCAAGATTTAATACAATTATGATTAGAGTATTCCTTATTTGATAGCTACCACATGCTAGTTATCTAAACTTATAATCTCCTTATTGTAATCTTATGTTTAGATAACTGACTGCGGAAATGAATTATAAAAGGCTATAAAAATTGTGGGAAAAGACATCCACATGAAAATAAAAGGCCAAAAAAAATTATGGGAAAAGACATCCACATGTAATATAAAAGGCCAATAAGATCAAAGGAGAAAATACATATACTAAGCAAATCAATGTGAAAAATATACCCACATGATAAAAAGGCATCTCTTACTAAATGTAAAAGAGATGAAAAGAAAAAAATACAAATTACATGAATCAATTGTTCCATGTAGAAGAGATGAAAAAAATGCGAAAATTACATGAATCAATTCTTTCATGTAAAAGAGATTAAAAAAGTATGAAAATTACATGAATCAATTCTTTCATGTAGAAGAGGTGAAAAAAGAATATATATGATAATAGAAGCAATGTCAAGACTATGACTAGCTTGAATGCACAGAGCCGATCATGACTCTAATACCATATTAAAATTATAAAATACAGAAGAAAATAAAAAGGAGTTGAAAGAGAAGAGAAGAATATAGAAAGATACAACATCCAAATTGCCCCGAAAATTTCAGGGCAAACCTAAGAAACACAACATACTGTAGCTCCATATCCACTAACATAATCAACCACTTACATCCTTATTTTACTCTTAGCCATTTCTTTTCCAAATCAAGCTGCCTAAATAGTATTCCAAATCATCAACCAGATGAGCGATGGTGATCTTCAATTCCCTCCAAAAATCAAAAAGTGAGAAACCTCCTCTCTCAATGGATTAGAATAGCTTATCCAAGCCAAAGTAGTATCATCTTTCATATGTCTTATCCCTAACCCGTCTTGCTCAAGCAAACGACAACCAATTTCCGAAACATTCGATGCATTGACTGAGATAAAGAAGGACGCCTACTGAGATTATTTCTTAATTTGTGAAGTTTGGGTTCAAATTCAAATAAATGACATGTAGATGTGGATATGGGGAATAAACCACTTGTCATATAAGAAAAGGAGTAATAAGCGATCATTTAGAATGATGAATGTTCGAAATAAAATACGATCTAAGAAGTAAACCCTTTAGTACAAGTGAAGATTCAAAGAAGCAAATATGCACTGGATGGGAGAATTACAAAAATAGGGGTTACATCATCATATATCGTAAGAGCTTTATCCGATTTATTTGGGATCTGCTTTGCAATTCCTATTTATCCACTTGTTTTGCAACACATGGCGAGAAATTTATCAGAGTTTATTTATAGTCGGCTATCAACCTAATGTCGTCCCTTTTCCTTTCTCATCTGGCTTGGGACAGGCAATGGCGGAGTTAAATACTTTGGGTTACAATTGTTCAATATTTGACTTGATAATTCAATGAGTTGTACTAAAATAATAAATATCATAATGGAAATTAAAAGTATGTAGGTTTGTATACAGTAAAGATAATCACACTTCTAACCCGATTATCGTTGTCAAGGTGTTAGGGCAAAGAAAAATAATTAAATAAAATGCCTCAATGTCAAGGTCACAAGTTATTGTTGAGGAAATGCCTTATGATATTTCAGACTTCTATTGAGGTTTCTCTATTATAATGATTACCATGCACTTAGATCTTTAATGAGGGTGGAAAATGAGCGGTTGGGATTAAATGGTTGCATCACTCTGTACTTTGGTAGTTTTCAGCTTTACTTTCAAAAATTCTAAGAATAGTTTGGCTTATTTTCCAAAAAAGAAAAAAATGGTGAATTAGTCAATTGAATCCCACTGCACACAAAGTGACGTTAATTGAACTCTTCATTATGCTTATGTTCCATCAATAACAAGGATTCTATGGTCAACAAGTGTTTGGCCTCCTCCCACCCCGAGCGACGATATAGTGAGGCGTGACAACACCAGGGATGCCCTCACACTTTTGCTTATGCTTCCTTACGGACATTGACTGATCACTCGTCGCATACTCTCACTCGTGCCTCCTCCCACCACCGAACGACGATATAGTGAGGTTTGACAACACCAAGTATGCCCTCACAGTTTCGCTTATGCTTCCCTGGGGACAGTGACTGATCACTCGCTGCGTACTCACTGTGGTACACTGGAAAATCTGCTCAAGTGAGAGTACGCACTATGGTACACTGGAAAATGTGGCATGACCGAGAGTATGCTCGACTTAAATCACATTACGATCATATACTAAGTGTCTTGGTTTCTTTGGAAAAACTTGGGAAAGGCTTTGACCCATTGGATTTCTCTATCATTGACACTTAGTATATGATCGTATTGTGATTTAGGTCGTAAACGGGAGACCATCGATAAGGGCTTTCGTATCATTTTGAACGGCACCGAACCAAAGCTAGGGAAAACGTAATGCTTAATTTTCATTTTAAATTTTGATTCATACATTCCATGATGTGATCAAATGAAAGTTTTGAAAATAAAATTGAATGTGTGTTTTGAATAGATGATGCATCATGCACTTGTTTAGTACCAAATTTTCGAGTATCGGATAGCTCGTAAAGAGTTTTTTCATCGATTCATTTCCGCGAAACATAATCTTTCTTAAATGAAATGGTAGCAAGCAATTTGAGAAAAGCTTTGCACAAATCAAACTTCAAAATGGAAAACCATTCATATTAGAAGAGAGCTCTAGTCCTTGGACCTTTTGCCTTATTGCGAAACCAGTCCATATGTCAATGAAAAAACCAAACGGTAGATCCCCTCGGTAAGTGTCGGGAAACATTGAACAGTCGAAGGCGATATAATTAGTAATAGAATTCCAAATGAATCTCCATCTTCTTGATAAAATCCTCATTCTTACGGCATCTTATGTAGGAAGAAATGAGACGATGTGACTGCGAATGCGTTTTGGCAAATTGTTAATCCTATCCTCCTTTGCCTTTGATATCAGATAGCTCTTAATGGAGAATTTTGAGACTTCAAAGATGGAGCAACACTAATTTGGTGGGAGAATGAAAAGATGGAGAAGTCTCTGTGGGATTAATTACTAAATAAAGGTCTTTTGGGGGAATTAATTGGGTTGCTTTGGAAAAAAGCTAAGTGTAGATTATGAGGCAAATTTTCAAAATAATCCATGAACTTTCACTCGATATCGCTAACACACCTAAACTATTACACCAATTTCTTCTTCTGGTGACCCTTCTTCATCTTCTTCTTCTCCGACGACTCTTCTTTTTCTCCGACAACTTGCAATATCACCGAACTACCAACTACAATAAAAAAATAAAATAAAACCTATAAAACAAAAAACTTAACCTAAGAAACTCTAAAAAATTCTAAAACCTAAGAAAACTACCGTTGAACTTGTGGTAGTGGGTACCCACTATCAGTTGTAAAATGCTGGCAATAAGCACTCACTGCCAGCCTTTTATATCTAACAGTGAGTTCCCACTGTCAGATTATTACATCTGACGGTGGGTGCCTACTACTATGACAAGTTTAGGGGTTAAGGTTTTAGGTTTTTTTAGGGTTTCTTAGACGGAAGAAGGAAATGAGGAAGGTTTTAGGTTTTTTTAGGGTTTCTTAGACGGAAGAAGGAAATGAGGAAGGTTTTAGGATTTTTTTTTTAAGGTTTTCGTTGTAGATGATGAAGGAGAAGAAAAAGAAGAAGATGATGCTTTGATCATGCTGATATCATCGTCGCACCGGAGTTGAGGAAGAAGATGAAGTAAGAAGCCCGGTGATGCGGACATCGTTGCTGCAAAGGTTGGAATTGAGGAAGAAGAAAGGAGGAGGAGAAAAAGAAGAGGGTGATTCGATCTTGTTGGCGACATTGTTGCGGTTGCCGGAGTTGACGAAGAAGAAGAGAATGGAGAAGAGAATGACGAAGAAAAAAAGTGAAAAAAAAGGTTTATATAGGTGGGCGATGACGATGTAAAAATAGATGTGTGACCACGAAAAAAAAATGATTCCTTTCTCTTTTTTTAACACCTGAGAACGTGGGGCCTTTCAGAAAAGTGGTGGGTGCAAATAGAAGTATCCTTTGTTTTATTCACCTTCAAATTTGTGGTATATGACATGCACATCGGTGATCCATTAAAAGCAAACATTAAATTAAGGCTGGGGTTACTACCACACCACTTTATGTTATAGGGCAATAGTCAGGTCCAACTAGGTTGAATCGAATTTCAAGTTCAACCACTTCTGCAACCCTTGGAAACAAGAGAATCTTGATTATACATCATCATCTTATAAAAGTGAGAAACATGAAAGTTAAGATTCTCCCATATCCAAGGGCTGCAGATGTGGTTGAACTCAAAATTCGGTTCAACATGGTTGAACCTGACCATCTCCCGTTATATTTGATTACTTTAAATTAGACGATAGAGATCGGCCTAATCTTCCACACAGATCTTGATATCATATACCGACATTTGACGGTTCGCCATTGATTCCACGCCACACACATCTCATAAAGTGAACATATACGTTTGATAGTAAACTATATTTATGTTGTTTTTTGGGATGTGTGCCACATGGAATCAACACCTGATCGACTGATATAGGCCTATAATTTCTCAAGATCTAGTTTATAGAAGATTGGGATGAAAAAGGATCCACATCATCTGCTTCAAAAAAGTCAAATGAAAATTTCCTTTGTTTAAGTGATGTGGCTGTAGCATAAACTGGTGTGAAAGTAACATCAGCCAAACATAATTCAAATGGTTAAAAATTTGGTAGAGGAAGTTTGACTAACAATAATCAATTGATTATTAAAAATTTAGTGAACCCTCTACCTTTTATTTATTTATTTATTTTATGATAAAAACAACAAAGTATTTCAAATAAAAAATTCCAATTCTTTGTTTAATGAAGGGGTGACATTATTTACAAGACAGGATTCTTCCTGCTCAACTAGGGTTTAATGTGCTTAAACTGTTGAGTCCTTTAAATCAAACAATCGAGATAGTTTTTCGTCCTAATTTTCGACATATCATATCTTGAGATTATGGGCCTATCATTATATAGTTAGATTTTGATTTCGTATGACACACATCCCAAAAGATGAATATGCTCATGGCATACATCAATGTGGTTCTCCGGGCTCACTTTTCGTGATGTGTGCCACAATTGAACAAAATTCTAGCTGTTTGATGGTAGGACTATGATCTCAAAATCTATTGGGTTGAAGATTAGGAGGAAAAATGATCTTCACCATCTGATTCAGAGCAATCAACAATTTAAGGAAGCACATACGCAAGTTGAGAAAGAAGACTCTTTATCAAGTCATGATGAATTTATCGAGGCTGATGTTACTACGACACCACTTTATGTTCCAACCATCTCACTTAAACAAAAGAAAAATCCGGTAACTTTAAATCAAATAATGAAGATTGTTTTTCGTTCAATCTTTCACACAATAGATCTTGAAATCATAGGACTACCATCAGACTATCACATGTTGACATATGAGACACATACCAAAAGTGATCGTGATCATAACCTAATCAAATGTGGTTCACATTCACTTTTTAGGACATGTGCACGTGGAAACAACATTTGACCGTCCGATGATTGGCCCAACATATTTATCCTTCCTTGGTGAGGTGGCTATAACATAAGTGGTGTGGTAGTAATAACAGTCTTTATCAATGGGGTGGTATCATTTGCATCCAACAAAACTGCAGGGCACAACCCACATGTGGATTGCATAGAAAGATTCATGGTTGCAAATAAAACCAGGCTGAGGTACATTAATTTAATGGAAGCATGATAAACGGCGATACATTAGGTTAGAGAGCATGATGAAAAATCTGGTGTTTGAAGATTTACATCACCAAAGCAAATAGTTTTTTTGTGTGAATGCCGGGGCAAAAAAGATATGGTTTACTAAAGAGTTTATGAAAACCTTTTAGTGATGAGGTGAAGATGGTGAGTGATTGATGGTAATTAGTGAGTAATTCAAGTTGAGGGTATCAAGAGGTTTGATTTGCAAATGATGGGTTTATGTTTGTTTTGATTATATGAGTTTGTGTTGCTGAATCATATAAAGAAATGCTTCTACAACAGAGCACTGAAGCTGTTCGATGGAATGCCTCATAGAGACAAAAAGAGCCTTTTCCTTTAATACCATCTGAAGGTTCACAGAAATCATTAATTCAATAGACTTAGTGAGAGAGAGAGAGAGAGAGAGAGAGAGAGAGAGCTATGGAAAGGAGACGGATTCCGTGTTCATTTGACAAACCTCTTAACAGAGCCCAAGACAGACTTAGTGACTTACCCGATTGCGTTCTACATTATATCTTATCTCTACTGCCGATGAAATCCGCAACAAGAACTTGCATTCTATCAAAACAATGGAAAAACAAGTGGCAATGCCTTTGGAATAATGCCACCACTCTAGACTTTGGCAGAGAATTTGCAAGGGGCCAAACACAAGAGGAATTCGCCCGCAACGTTAATCAAATCATAAACCTCCACAATGGCAAGAAAGTTGATAGTTTTCAAATATTTTTCTATCCAAGCGACCAATACCTGTCAGATGTTGAGAAATGGGTCAGATTTGTTACGTCAAGGGGAGTTAAGGATCTTCGTCTCGACTTTGGTGAAGGAATTCATGCATATGATGGAATGCATCGTGCTGCTTCAGTCCGCTCTCGTAGAGCAAGATTACTAATCGAATTGCCTTGTTGTCTATTTGATTGTGCATCCCTTACCCATTTGACTTTGAATTATATGAATTTGCGCCATTTCATGAACTTTAATGTTTTTGGGACCCTAGAAGCTCTTTGTCTCAAGCAGGTTAACATCACTGATGACATGCTTGTAAGCTTGTTATCCAATTGCCCGCTTCTTGAGGATTTGAGTTTGATAGAGTGCAGCTATCTACATACAATCAAGGTTGATACCCCAAGGCTTAAGAGATTTACAGTGTATGCCTATTATAGGGGGTGCTATCTTGAGATCTCTGCTCCAAATCTCCAATCATTTCATTTCGAAGGTGAGATCTATCACCATTCATTCACAAACATATCTTCATTGGAGGATGCCCTTGTTAGTTCGGTGGAATTGGGTGATCCTGCACTTTGGACAAAGCTGTTATCCGATCTTGCGCATGTTAAGATTTTGACTACATCTAATCTGGTGGTTTTGGTATGTTTCATCGCTAATTTTCTTTTTGCAAAAAAAATATTGAGGACTTAATTTTGAATTCAGTTGTGGATTTATATTCTTATGTTCTCTTTCTTTTGTCTCAATAGCATTTAGCAATTGCAGCAATACGTAGGCCTGAAGATTGGCCTATTATATTCCCCAATATGCGAGAATTACAGCTTCTTTTGCAGTTGGGAAACATATTCCCTGCTTGTCACTTCTTTAGAAATAGTGTTTGTCCTCGTCTCGAGAAAATCTTCCTACGAGTAGGTGTATTAAAACTTTAGTAGGGATTTCGTATTTACATATGTTTTATGTAGATAACATCTTTACCTACTTATTAACTTCATGTCTTTGATTTTGATATGAACTCACAGCTACCGGTCGATCCGGAAAAGCTACCTTCAAAACAACTCCCAGAAATATCGATGACAGACCCTTCGGATTACACCTTTCCTTGTCTCAAAGCAGTACAGATTGACCACTTTAGTGGGTGCCAAAAAGACATGCTTTTGGTGAAATTGTTCTTGGAAAAGGCTCTCATTCTTGAGCGTCTGATATTAATAGCTCCTCGAATGGATTTGAAGGCATAAAGAAGGATTGTTTATCTCAGCCAGAATCTTTTGAAATGAAGCGTCTCCACCAAAAATTACTCATCTTGCCCAAGGCATCACAGAATGCTCATATAGAACTATATGATTACTCAGAAAATCATAGGGGTTTATGCCCGACGCATAAGGATTTTTACTGTGACTTTTAAACCATAGTAGCAAAATTTGTGGTCAACTTATTTTGTATGATTACTAGTTTCTATATTTCTTTCAAAACTTTGGTGAAGATTGAAGATTAAATTAGCTTTAAGTTTGTCAGTTTTGTGTGTTAGCCTGTATTTTTGCAGAACTATATTTTCTGTTTCTCAATACTAGTAAGCATGCACTACATTGCATATGGAAGAACTCAAGATTAAGCTTTTATGATTAGTTCGTCAACATAAGTTACATATGCAGGTACATTGGCAAATTTTTTTATTTTTTATTTATCGATAAAGTGAGATCATATATAAAATCAGTGAGCGGCTGAGAAAAACAAACTACAAGCTAGGGCCACCAGGCCAACAAGCAAAATGAGAAGGACAAGAAAAGAAAAAACAACTCACAAACACAGAAAAAACAGTTGAACCTCAAGCTAATCCCAGAAATCTTCACAACCTTGCCCCCCAAATTTGTCTAGTGCGACCCAAAGGCACATACAGTCCTTAATCGATTTGAGGATTATCCCAGTAGGGTGCCTAATTCGGTTGAAAGTGCGAGCATTTCTCTCAAGCCATATGCACCAGATAATCACGTATGCTTCCACCCTCCAAAAAGTGTCGTGAGGCCCATCCCATTTAAGCCCATTTTAATTCACCAAAAGGTGAGGAAGCAAGTCCGGAAAGACCCAACAGAAGTCAAAAGATCTTCAAATGGTGCTTCAAATTTCAAATGCGACCCGACAATGGATAAGAAGATGGAGGATCGACTCCTCCGTGGAGAGACACATAGTACAGCGGTTAGTGATTGCCTTGCCTCTAATGATGAGTTGGTCTATGGTTAAGATTCTGCCTCTAATTGCGGACCACACAAAAAATGGACCTTAGGAGGAATCGGGGCCCTCCAGATGAACTTCCACTCAGCCACAATTAGCGGCCGGTGAGTGAGAGTATAATAAAAGGATTTAACTGAGAAGATCTCATTTTTACTTGGCAGCCAAAGCCTCGCATCGAGACGCTGTTGGTTTCGAAGAGCCCCGAAGAGAACAGGCACCATCCGTTGGAAGGGGTCCAACTCATAGTCGCGAAGACCCCTCCTAGTACTTAAGTCCCATAGCAGGTTACCTCCCCCCCCCCCCCGCATCGAAATCCTCAACAGTGGATAGTCATGAATATCTCTTTCAAAGGATAAATATCGGGCCAAAGATGTTCCCGGAATAAAATCCACCTCCCATCCCCCCAATTGAATCGGACCCACTTCGAGTACATCTACCAAACCGAACTAATGCCCTTCCACCAAGCTGAAACCCGACCAATTAGCCTTATTTTGATTCCCCAGTCTCCCACCATAGACTCGTATTTCTGACGAAGAATCGAAACCCATAGCCTTCCTCTATCTTGATCGCTGCCAGCCTGCCACAGCCACTTGCCGAGGAGAGAAAGGTTGACAAGGTGCAAATTTCGAATACCCAGCCCTCCAAAGTACTTAGTTAACGAGCAGATCTCCCAAGCCATCAAGTGAATTTTTTATCCAGACCTGAACCTTCCCACATGAAATTCCTTTGCAATCTCTCTAGAGTCGCTATCACCCCCTTCAAACATTTGAAAACCGACATGAAGAATATAGGGAGATTAGCCAAAACCGAGTTGAGGAGTTGAAGCCGCCCCCTGCAACTGAGTAGTTTCCCTTTCCAGCCCGCCAGTCACCTCTCAAAATGTTGCACTACCAAATCCCACTCCCCGACCCTAGGCTTGCCGACACCAAGGGGGATGCCTAAGTAGGTGATGGGGAGGGGAACTGCCTCGCACTCACTCTCCTCCACTAGCAAGGCCAGCGCCGTAGGGTGAAGCCCGATGCCGGAAACTGACGACTTGAGGCGGTTGACCTTTTGGCCCAAAACCGCTTCATAAATAGAGAGTATGTTAGCCATAGTTCTAATTTCTCTCGGCTCTCCCTTTCCAAATAAAATGGTATTATCCGCGTACTGAAGATGGGTGATCGCCGTACTACCCCTACCAACCGAAATTCCGGAAATCTGGCCCATCAATCGCTATCTAGAGATGAGGGCTCCAAGCGCCTCCTCAATCATATTAAACATGAAAGGGGAGAGAGGGTCTCCTTGTCTGAAACCTCTAGAACTTTTGAAGTATCTGACTGGGGATCCGTTAACAAGCACCGAGAACCAAGCCGACGAGACACAGGCTTTGATCTATTTCCTCCATACATCGCCAAAACCAAATCTCATTAACATGTAGTCAAGGCACTCCTAGCTAACCCGAACGTAGGCTTTCTCTATATCAACCTTCCATAACAAGGTTGGGGAATGGTTGCTATGCGCTAAGTGGACTACCTCATGAGCTGTAACCACCATATCCATGAGCTGCCGACCCTGGACAAAAGCACCTTGAGACTCCGAAATAATGGACCCCATAAGAGGCTTAAGACGGTTCACAAGCACCTTAGACAAAATTTTGAAAAGGCAGTTAATAAGGCTAATGGGACGGTAATCACGAATATCGATGGCGCCAACTTTTTTGGGGATAACGGTGAGGAAAGTGGAATTAAGGGACCTGCCTACATATGCCCGAGTATGGAACTCACTGAAGAAAGTCATGATATCACCTTTAATTGTTTCCCAAAAGCACATAAAGAACTCCATAGTGAAACCATAGGGACCCGGTGATTTACTTCGCCCGCTTTGCTTGATGGCAGCCCAGATTTCAGTTTTGGAAAAACCCCTTTCAACAAACTCCTGTCCACTGAGGTGATGGTCGGGAGGTCTAGACCGTCCAGCTGAGGTCTAGACCATCCATCATCCCGGTATAACTCTCGATAAAAGTCAGCCACCTGGTTCCGAATCTGCTCCTGATCCGTTACCTCGACCCCATTAACCGATATGCTTGTCATGAAGTTCTTTTGGGATCTCGCATTGGCGATCGCATGGAAAAACTTAGTGTTATTGTCCCCACTTTTAGCGTGCACCTTTGATTTCTGTTTCGCATACCTCCTCTTGGAGACACCAATCGCTAAATTCCATTCTTAGGTTGACTCTTTCGTTGATTCGGCGTCACTAAGGCTTCTCCCTTCTTTGGTGAGGTCGAGACGAGCTAGCGAGTCGCTTTCCACTTGTGGGTAAGGCCAAAGATCTCGCTATTCTAACTCTTAATTTGACCCTTAAAATGTGCAGCTTAGAGATCAACTTGAAAGGAGCCGAAGGTAGAGGGATGGGTTACCTCCACGATATAGGCACCGTGGATTTATAATCGGCGCTGAATAGCCATTGATTCTCGTACCAAAAAGGGGATGGATCTCTTCCTGAGGCCCCACAATCAAGAATGATAGGCCTGTGGTCAGGAACCACCCTGGCAAAAGCTTGAAGAGGTCCATGAGGGAAAATGTCTAGCCAGCCTAGTAGAGACCAAGAAACGGTCCAGACCCTCTTGAAAGATGCGACATCCTGAAGATTGGACCAGGTGAACCGAGATCCCTGCATCGGAAGTTCAAAGAGAGCCCAATCTTGAATAAAAGAGTTGAAATCCGATATAGTAGTTCAATTATTGATTTGAGAGGAAGACAGATTGAACATGAGGAGTTGTCCCAAATGGTATCTTTCCTCAACTCTAAGAAGAGAACTGGTCTGAACAGGGATGTCGAGTTATGGCAGTTAACTAAAAGGATAATTTTCGGTGAAATCTTTCTATAATTTCCTTTGTATCTGACCCTCTCATTAGCCACTGGACTAAAATTTGGAGGGTTAAAATTCTTCCAAAATCAGATTCTTCGGATCGATAATTGCTTGGGGTAGAATCCTCACTCTTGATCAGCTAAGAAAGAGAGGAATCAGGTTACGAAACAAATGTGTGATGTGCTTGCAGGAAAAGAATTGGTAAACCATCTCTTTATTCACTATTGGGTTGCTAGAGATGTTTGGGAAATGGTCCTGAAAACGATTAATATCAATTGGGTGTTTCCGATGAGCGTTGGGAATCTTCTTCTTGATTCGGAAGAATGCAGTTGGAAGGAGTTAAAGGTAGTTTTGGAGGATAACTGTGTTTGTAGTTATAAGGGGAATTTGGATAGAGAGGAATGGAAGCTTGTTCAGGAAAGTCAGATTAGCTGTTTTAGCCTCTCGAAAACAGAAGTGGGTCTCAATTTGAACTATGAGTTTGAAAATTTGATCTTAGCCTTCTCTTCCTTCAAATGACGGGGTGTTTTGGGGTTCAAATGATGGGGTGAGTTGGATTATTGGCTTTTGGTAGCTCCTCGCTACAACCCTTGGATGTTCATTTATTTTTATTCGATATAGCTTTCCTTGTTACCGAGAAAACAAAAAAAAAAAAAAAGCACCCTTTCCAAGGTCTGTATGATTATACGAGCTGGTCCGTGAAGTCTTCTAATATTGGTGGAGTGGAGAAAGGCCTACTCATCTCAAAACAAGTTGGTACCATCGTGCTCCCGAAAAAAGGCTCAGTCAATTGAATTTTCTTGAAGTTTTGTCCCATATCGGATATCAATTGCATAGTCCTTCCTCTTATAAAATCCTAGCCCCCTCCGCTTACTATCAAATTGTTTTGAAATGGGTATTCACATTTGTTGTAGCAGTGGATTTGGTTTAGTCTTGCCCGATACGTGTGTGGGGCGTGTCGAAGTTGAGGATGTTATCCGGCTTATGAAGTTGGTGTTTAAATATATCAAATCCTATTTAATTGATTTATTTTTTCTGAGGATGTTATCCGGCATATGTAGTGCCTGTGCAAACTTAAGGGTGGGAGCTTCGGGTTTAGAGCTTACTACCTGTTGCTTCCGTAAAGGAAGAGGTACCAGTTGAACTATTGCTCAAATTGAATTCTTTTCAAGTTGGTATTTAAATTTGTCAAATTCTAATTTTAATTGATTTATTTATTTTAATTGTTTTTTTGAGGATGTTATCCGGCATATGTAGTGCTTGTGCAAACTCAAGGGTGGGAGCTTGGGGGAGCTTGGGGTTTAGAGCCTACTACCTATTGCTTCCGTAAGGGAAGAGGATATCAGTTGAATTATTGCTCAAATTGAATTCTTTACAAAATCTCTCACGTTTAGAATGTCATTTCATATGCCCATAATCTCGACGTAATTAGCAAGAATCCATTGGGACCAAAGCGAGCTCCGAGTTATTCGCCAAAGCCCAAAACTTGCTCATTAGTCCACTTTATTCTAGTGTTTTAATCTTCACACTCCCAAGCCACCTTCGGGCAATGGTCAGGTACAATTGGTTGAACCTGATTTCGTGTTCAGTAAGTTTTGCAAACCTTGGATAGAAGAAAATGTTCAATTTTCATCTCAACTTCTATTCCAAAAACTTCTGTCGAGGGTTAGAATAGAAAACAATCCCCATCATCCGATTCAAAGTAGTCAAAGGTCTAAGCGTGTAAAATCAAGGTTGAGAGTACCCTAAAAGAAAGTACCATTAGGGTCACTACCCAGTTTCCCAAGATTCTTCAACCGGTTTTGATGTATATATATTTTTAAAATAATTTTATTATGTTTATATATTTTTAAATTTTTTAACTTAAATTTAATTATTATAAATACTTTATCAATTTAAAATAAGAATAAATCAATTTTTTGTCCCAGCATATCACAACATCTTGTCAAGATGCAAGATGTCTCGGTCTCGGAGGTTTCCAAAACAACTCCGATTTCCGAGATTTCAAACCATGCTTACTGTAATAACCCGAAAAATCAGACCCGAACTCGACTGACCTCGAGTGTGTGGTCGACACGAAAATCGATGTCATCATAGATTTTTATATAATAATAAATATTTAAATAATATTAGAATAACCTTGTACGGACGGATTAAGGTTTAAATGTGTGTTTGGGCCTTTAGTGTGAAAGCCGTGCACCGACGCATCGTGTGCCGCTCAATACCGAAACCAAACTCTATTTCAAGTGGATAAGCCTAACACACTTTTGCAGTGTTATCGCTTCGCACCGAAACCAAACCCTTTAGCTAATTAAAAGGCAAAGCTTCTCAAAGAAGCTTCACCCGGTTGCAAGCCTTAGAGTTTGGGAGTTCTAGAGAGAGAGAGAGAGAGAGAGAGAGAGAGAGAGAGAGAGAGAGAAAGAGCTTCTTCCCCATGGAACCCTCATGAGAAACCGTGAGATTTCGATTGCAACCGCGCCGCAAACTCCGCAACCTTTGCAAAGCACATGACGACGGTCTCGCTTGAGTGTCCGCCGTTGGTAAATTTCAACCGTTAGAGATCCGGGAACTACAAGCCATTCAAACCCCTTTTTCCTTAGAAGCCCGTTTTTCAAGAAACGCTCCACCTCGTGATCGCTAACCAAGCGTTGAAGAGGTTAAGATCGATGCGTGGATCATGGACGACTTCATCTTGAATTCGTGGTGATCAATCAAGGTGAAATCGCCAGAGAAATTTAAGATTCGTTTTGAAACCCCTTTGGACAACGATCCTAAAAGGCGCGAAATCGATCGAAGAAAGGTTAGTTTTTCTTTGATTTTAATAGTTTAAATAGTAGAATAAATCCTTGTTTTAGTTTAGTGTGGATTTGTGTGTGATACGATGAAGATCCTAGACGATTTATTTGGATAAAAATAAATCAAAATGACAAAACCTTATGGTTGCAGATTGAAGGTTTTGATCGATCAATGTAGGTGATTGATCGATCAAATTGGGTGTTGATCGATCAATATAGGTGATTGATCGATCAAATTTTGTATTGATCGATCAATATAAGTGATTGATCGATCAAATTATATATACAATGATAAAATAGCAAGTTAGGTTCTTTGGAGGTTCATTCGACGAAGATTGATCGATCAATGGTGAAATTGATCGATCAATATGATGGTTGATCGATCAATGGTGAAATTGATCGATCAATATGATGGTTGATCGATCAATGGTGAAATTGATCGATCAATGTGGTATTGATCGATCAATATAATGTGTTGATCGATCAATTTGACTGTGCCGACACTGCTTTAGTGTTTTGGTCATAACTTTTTACTCCGAACTCCGATTGATGCGATTCTTGCGGCATTGGAAAGAGGACAACTAAATCTACAACTTTTATGAATTAACTAACTAATGAATAAATTTTTTTAATGATAAAAATTGAGCTGAAAGTTTGGCTAAGTTCTAAGTTAGCACGTTTTGACTGAAGTATCGATATAGCTTCGGTATTTTGGCCATAACTCCTTGTCCCGAACTCTGATTGACGCGATTCTTGATGCGTTGGAAAGAGTACAACGAGATATAACTCTTTTATGAATTAGCCAAATCTTTAATCAAATGTTTTGAGGGTCAAAATGAAGTAGGAAGTTGGGTTAAGTTTTGAGTCAACACGAAATTACCCATTTTGGTCTCTGTTTTGAGAAAACACTTAAATACATCAATATTATTAATAATTAGGATAAATTTTTATACATCATCATGTGTGTAATGTAGACTAAGAGTGAAGGCTGTAGATAAGAACTTTTGGACTGCTTTAGAACGGCGTTGGATTTGCTTAGAAAGAGGTCTGACCTGAGGTAGGGGAAAACCAACCTAAACTGTTTTTGAGTATGATTTCATGTTTATTTTATATCTGTGCCCTGATTTCTATTTTTAACAAGCATGTATGCATATCATAAATTCCTGCTATCTTTGATTTCTGTTTCCTGATTCGTATCCTGAAATCTGCTTCTGATTTCTGCTATCTGATCTGTGAGGTATATATGTATGTGATTTGATGATTTAAACCATATGATCCCCACCGACCCGGCGGTATATCCGATGTCTGGCACACTTGTGCACTTGCTTGTAATCCTCGGCGCAATTGCACTCCATAGATGAGGCATTGTTGCACTTTCAAAATTGTTCATGTGAACGACGATTGGTTGGGGTTTCCTATCGGACATTCCTGTTTACTCTGTGCTATATAGTCACGGGAGTTTCTTAAGTTAAATATACACAATTTAAGCTCTCTGATAATATACTTGCATAACATCGATTTCTTGTCTAAAAGCTCAGATTTGATTTGATTCGTCATGATTGTAATGCTTCGATTTGATTGTATGAGATAGCATGATCTCGCATATTCAATTCATTTAGTTGGAATTCTTCTATTGAGCTATGATGTAGCTCACCCTGCTTTCTAAATCACTTTTATGTTCTGAAGTGGTACTTCCGACCGAGAGTGACCGAAATTCGGCTGATCCAGAGGCTGAGGCCGAGGACGAGGAGACTGACGTCCAGGCGGACGACTTTTATCCTTAGCCTGGGTATACGAGTCTGCTATTTTTGGGATTTTGTGTAAACCTTTGGATTATTGTGCGCCTGGTGGCCACTTCTGTATTTACTTTCTGTAGATATTTTCTTCCTTTCATAGTATTACTATACATTCTATTGGAACCATTATTAGGAACCATTGTTTTGGGTGATGGAAGTCCATCACCATTGGTTCTTCTTGGTTCCATTTTGGGAATGTATATTTTTACATATTTAGATACATGTATATTTTATTACTTCTTTCTATTTTAGATGCCTTGTGATAACTCATGCTACCACTGCTGGACAGTGTCTGCTTGGTTTCCGCTATACGAGCAGACACTTCGTGATTTGTCCTGGGGATCATCCAGAGTATGATCCTGATGGCACGGATTTTTGGCTGCAGAAATCCGGGCTGTTACAGTTGGTATCAAAGCCTAGGCTTTAGGTTGTGTTAGGACTTCAGACTAGGCTATGGATGTAGGTATGGTTGGGAAGTGAGTTTTCTATTACCCAATTAGGACTTTAGCAAAGTTAGTGGAGTTTTGGTGTTAGCTTCTATAGGGAACTCGCAGCTATGGCTGGAGATTTAGAACTTGGGATTCGATTTAAGACTTAAATGGTGGATCTCATAATCACTTTTAAGGGAAATATTGGATGATTTGATAAATATACGGCTATTAGATAAAATATGTTTTAAGATGTTGTTGGAACTTTGGGCCATTGTGACTATGACAATTATTGATGGGAATTTTGTGTCATGCTAACAGATCGAAATGGCACCACGAAAGAAGGCTAAGATTGTACACACTGGAGGAGGTGAGCCGAATAGGCAGTTGCTTGAAGCGATGCTTAGCACTATGACTCAGCAGGCTGCATTACTTACGGCAATGTTGAGAAGGACGACTCACACCTCTCCATCGACATTAAATGAATTATGTTCTAGGTGTGACGGGCGACACCTAGCGAGAGACTGTAGAAGATCTACTGGGGCTTGTTTTAGGTGTGGACGAATGGGACACTTGATAAGACATTGTCCTGCTTTGAAAAAGGAAGCGATGGCCTCGACAACCACTCAAGGTAGTGCTCGCTCTTTACATCCGGCGACGACTAGAGTTACTCCAGCACGGCAGGCCTTACCTGTCTCCTCATCTACACCATTTGTAATATGTGCGTGGTGTGGGAAATCTCATAGAACGGAGGCTTGTAGGTTTCTCTCGGGTGCTTGTTTTAGATGTGGTGAGCAAGGACACCGAGTCAAGAACTGCCCAGATAAGCGACAGAAGCAGGAGACCTCGACGTCTACTTCTAAGCCGATTCTTCCTGCGACTCAAGATGCCCAAGGTATAAGTTCAATATCAATTGCCAAGATTTTGTTTTAATGTTTAGATGATTTAGGAATTTTATTGGTTTTGACACGTGCGAAATATCATAGCATTATCACTTGTGTATCGACTTAAATCACTTGCATGACATAAACGAAGTTTAAATTCAGAAGATTAATTACGTAAGTGATAGTTATATTAGCAGACTTAATAAATCTTGACAGTTACAATAAAATTTTTTAAGGACAATTGTTTAGTGAATTTGAAATTTCCTTAATACTTATGAGAAATAAAGTTGAATTAGCAGACTTAATCCTAGTATTCTTCTTTCTAACTAATGAGTCATTGATTATGGTGTATTTAAATACGTTCCTTCTAAACGTGAGTTCGGTTGTTAATCGCTGTAGTTTACTCTGGAAGTTTTCCGAGAATTGGAAAAGTCTTAAGACAATCATGTCGGTAATTGATAGAGGATAGGAAAAATTTAATTATGGATATCATGAGAGAGCATAATTGGATGTCGCTATGGTGGATTCCGCTATTTTCACCTAAGCCATGATGAACGATTGTAGATTTTTAAGGAATATATGGAGATTTAGTTAGTATAGGGAGTGTGTTGAGAGTTGTGCACATGAAGAGTCGATTAATCATGCCTAAGTATTTATGTATGACATTGAGAGCAATCATTTGCAATCATCTCCTTGATTTAAAAGGCTAGATGTGTCACACTCTTTTGCCCTTCCTGTATGATCGAAATTCTATTCGTGTATCATAAAATTGGTTAAGGGCATAAAGTTTGAAGATTTTACGATCATTGTGGTAAATTTTAGAGGTTCTCATATTGGTGATAGCTTTATCTCATTTTGCTGATGGCTTTATCTCCTGTTGGAGATGGCTTTATCTCATTTTGCTGATGGCTTTACCTCATTTTGGTAATGGCTTTATCTCATTTTGGTGATGGCTGTACCTCATGTTGGTGATGGCTTTATCTCATCTTGGTGATGGCTTTATATCATTTTGGTGATATCTCTTACCACCGTTGCGTATAAGAAAGTGGGTGAGTGTGAACATTTGTTCGTAGACAGATGAGACCTATTCCAAGTCATGAGTTGATTTATTCTGATAACGATAGTATCAATATGGTGAATCGGATTTTCGGATGAATGGTATGTTTCAAAATTGGTCTACTGTGCTCCATGAGTATTTTTACAATCGTAAGGGGTCACTGTGATTAATACAATGGAAATGATACATGATCACTAATGATCAACATCGTTGAAGTGAAGATCTGCTGAATGGACAACACATTATATTTCTTTCAAGGTTTGGTTGATCCTATTTATAGATACATTCTGGTTAAGTAGTCTTAATCTTATGATCAATATACAATTCTTTGTGGAATGAACACCAGTCAAGTAAATAAGGGGGACATCCTTAATAAAAAGCCCAACAACTAGTTTTTGCTTATGTATAAATTTTATGGGTATTATGGTCATTTTCTTTTGACTAATGGTTAACGTGATGGTGACATACTACTGTATATAATTGCTTATGGAGGTGTGATATGAGATACCTGGTGCATGAGAAGACTGTCACACTTTTTCAGTAGATTTGGGATGAGTCTAGCGACTAGTACATTAACTTGACAATTTCACCTATAGGGGCCGTGTGGATACACTGATTTTGGGGGAAACTATTTCGACTCTGGATGCGTGTGAGTCCATTGTGGATGTGTGGACTCAGAGAGAGGGGTCGCGCATATATGACTAGCGACTGTATGGTTATGACTATTTCACACATAATACCTCTGCGTGTGTGTATTGACGCTATGAACAATTGAGTTTTAGTCGAGATATCTTTAGGATATTTTTGAGGATGAAATTCCTTCCAGATGGGGAGATTATGATAACCCTAATTTGGAGGACGTTGAAATTATGATGGGGACTTCTAAATTATATGGCTTCCTGCAGGTAGATTGCTAATCTACGGATTATAGATGTGCATAAGTGTGGATGGTGGAAGGACTCTTGATGCATCTTCTTTACCCACATGTTACTACTTAGGGAGACATGCTCGTCTGGTAACTGGTTCGGCTATGTGGAAGTCAAATGTAATAAGGTGCGTTAGATTACGTATGGGTGTATGGTACACATGTGTGTACGGTGTGGACCATTGATGTGATCTTGCACACCTATGGGGGGTGTGTATGCTTTACATACTAGCGGTTAGAAGTTTAAAGGCTTGACTAGGAATGGAGATTATTCCTTTTGCTTTAACTTTTGCAATTATGTTAAGTGGTGGAATTTAAGACGAAGAGAAAGAGATTTGGTGAGGGCGTTATTGCTCGTGAATGTGGAGCATGGACGCCATGCGATTGTGTCGAAGCTAGCAAGGATCGCCACTAGTTTTTTTTTTGAGATTGTTAAACCATTGGAACCCTGGAGCTTGTCGAATGGTGTGGGTCATGTAAATCGGCCGACCCAAGGTACGATACTTTATCAGTATGTTCTTTATGTTATTGGTGTTCAATGGTGTGAAAGTCATGGGGCGGGATGGAGGATAGAACCCTAAACCATAGAATTCGCCAGTAAATCACTCAGCTACTGAGGCAAACTGGGAGCGTGAAACCAAAATTCGTGAGTCATACCTGCTTTTGTTCACCTAATGCGAGAGGAAATATTTGCGATTTTAAATTCTAACCCTTTATTGTTTTATATATGTGGCAATTACAATTTCATAAAGTTGGAGTTGTCTAGATAGCATATACTGATACCCTATACGTGGTGAAATAGGGACTGGGTAATGCCTCAATTAATGAGGTGTGTTTAAAGAAATAGTTTGACTGTAATGATTGATCGATCAATTTGGTGAATTGATCGATCAACTACACATCTGATCGATCAAATAAGAAGGTTGATCGATCAAACCAGTTTATACTATGTTCTGTGAAAAAGGACTGTCTGATCGATCAAATTGAGCATTAATCGGTCAATTTTATCGATGTAAGTTATATTGTGGGTTTTTATTTTTTCACTCGCTATCGGAGCTTCTTGCTTGATTCATTGGATCGTATTTTGCTCGGCTATTATGATAAACTCTAATTTTTTCCTTGTTTAGGGGGTTTTTTGTGCATTTTTGTACATTTTAAACTATGGGACCGCGAATGATAATCTGGTCAGATAAAAATCCCTACATCCCGGGCTCATACATCGGTGCCAACCGTGGAATCAGCCGTACAACCCTTGGTGCAACCCGTGACACCAATCGAACAAGATGTGCCACTCGTTCAAAACCCACAGCCACCACTAATTCAACAAGAACTTTCAAAAGAGTGGTGGGCTTCTAAAACATTGTTGCCTGAATGTGCTTTCGACTCTAAACTATTCGAGGATTGGCTCGACATGGAATGGGTGATCGACTATATTGCTAAGCTAGGGTTGAGACCATTGCATGAGTCATTTTACGTCCATTTTTGTCCTCGTATAGTGAGGCTCATTTATCAACATCTTCGCTGGGATGACACTCATCACCAATTGGTCACCAACATTGACGGTTGTGACTATAAATGTAACCAATTTGATGTCGCCGCCGCTTTACTGTGTTCTTCACGGTATGTGGAGACTTGTTGTTTCCACCATATGTCGAAGATATCCCATACCATGATAGACTTGTGGTCAGTGTAGTTCATGTCAAGCTCTTACTGAGCCCAACTCCCTGATAGACTATGGATGCTTGATACTTTTATCAAGTGTGCCATAACCCCGTTTTTGCACAAGTCTGCGAGATCAATGATAGAGATTTACTGTTTGAGAAGCAGAAGACTGCTTCAAAGAAAGAGCTGTCATAGGCTCAATTGATAACAAAAATGGTCGAGCAGTATATTGCATTGAGAGAGGAGTATAGCCTGGCTCCTGGCGAGCCTTGCTTGACCAAGAACATTAAAGTTTTCAAGCTCAAGGATTAGACCAAGAGCTATAATCTATTGGTCAAGAGGTTACCTGAGGAGGGGGTTATACCACTAGCTCCAGTTGAGGAGGTGCCTGATGGGCAAGCACTAGATGATGGGGGGCAAAGCCTAACGTTGCACTTGAGGGGGGTGCATCTGCTGTCCCTTTAACCAAACTGTTAGTGTCTGTTAGACATTTTCGGGGATGAAAATTCCTAAGGGGGGGATAATGTAATGACCCTAAAATTTTAAACAGAACTCGAATGCTTTGATATGCGTGCCTGGCACGAAAATCAAAATAAATTAAATATTTATGATAATATTATTGGCAAAAATAATTTAGAACTTAGCTATTATATCTTTGTCTATTACTATAATACAATAAAATTTTGTAACATAATTATCGCTGCTTTGTTTAAACCTGTGTGGATAGTAGACCTGTTTAGGTATGTTTTGCAATTTCGAAAGCGAAAATTCTTTGAAGAGAGGAAAATGTCATGATCCTAATTTTTGGGCATAGTGAATTATACTCATACCTTTTTGAAACTGGCATGTCAATTTTCGAGGACGAAAATTCTTTAAGGTGGGAAGAATGTAATAACCCGAAAAATCGACTCAACCGACCGACTCGAGTGTGTGGTTATATAAAATCGATGTCATCATAGATTTTTATATAATAATAAATATTTAAATAATATTAGAATAACCTTGTACGGACGGATTAAGGTTTAAATGTGTGTTTGGGCCTTTAGTGTGAAAGCTGTACACCGACGCATCATGTGCCGCTCAACACCGAAACCAAACTCTATTTCAAGTGGATAAGCCTAACACACTTTTGCAGTGTTATCGCTTCGCACCGAAACCAAACCCTTTAGCTAATTAAAAGGCAAAGCTTCTCAAAGAAGCTTCACCCGGTTGCAAGCCTTAGAGTTTGGGAGTTCTAGAGAGAGAGAGAGAGAGAGAGAGAGAGAGAAAGAGCTTCTTCCCCATGGAACCCTCATGAGAAACCGTGAGATTTCGATTGCAACCGCGCCGTAAACTCCGCAACCTTTGCAAAGCACATGACGACGGTCTCGCTTGAGTGTCTGCCGTTGGTAAATTTCAACCGTTAGAGATCCGGGAACTACAAGCCATTCAAACCCCTTTTTCCTTAGAAGCCCGTTTTTCAAGAAACGCTCCACCTCGTGATCGCTAACCAAGCGTTGAAGAGGTTAAGATCGATGCGTGGATCATGGACGACTTCATCTTGAATTCGTGGTGATCAATCAAGGTGAAATCACCGTAGAAATTCGGAAGATTCGTTTCGAAACCCCTTTGGACAACGATCCTTAAAGGCGCGAAATCGATCGAAGAAAGGTTAGTTTTTCTTTGATTTTAATAGTTTAGATAGTAGAATAAATCCTTGTTTTAGTTTAGTGTGGATTTGTGTGTGATATGATGAAGATCGTAGACGATTTGGATAAAAATAAATAAAAAATGACAAAACCTTATGGCTGTGCATTTCTGAAGGTTTTGATCGATCAATGTAGGTGATTGATCGATCAAATTGGGTGTTGATCGATCAATATAGGTGATTGATCGATCAAATTTTGTATTGATCGATCAATATAAGTGATTGATCGATCAAATTATATATACAATGATAAAAACAGCAAGTTAGGTTGCTGGAGGTTCATTCCCGACAGCATTGATCGATCAATGGTGAAATTGATCGATCAATATGATGGTTGATCGATCAATGGTGAAATTGATCGATCAATGTGGTATTGATCGATCAATATAATGTGTTGATCGATCAATTTGACTGTGCCGACACTGCTTTAGTGTTTTGGTCATAACTTTTTACTCTGAACTTTGATTGATGCGATTCTTACGGCATTGGAAAGAATACAACTAAATCTACAACTTTTATGAATTAACTAACTAATGAATAAATTTTTTTAATGATCAAAATTGAGCTGAAAGTTTGGCTAAGTTCTAAGTTAGCACGTTTTGACTGAAGTATCGATATAGCTTCGGTATTTTGGCCATAACTCCTTGTCCCGAACTCCGATTGACGCGATTCTTGATGCGTTGGAAAGAGTACAACGAGATATAACTCTTTTATGAATTAGCCAAATCTTTAATCAAATGTTTTGAGGGTCAAAATGAAGTAGGAAGTTGGGTTATGTTTTGAGTCAACACGAAATTACCCATTTTGGTCTCTGTTTTGAGAAAACACTTAAATACATCAATATTATTAATAATTAGGATAAATTTTTATACATCATCATGTGTGTGATGTAGACTAAGAGTGAAGGCTGTAGATAAGAACTTTTGGACTGCTTTAGAACGGCGTTGGATTTGCTTAGAAAGAGGTCTGACCTGAGGTAGGGGAAAACCAACCTAAACTGTTTTTGAGTATGATTTCATGTTTATTTTATATCTGTGCCCTGATTTCTGTTTTTAACAAGCATGTATGCATATCATAAATTCCTGCTATCTTTGATTTCTGTTTCCTGATTCGTATCCTGAAATCTGCTTCTGATTTTTGCTATCTGATCTGTGAGGTATATATGTATGTGATTTGATGATTTAAACCAGATGATCCCCACCGACCCGGCGGTATATCCGATGCACGCACACTTGTGCACCTGCTTGTAATCCTCGGCGCAATTGCACTCCATAGATGAGGCATTGTTGCACTTTCAAAATTGTTCATGTGAACGATGATTGGTTGGGGTTTCCTATCGGACATTCCTGTTTACTCTGTGCTATATAGTCACGGGAGTTTCTTAAGTTAAATATACACAATTTAAGCTCTCTGATAATATACTTGCATAACATCTGATTTCTTGTCTAAAAGCTCAGTATTTGATTTGATTCGTCATGATTGTACGTTTCTGATTTGATTTCTGTTATGAGATAGCATGATCTGCATATTCAATTCATTTAGTTGGAATTCTTCTATTGAGCTATAATGTAGCTCACCCTGCTTTCTAAATCACTTTTATGTTCTGAAGCGGTACTTCCCAAGACCGAGAGTGACCTGCAATAATACCGATCCGAGGCCGAGGCCGAGGACGAGGAGATCGACGCGTGCGACGACTTTTATCCTTAGCCTGGGTATACGAGTCTGCTATTTTTGGGATTTTGTGTAAACCTTTGGATTATTGTGCGCCTGGTGGCCACTTCTGTATTCACTTTCTGTAGATATTTTCTTCCTTTCATAGTATTACTATACATTCTATTGGAACCATTATTAGGAACCATTGTTTTGGGTGATGGAAGTTCATCACCATTGGTTCTTCTTGGTTCCATTTTGGGAATGTATATTTTTACATATTTAGATACATGTATATTTTATTACTTCTTTCTATTTTAGATGCCTTGTGATAACTCATGCTACCATTGCTGGACAGTGTCTGCTTGGTTTCCGCTATATGAGCAGACACTTCGTGATTTGTCCTGGGGATCATCCAGAGTATGATCCTGATGGCACGGATTTCTGGGTGCAGAAATCCGGGCTGTTACACTTACGACTGTTACAATTAGGGCTCTCAATGGGCCGGGTTGAGGTTCATAAACTATACCGCTTTTTCAAGGACGGGTGCGGGCCAAAATCCGGGCTGGCCCAGCCTACTGAGAGCCCTAGTTACAATCTTATATTTATATATTTTATATAGGTTCGGAATGGATAGCTCGAGTTAAAAAAAAAAGCACAACTTTTCAGGGCCGGTCTGAGCAAAGTTGTGGCCCGGCCCGCCAGTTGACAGGTCTAACTAATATTATGAGTTTAAGACCCGCCTGAGCGTGGTTCTCGGGTCAATCTCTTCCGTCCAGTGTAGGGCACAAAAATCCGTGAGAATACACTGTTGACATCTCTCTCATTTGGCGCTCAAAAATTAGTACCAAATCTGAATTCAAAGAGCAGGCCACTCCATAAAAGTTTATTAGTGGACATGGCACCTCAAAAAAAAAAAAAAAAAAAAAAAAAAAAAAAAAAAAAATATATATATATATATATATATATATATATATATATATATATATATATTCTTAGGGGAGAGAGAGAAGTATCCTTTCCACTATTCACCTTAAATTTGTGGTATATGACATGCACACAGATAACCCATTAAAAGCAAACATTAAATTAAGGCTGAGGTTACTACCACACCACTTTCTGGTATAGGGCAATTGTCAGGTCCAGTTAGGTTGAACTGAATTTCGAGTTCAACTACATCTCAACCCTCGGACATAAGAGAATCTTGACTACACAACATCTTATAAAAGTGAGAAACATGAAAGTGAAGATCTTCCCATATCTAAGGGCTGCAGATGTAGTTGAACACGAAATCCGGTTCAACATGGTTGAACCTAATCATCGCCCGTTACATTTGATTACTTTATATTAGACCATAGAGATCATTTTTCGGCCTAATCTTCCACACAATAGATCTTGAGATCATATACCTGCATGCAGATGGTTCAATATTGATTCCACTCCACACATCTGATAAAGTGAACATATATCACGTTTGATAATAAACTATATTTAGGTTTATTTTTAGGGATGTGTGCCACATGGAATCAACATCTGACCGACTCATATAGGCCCATAAGTTCTCAAGATCTAGTTTACAAAAGATTGGGAAGAAAAAGGATCAACATCATCTGCTAAAAAGAGTCAACAGGTTTTTCCATTGTTTAAGTGTGGCAGTAGCATAAAGTGGTGTGACAGTAGCAACAGCCAAAAATAATTCACTTGGTTGAACCTGATTTCGTGTTCAATCAGTTTTGCAACCTTGGATAGAAGAAAATGTTCGATTTTCATCTCAATATTTGACAATTTGATCATGAGATCATGGGTGTACCATCAAATTGTTGATCAAATTGTCAGTCTATTGTCTGCATTGAATCAAATAATGGAGATCAATTTTCATCTCAATCTTTCACAATTTGATCATGAGATCATGGGTGTACCATAAAATTGTCAATCAATTGCCTGCATTGAATCCTTCAATATACGAAATGCAAGAAATATAATGTTCATCATGTGATTAAATATGGTCAAAGGCGATTATCTTATTCAACACTTGACTACAATACAAAGTATGATAAATATCGTATTTTGCTCTAACCTTTATGAAAGCTAAGAGGCAGCTCTAAAACCTTGTACCTATTCTACCTGTTTGAATGTACCACTGTTTAAAATATACCTTAGAGAATGAGGTATATTATACGTACACTAGGATCATTGCTTAAATTTAATTTTCAAAGCTCAATACTCTCTTTGGCTTTACAGATAAAGTTAGAAATGTCCCTTCTTTGACAAAAAAACTTCAAGATCAATTGTCATTTTAGATCTTCTATATTTTGTTTGGGATTTTAGAAAATGACTGCAAGACTGCAACCATCTTTGTTGATGTGGTGTAATCCAGGCTCTCCTTGAGAGTCGTAACTCACAATTCAATTTGAACATATTTAACACAGCCAAAGTAGGTCGTAAATAAGGAGTAAGAACAAGAAAAATAGGAAAAAAAAAAACTTAGGCCTATTATCATTAACTGCACTGTTCTGTTAATAGAGTGTTGTGGCCTGTCACTAATTAGAACAGGGCCAAAAGAAACAGAATAAAACCACCACATGCGACAATTGAAGTGTCACATGAGGCATCTCACAATCACTTTTGCTTTTGACTTAGTCACTATCACATCTCACAATCACTTTACAAGGAGAGCTTTGCTCATATATTTTAGCAATTTGATCCTAACGCCTCCATCTTCTATAAGGAGTGTGGCTACATCTCAATTATAATATGAATTTTCTCTTTTGCCGTAATTCCACTCCAAAGAAGGTTTCTTTCAATTTGTTCCAATATATTCACCATCAACATTGGGCATTCGAACATTGACATTAAGCAATGGGGAGATTAGAGAGTGTGACTTGTATCAAAGTGACTCTACCTCCGTTTGGTAGGAGGACTTATTTCCACCTCGCCAAAATTTTCAAACCTTTCTATGATCATGTAACATCGATGCATTTGTGGCTTCCTGATGCATAATGGGGGGCCTAAATATGTGGATGGTAGGCTATCCAACCTGCATCCCAAAACACTGGTTAGGGCCTGTATATGAACCACCTATAAGCCAATCACAAAAACAATGCTCTTTGCTAAGCTCGCTGTTGCAAAATTTTGACCTCCATTTCCATTTTTCAATTTTGATCTCTGTTTCTGTCAGAAATTTGACAAGCATTTTATCAAGATAAGTCTAGTTTAATGAACTTAAGTTTTCTCATGAAGAATCTTTTAGTTTAACTTTAAGTCTTCATTCATGGCAGTCCTCTAGAAACACGAGACCCCTTCCATAATGTGCTGGAAAAAAGGGAAAAAAAAAAGACTAATTTTCGAACTTCAAAGCAAGAATCTGTGTTCACACATCCCACAGTTCAAGATGGATTCATTCTTCTGCACATCATTAAACCTCCACCCAAAGCCATTTTCTTAATCAGCTTTCTGTCTTCTCCCTCAAGCAGTTTAGGTAACCTCCGCCACTGCTTCTCTGATCACACCGGAATAACTTTGTGGCACAGATTCCCTGAACACAAACCATATCTCATTTTCACATTGCAATTGCTTGCAACAAATACAATAATTATTCTGGAGTACAAAAAAAAAAGAAAATAGTGCCCCCACAACATCACAGCCCCATAAACAAAGATTAAAAGGAGGCATACCTTATAGAAACTCATCTTAGACGTTAGATCATTTTGAAAACTTGGATCCCATGGTTGAATAATGATGGGTTCCAACCTTGAGATCTGTGAGTGTCATGGGGATTCAGTGGCTATAGCCTACATGGTATTAGAGAATAGGATGATTGCCTCTTTACAAAGGGAACTCCACTTGAGAGATCTTTAGATCCTTGTATATTATGGGTAGCTTTTCTTTTGTTTTTCTATGTTTTCTATTTCTGATCCATTAAACTTGAGAGGAACTTAACCAAGGTAGCAAAACTCACCCGATTTAGATATATATTGAAGATATGTATCGGTTTCACTTAACAAAGAGGTGACATGGCTAGTTGAATCTTCCAAGGGATGAGAAAAATTATAATTTTATACATAATTTATAAATACCATATTGCTCAGATAAAGTGAATACCTGAAAAACATCGATATGCTGGCCAAGGTTTACTAGTATGACAATGAAATTGAACTGGTTGGAAGTTTTTTTAATGTTGGCCATGGTTAGGGGTTGTGCAACCGTGGGAATCGAGACGATCCCCATCGCGACAATGCGCTCTCTAAAGAAAAATATAGAGTATAGAGTCGCCACCCGGAGCTTTCGGTGTCCCGGGATACCTAGTTCATTTTTATGAGCACCTAAGTGCTAAAAATATGACTCTGAATCCGGTCCACACCAAAGGCTCTTGGGTAAGGGCTTCGGTTATCGATCAGGAAGGTGTTAGGCACCCGATCAACCCGCTTAACGCGGTTTCTACTAATGGCCAAAAATAAAATAAAGTAGAAGCAAAGAAAATAACTTCCTCTTGCCCAAAAGGGCTTAGAATCCTATTTGTGCCCCTCCGTTCCTACCGAAAAATCGGCGGCGTAAAGGCACAAATGGGAGGATAGAGGGAGCTAGAAAGAGATAGGAGAAGAAAGGGGAGAGCCGGAGCTCTTGGGCCCTTGTAGCACTGTAGAGGAGCCTTGCGTGGCTTGCTTTGATGAGCTCTTGAAGGCCTTGTATGGTGGAAAATGGGGTTCTAACTCCTAAGACTTGAAGCTAAGAGGTAGGGAAGGGAGGCTAGGGGATCACACACACCTAGGCTAACGGTTTTGGATGCTAGAACAAGCTTGAAATGAGGTTGGGAGATTCTAGAATTTGGGTGAAAATAGTGCACAAAAGGGAGGAAGAACTTCTCACTTTGAGCTCTCTTTCCTAAGCAAATTTCTCAACCCCTAAGCAAAGGGGTGGGGTGCTCTATTTATAGGAAAAGGGTGGGTGAGGAGGCCACTTAGGGGCTAAATGAGTTTAGCAATTAGGTAATCTCACATCTAAGGTTTCCTAGGATTTTGAGAGCTTGAAAAGGTGTGAAGGTGGTTCTAATGGTGGATAATGGGGTGAGGCCTTAGGCCACTTGGAGGGTTGCAAATAGGTAAGGAATGGGTGCAACAGAACTATCAAAACACACCCCAAAGGTCGAGGTGGTCAACAAGTCAAACCTTAAACACAAAATTCGAGGCAAACTCAACAGCTATCGTTCATATGCAACTAAATAGTTGCGCCTGCAAATGTACAAAAGAAACAAAGGAAGAACAAAGGGAAAGTGAGCTCATGGGGTGGGGCCTACTATTGAACCTGGCGCAACTATTAGTTGCGCCAGGCAAATCCAAGGGGAAAATGGCCTGGCGCAACTATTAGTTGCGCCATATCCCTAGGGGGGCCCACATGTTTTTACCTTTTTTTGCCCCTGGGGTTCGGTTTGCCATATCTTTTGACGTACACCTCCGATTGGGGCGATTCTTAGACCGTTGGAAAGCTAACGACCTCTACTCTCCAATGGTATAAGAGTTGGACATTGTAGAGGGTCGTATCCAGTTCTGGTGCACCCCTCCTCCTTATTACCTGGGAAGGTTAGGTTAGGGTTCGGAAAGGGTTCTAAGGGTCGGGGTTGGTTTCTAAAAGTTCAGGATATGTTCTTAAGGGATCTAGGGTGATTCCTAAAGACTTAGGGTGATTCCTAAGGGTTCCATACATGTCATCAAAAGCTCAAAATTACACCTCTCTCGAAAGGGGTTTCGATCGGGCCTTGGGCGAAATTTGGGTGTCTACAGATGCCCCTCTTTGGTATCCGATCACTAATAATTGTATGCCAAAGAAAAGAGACATTCGAAGAGGCCCAAGGCATTACTGACGGGTTCACTGCATTTAGAACGAACTTCAAACATCAGGTGAGTAACATGGTGAGCAAACGAAAGCCCTGGAGTGCCAGGCTAATCATTCGTTTCTCGAGGTAATCAGTTCCCAAGCGCTTAGCGACATTACTGGGTATAACTGAGGTGAAACGAGTTGTGAAAGCCCAATAGCTGGGAAAAATGTTCACCTCTCAAGTTGGGAAAGCCCGTTAGTCGGGAAAAACGTCCCCTTCTCGAGATGATTTGAAGGTGATTGATGTTCGAGATTTATTCTGAATACAATAGTTTCGTAAGTAAGAGGGTTGATCGACCCACATTCAAAGATAGGTGCTAAGCAATCATACGCAAGGCTCCACAGTTTGCGTCCAATCCTACAAGGTATTTGACGACCTTATTGGATTATTCGCGGGTGCCCCTACTGAAAGCAAGGTTCTAGATCTTTGGGCGAACCCATCGATCCCAAAGTTTATTTAGCATGACTGCCCAAGCAAAGTGAATAGATGTCACAACACTTTTTGGGAGTACGTGCTATTTTTCTGAAAGCATGCCTCAACTCAGTATGACCTAGAGTATCTAATTTTGACTCCTTTGAACAGGTCCGGCCAAACATTGGGCACCTCCCAAAAAGGGGGGCATCCAATCCTGGCCTCTGTTGACAACGATCATAACCATCAATTAACTATGCATAACCATGCACTCATTGGGGGCAATAAGCAACAACAAAGGCGATGGAAGCCCTGACCTGGACCCGCTCGGGTACAATTTACGAGGGCAAACGACCATCATACAGATACCCAGACGCATGGCGTACACTTTACAGGAATACTGCTACCAAACAGGTTTTATGCCTGCAGAAAATAAAAGGGAAATGAACCCTTCCGAATGCATGGTTGCACATAGTTTGATTGATATGTAATCTCATTCTTAACAGGTTGGTTTCAACCAATGATTGACCTTTTTCAACGAAGAATCCGAAGCTTAAGACGCTTAAGTTCATGTGAGTCCAAAACGAAGCGCTCGTTGCAAAGATTTAGCAGTGGAGTTGACTCGATCGAAACATTGATTGTTTGATCGAGACTGACACCGTTGCTCCTGCCTTAAGGCAGGATCCAAAGATCCGAGGTGAACCTTCGACTCAGGACTTTAATGTGGCACAGCTGCATTGCTAATAAAATATTGACATTTTACCGCTTTATGCTTGTGCGCTTTGTGGGGAATTTAAATCTTTTTTTTTTATGGTTTTTCTATCATTTTATGTGATTTTTTTTAAATTTTTTGACTATTATTTTGTGTGATTTTTTAAAGTTTTTATTTTATGTGAATTTTGAAAATTAAAAGCTATTATTTTTTATTTTGGAATTTAAAAGCTATTATTTTTTTTGGGAATTTAAAAGCTATTATTTTATGTGAACTTTTTTTGGAAATTTAAAGGCTATTATTTTATGTGAACTTTTTGGAAATTTAAAGGCTATTATTTTATGTGAACTTTTTGGAAATTTAAAAGCTATTATTGTTTTTTGGAAATTAGAAGCTATTATGTGAATTTTTTGGAATTATGCGAATTTTTTGGAATTATGTGAATTTTTGTGAATACTTCTGGCTTCTCTGTGGGATTTTTTTTTATTTGATTTTTTTTTTTATGTATGTAGGACCGAGGTGCCTGTGGACCCCGGTCCGCCGTTATTTTAGCACGGCTTCCTTGGCAAGTCGAAGGATGATCGAAACTCCATCTTAGGGGCGCATGCATCTGACGGGAGTGACAGATCAAACAACAAAAGGTGTGGTAACTGGTTTTCCCATCTGGCCTGTGCCAGACCCGGAACCCGGCCTAAGTGCCTGGCGCAACTATTAGTTGCGGCAAGCCATTACGGGCCTAAAGATAGCCTGGCGCAACTATTAGTTGCGCCAACCAAAAGGAAGGCAAATTTTTGCCTGGCGCAACTAGTAGTTGCGCCAGGTTTGGCTAGGCAGTTAAAACAGCCCGAACTCGGGCTATGGGGCATCATTTCGAATTCTTTCCCCCCTCTCTTCCTCTTTAAAACTGAAAACCGCCCTCCTCTTAGGGTTCCTTTACATTGCCTCTACGCGTGCCTATTGCCGTTGTTTTGCTTGCGGATCGATCGCGGGCTCACGCTAGATCAAAGACTCCTTCTTCTTCACAAGGTAACCATTTGAAACTCCTTTTTCTTGATTTTTCTTGCTTTTTCATGTAAATATGATCATGATCTTGCATTTTTTGATGAATAATGATTTATTATTAATTTTTTTTTGTACACATGTTTATTGATGATGTGTTGGCGATTTTTTACAAATGATGCTTTCTTTTGTTATCTTTATGGATTTTATTGGTGCCTAATAAATATATATATATATATATATATATATATATATATATATATATATATTTTTGTTTTTGTTTTTGTTTGTGCACATAGAAGAGATTTTATTTTGTGTTTGTTTGTTTTGTTTCATTTTTAAATATAAAGCAAGGGTTTTTTGAACACTAATTAGGAAAAAGGGATTTTTGGTTTCTATTTTTTGAAAATTAATTAAGGAAAATGATTTTTGATTATTATTATTTTTTTGAAAATTTAATTAAGGGAAATGATTTTTTGGTTTTTGCAAATTAACTAAGGAAAAAAAAAGAGGTTCATTTTTTTGGTTTTTTGTTGTTTTTTTTTTTTTTTTTTATGTAGGACTGAGGTGCCTGTGGACCTCGGTTCGTCTTTCTCTGAGGAATTGATTTATTATTTTTATCTATTTATTTTTCTGTTGGTTATTATTATTTTTTTGATTTTATGGGCCTAAGAGAAAGGGGATTTTTTTGTTTTTAGTTTTTTTTTTTCAAACATAAAGGAAGGACTTCCCCTTTTTTTTTATTTTAGGAGCATAATAAAAAGATTTTTTTATTTTTTTGTTGTTTTGTTTTTTTATTTTTTATTTTTTTTATTTTATTATATATATATTTTATTTTCAAAGATAGAGAGGGGGAGAATTGTTTTATTTTTATTATTTTTGAGGACAAAAGGGAGGGGAATTTTTTGTGTTTTCCTTCTTTTAAAAACGGATTTTTTTAGTTATGTGTATGTGTATCTTTTTTTGTTTTGAAAATAATAGAAAATGGATGAGCATACTTACTTTTCCCTGGCCTGTAGCACATAAATGGTTCTTTTATCACTGATCTGCTTTGATGTGACTGTTTTGTTGCCCCAGCATGTCGGGCGGTGATGAGCATATTCCCGAGGAGGGGCCCGAGATTGTACATGGTTCGCGGGCGGAGCAGTTCCTCTGGGTGGAGTGGAGAGCAGGCCCCTGGCTTGAGATGCAGGGCGAGGCTGCCCGGGTTGGCCTCTTGTATCAGCAGTACACCCATATCTCAAATTTCGGAATCGCGGGCAAGGTAAAAGATAGGTTCAACTTCTTTCCTTTGCGCAGTTTTTTTTTTCTTTACCTCTACCATCTGATGTGTATTTCTTTGGGTGCAGGAGCTGCTCAACATTGTGTTCCGCGGGGGTTGGCTCGACTTCCACGAGTTCTACCTTTATGTCCCCCCTGTGGTGAAAGTCTTGTTGGAGCAGGTGGGCTTTAGGGAGTTCTTGTCCTGCCCTGCCATGAAGGCTGATGCCGCCTATCTGAAGGCCCTCATTGAGAGGTTTCATCCCGAGACCATGACATTCCACATGCCGTACGCCGAGCTGATGCTGACGCCCGTTGATTGAGCCATGATTACTGGCATTAGGATAGGGGGAGTCCCGATATCTACTTTGGCGGAACCGAACCGGGAGGACATTATTCGGTTGATCGGGGCCTATCCTCCTCGTGGGCAGACCCATGGCACAGAGGTCAAGATGTCCTGGCTGACCTCCCTCTTTTCTGCTGATGAGTTGGTGGACCTGGGCCAGCCAGACCAGGTGCTTTACATCGTACCAGAGCGGGCGATCATTTTAGCTCGCATCACCTTCCTACTCCTGCTGGGCAAGACCCTTTTTACAAATGCCAGTGGGGGACGAGTCAGCCTGGCCTTGTTGAGCGTGATGGATAATTGGGGCGACGTTCCTAGACATGACTGGGGAGGGGCGGGATACGCTTGGCTGATGTACAACTTATCCCGGGTTACGACCGGGGATTCAAAGTCCGCCGTGGGATTTTGGGCCGCCCTATAGGTAATTCTTCTTTCCTTTGCTTTTGCCATCACTGTCATTTATTTATCATCATTTTTTTTTGACTGATCCATATATGCTACTGACCCGATCTTGTGCAATCCCCCCCCTTCAGGTATGGGGATATCACCATTTTCACCCTGGGCGCCCGCTCCTTTTCTCGGAGGTGCTCGCCTATCCCCTCCTCAAAGAATCGGCATCAGCGACGTGACGTAATGAAGCACTGAAATGGGCCTAAGGTCCCAGCTTGACTTGATGGTCCCCAAGCAGGTGATAACTTTTCAACCTTTGTTTACTTTCAGCTTGGACATTTCTTTTGATTGAGGTGTCGCTTACTTGGTTTCTCTCGCCTTTTGACTTTGAGTAGATCCTCCCTGATCCGTATCTGACATCCCCCTTCTGGGATCGAGCCGCCGTGGGTGCCTCCCGCCTATTCAACAATCGCCGCATTGTCTTCTTCTATGGAGCGTGGGCCAGATGCTACTATCTGGGGGAGCGAGTGGTGCACCAGTTTCAGGGCTACTATGCCATACCCGTGGACCCCTCAGTTGACATTTGGAGTCCCGCTGGTAGTATTGAGGAGCTGACAGCGGCCTTCTTCAACAATGGGTTCCCCATTCACGCTCTCCATGTGCCTGGGGATTATCATGCCTGGTACGAGTGCCTGCCCTACCGGTTCATCCTGCCGTGTTTTGTCCCTAGCGCTAATTTCCTTGCATTCGGGGGCCCACTTGGTCTGGAAACTTCTTCTCAGCTTGGATTAGTTTCCCTTTCACTTTTACTTGGCCTTGGTCTTATCTGAATAGATTCTTGTCTGGTTCACAATTTGCTCTAGGGGATGGTTCGGACGGTGAAGGTAGGCCGAGTGCTGCCGACATGTTAGGGGTAGATCCCTCCGATGTTGGTCCTTCTGGTGCGGGTCCCTCAGGCGAGGGTTCATCGAGTGCTGGTCCGTCGGGTACCTCTCAGGCAGGTGTCCCTGATGGGGGTCCATCTATAGCCTATGGGACCTTTCGGCGTCTTGATGATGGCTTCCTCTCAGACCTCTGTGCCGACGTAGATCGACAGGCATGGCTTTCTGCCAAGGCGGCCTGCGTTCCCCCTCCTAAGGTGGTCCCTGGGGTAAGTTTTCTGATGAGCCGTTTCTCCTTTATTTTGGTTTCCTTCTATACATGCTTTCAGGGGTGTTCTAACAATTGAATATTGTATTGTAAGACTTCAACTCGGCCATGGAATATGCGGAGTACCATCGTCATCTGGCAGAGCTTCGGGAGGTGGAGATGGTGAGTACCTGGCTGCACGACTCCTCTCATTCTTTTCATTATCATTGGCCCCTTGACTGATTTGTCCTTGACTGTGCCTTGCAGCGTGCCCGGGCTAAGGAGTCGCATTCCCTGCTCAGTAAGATTTCACAGGCGTGGTCTAGAGTGGGGGACATGAGGACCTATTAGAGCTCCTCTCGTCGTTGCAAGAAGTACAAGGGGGCGAGCAAGGAATAGGCAATTAGTTTCCTTCAGCATTTTTTTTCGAATTTTTTTTGGATCTATTTTAAAAAATTTGGAGAATGGTTGGAGTGGTACTTTGGAAACAAATTTGATCTTTATTATCATTTGGGAGATGATCTTGCTTTGATTTTATGCCTCGATTGCTTGGTATCAAATCTGTTTCTCTGCAGGATGTGCCTGCTCAATGCCTTTTTAGAAAGTGGCCTTTTGGGTCGCATGCCTCAACGAAGGATCAATCCTGCACATAGCAAAGTAATTCTCAAACCATCAATGGTTGGAAGTGCAAATATATGTAAAACCAACAAAAAGGGCAGAAGTCCCCTCCTCAATTAGGTCTTGAGATGGCTGCAGAGGGGGAATTTTAGTCTGGCGCAACTAATAATTACTCCAGGCTAAAATCTCAGGGAAATTACATTAGCGCAACTAATAGTTGCGCCAAGCCAAATTGGGGACAAAATGCACTGGTGCAACTATTAGTTGCGCTAGGTTTGACCTGGGGGCAGTGGGGCCTTATATGCCTGAGTTGGCCTAGAAATTATTTCTTTTTTGTTTGACTTGGCTCCTTTGACCGACCTTTTTTGCTCTCGTTTTTCCAAGGCGGGTTCATCACCCTACACTGATTCTTATCTTCCTAAAAGATCCTTGTACGTTCATGGATCCGCTTCCTAACCCTCCCTTACGTGGAGAGCCCGGAGCCAATTTATCCTCTTTGTTGGGCCTGGGGCCCAAGTTCCTGGCGGCTTGGTTCGGGAGTTTGAACGAGAGTGAGCTCGCCGACTTGGAGCGCCTTGGGCTATCTCGCCTTCCTTCCTTCCTAGAGATTCCTCTTCGGTGGGAACTCCTTCATGCCGCCGCTTCGTGTTGGGATGTGAACCTCCATGTATTCCGTTTTGGGAAGCAGGAGCTGACCCCAACCCTCGAGGAGCTATCCAATCTGTCTGGCCTAAAGCTTCACAGGGATCTTGCAAGAGTTATGCCTAGGCCAGGGTATTCCAGATCCGTTCACCTTACTCTCGGTTTGAAGAAATCCGAGTATGAGAAGAGCCTCATCGGGGGGCCCACAAGGTGTTCGCTGAAATTCCTCAAAGAACTTTTCGGTGATGAAAGCCTTCGAAGATTGCTGGTTAGGAGTGTCTTTAACGTGAAAGCTCTAGCACTTGGTCTCATCTCTGAAATCCTCTTCTACACTGAGGGAGAGAGCTTCTCATTTGTAGTTTGTGACATTTTGATGGAGCTGGAGGTGGGCCGGTCCATGATGCACTTGGTGCTTGCCGAGTTGTACCAATGCCTTGATTCTTTTACCTTGGGCAAGGTGGAGGGCCTTCGGGGATGCCCCTTGTTGATCCAAGTCTGGCTGGGTGAGCATTTTGCCGTTTTGGGGCCTGTGCCCGCTTTTATGTTGCTCGAGGCGAGGTGGCCCAATGTTTTTTGGGTAGATGCCACTTGCTTCCCCAGGGTGATATGTCGGCTCTGAAACTTTGGTTGGTCGATGTTGAGCTAACATGGAGGCTTCCTTGGCTGGACCAGGCCTTCCTAGTGATTCGTTCTAGAGACCACGAGGGCATCACCCTTCTTGGACTGACCGGCAGCACCTTTTACTTCCCATTTCGGGTGTTGCGTCAGTTCGGCTGCCCTCAGCAGGTGCCTTGTGAAGCCAGACCCCCTTTATGTGATTTGATCTTTTCTAAGGGATCCTCTAGGGACATAGATCGGATTGCTGCTCTTTGGGAGACGCATCAGTCGACACTGATGTGTGATTTTGAGCAGAGAGACTCAGTTAGAATTTCTCCTGAGTACGAGGTTTGGCTGTTGACTGAGCAGCCTGCCGCTGATGGCCCGGATTTTTCAGAGATCATTGATATTGGAGACCCCTGGCCAAAGAAAGAGGCGACGCTCCGAACCCGTATCGAGCTATTGGTGGATGAGAAGAGGGTCCTGCATGAACTCTTGGCATGCAAGAGGGTTAGAGCAGACACAGCGGAGAGCGAGGTTCTCCATTTGAAGGGATCACTAAGCGTTGCTTTTGGAGCCGCCGACTCTTCTCGGAAGAGGTTCAAGAGCCTGCATGGTCATTGGCTGATTGAGAGGAATGTCTGAGAGGATAACCTTTATGCTGAGATTAGCGCTTTGAAGCGCGAGCTAGGCCGTTAACTCCTTCCTGCACACAAAACGTTTTTTGCACAGATCATACACACAGAAAAGGGGCGTAAAAACCCCTTTACAGATACACACACATTTTTGGTATACATATTTTCTTTATATTTTTGTTGTTATTTTTTTTGCTTTATACTTGTAAAAAGGAAAACACGTCAGTCATCACACCGACTATTTTTTGGGATGTGGTGTAAGCGATGTAAAAGGCAGTTATATACATCTATACAGATCTATTTTTGGTTTATATATATTATCTTTCTTCTTTTTTTTTTATCCCTTGATAATGAGACAGAGTAATAGGTCCCATTTTGAGCGTGGTCGAACTCTTTCATGCAGTCGGACCTGAGTGAGTTTCCAGATCTTACCAAGACCGGAACATCGATCCCTTTGGACTGGGTCGAACCTTTCTCCTTGCCTCGGGTCATACGTTTGACGGTGCTGGTCTCACAAAGACAATTCTGGTCGGGACCTGATTTGAACTAGCATGAGCGGCCCAGTCGGACAAGAGGGTACAGGAAGAGTAACAACCGGGTTCCTCAAACATCAATCTTCCTAATCAGTCCAAACCTTTCTTTTTTAATTTTTTCTCTCTTTTTTTTTTCTTTATCTCCCTTTTTTTACCCGTGGCGCCCTTTCGGGTTTTCACCACGTCCATGGGTTTAGCTCTCTTACCCCAAGCGCCCTTTCGGGTTTTCACCTAGTCCGCACAAGCTCGCTATTTTTACCCGTAATGCCCTTTCAAGTTTTTACCACGTCCATATTACTTTGAGCTTATATTTTTATTTTATTTTATTATTATTTTATTTTTTTATATTTTCTTTTCTCTTTTCAACAGCCACGACATAGACCTTAATTCCGTCATTGCTGGTTGGATGGGGTTCTGGTGTCGTCTCACAACTCAGCTCATGTTTGACTTAACAAATATTATGACTGCTTGTGAACCTATAAAGAGGGCTTCCTTCAGGGTGTAGCTTGGCCATGGGTTAGGTTAGGATTTGAAGGTATGCTGGGCTAAAAGGGTTTCCTTGATACGGCTCCAGTTTTCTCAACATACTTTCTTCCTTGGGGGTTTTTACTGTACATGTCCCGTGATTCTTCTATACACATTTTTTTTTGTTATTCTTTTTCCTCCATTTCAGGCAATCTCTTTTTGAGGTTTTACTTTTTCAATTTTTTTAGATTTTGATAGTAACTTTATACACATGCATCTTTTCGCTATCTCTTTTTTTTTTTTGGTATATGTACACGTATATTTTTTTAGGGAATGGGTTTATTGAAAGAAAGGCCCAGGCTCAAATGGGGTAGCAAAGGATATCATCATTTTTAGGGATATTTTTGGGCTACTGTGCTTGGAATGATGGCCTCTTTTTGGTGGTTCTTAAGCAGCCATGTATCCGTTTCACCAACACTTACCTTGTCGTGATGGACTAAGAGTAGAACCGTCGGACGTATCCAGCGTTGATGGGCTAAGGAAGATGATCTCCGTCCATGGTGGCAAGGCGGATGGCATATCCCGATAGCACTTCTCGAATGACATATGGTCCTTTCCAATTCGGCTTAAACTTTCCTCTTGGATCGGCATGGAGGGATGGGAAGATCTTCTTCAGCACAGCGTCTCCTAACTTTAGATCTCGACCGCGGACACATTTATTATAAGTGCGTGCGATTCTCCCCTGGTAAACTTCAGTGTGACACAAGGCTAGGAGTCTCTTCTCGTCTAATAAGTTTAATTATTCAAAGCGGGATCTATCTCTCTCTGCTTTGGGTAAGCCTGATTCCATGAGGATTCGGAGCGAGGGTACTTCAACCTCTACCGGGAGGTTGGCCTCGATTTCATACACAAGGGAGAATGGTGTTGCCACTGTAGCGGTACGGATCGACGTTCGGTAGGCCCACAAAGCAAATGACAGCATTTCGCTCCAATCTGGATAAGTGACGACCATTTTCTCAAGGATGCGGATGACTGTCTTGTTTGCGGCTTCCACGACTCCATTAGTTTGAGGTCGATAAGGGGATGAGCGATGGTGCTTGATATTGTATTGCTCACAGAAGTCTCAGATGCGCTTATTCGTAAAGTTTGTGTCATTGTCCGTGATGATATCTTTGGGTATTCCAAATCGGCACACAATATTGTTCTTGAGAAACTTCTCAACGTGACTGGCCGTGATGTTGGCATATAACGTAGCTTCTACCCATTTGGTGAAGTATTCAATGGCGACGAGGATGAACCGATGTCCGTTTGATGCTTTTAGATTAATCATTCTAACAATGTCAAGGCCCCAGGTAGTAAATGGCCAAGGATTGGTCATGCAGTGAAGATCAATGGTAGGAGCGTGTATCAGACTAGAGTGTTCCTGACACTTGTAGCAGTTTTGAACATGTTTATAGCAATCTGACTCCATAGTGGTCCAAAAGTATCCCTGCCATAGGATTTTCTTAGCGAGCATGTGATCGCTAACGTGGGCTCCACATACTCCCTCATGGATTTCTTTTATAATATTGACCGCTTCACTTTCAGTGAGGCACCTGAGTAAGATGTTATTATATGATCGCTTATAGAGGCATTCCCCGCAAATGACGTAACCTGCCGCTAAACGTTGAATGATTCGTCGGTCTGTCTTGGATGTATCCTCTGGGAAAGTTAGGGTCTCGAGGAAATTCTTGATATTTGAGAACCAAGGTGGCTCATCATCAGGCTTTGTAGGTTCCTCAATCTGAAGGCAGAAGGCTGACTCATTCCTCTGCTCGATCATGATTGGCTTCATCTTAATATCATAGGGGATTTCAATCATTGACGCCAAAGTTTCTATTGCGTCGGCAAAGCGATTCCTTATCCGGGGGACGAATGAGAAAGTCACATCTTGGAAGAAAGCTATCAGATCCTCAAGGTGTTCGTGATAGGGGATCAGTTTCTCGTCTTTCATTTTCCAGTCACCATTCGTCTGACATATGATTAACTATGAATCGCCAAATACTCGAAGGTCAGTTACATTCAAATCGAGAGCCGCCTACAGACCAGTGGCGCAGGCTTCGTACTCAGCCATCTTGTTAGTGCAAGGGAAGTTGAGCTTGATAGAGACTGGCACATGGGATCCTTTTGGTGAAATTAAGATGGCACCAACTCCTTGACCCTCGACATTTGCTGCCTCATCAAAGTGCATTACCTATGATTCTTCTGCTTCTTCTGTATCGTCTTCCATCATGAACAAGATATCTTCATCTGGGAATTTGATTCTTAACGGCTCATAGTCAGGTAAAGGATTATCAGCAAGATGATCAGCAAGCACCTGCCCCTTGATTAATTTCTGAGTGACGTACATGATGTCGAATTCAGATAATAAAAGTTTCCATCGTGCGATTCATCCAGTGAGAGCTGGCTTTTCAAATTGGTATTTTAATGGGTCCATTCGGGCCAAGAACAGAACCGCTTGAGATAGCAAATAGTGGCGGAGCCTTTGAGTAGCCCATACAAGAGCTAGGCATGCTTTCTCCAGATGAGAGTAGCGCATTTCGTAATCAGTAAACTTCTTACTCAGATAGTAAATGGCTTGCTCTCTTCTTCCCGTTTCATCGTGCTGCACCAAGACACATCCCATTGAAACTTCTGTCATGGAGATCGTAGTTCGAGAAACCCATGCCATCGATACGATCATCTTGATCCCTTTATAAGACGATCGGTACATCAAGCATCAAAAAGTATAATAACGAAATTGCGGAATTTAAATCTATATTAGGGATTATTCTTTTGGGACGAACCATCCGTGACGATTTCTATCATCGATGGTTCGGATCGGTTCTCCATTCATGCAGAGGCATGAGGGTAGAACTGTCTTTTGGGGAGTTAATTAATATAGATTTAAATTCCGCAATTTCGTTATTATACTTTTTGATGCTTGATGTACCAGTGTTCCGTGCTTAGCTAAAGGGCACTTGATAAGATGATCGTCGATGGCACGTTTCGAAAATCCTGATGCTTGGTACCCAGCCTTTATTTGAGTCTTGTATTTATTTTTGAGTTATGATTGTATACCTGTAAATTGTTTTGTACACCAACTTAACTGGCCTTGTAAAAATTCAATCTTTAATACAAATCAAACTTTTTGTGTCAATTGTTCAATTTTGTTAAATTTTACTTCCGTGCTGGTATGTGTGAATACCTAAATACGTCTGAATCAATTTGACCACCTCACCTGAAAATGTGAGGGGGGGGGAGAGAGACCCCGACAGCCATACCTTGGGTTATTTTCGAGGACGAAAATTCCCAAGGTGGGGAGGATGTAATAGCCCGAAAAATCACGCTAAACTATGACCTCGGGATCCGTGCCTGATCGGTCATAGGTTTGACCAAATGGAAGCCCAATAGTTAGCATGAGGTGTGATGAACGGATGAGATGTGATAAATCGAATGTCTATGTGGTGTGTGTTGTAAATGTGAAGTCGCATACACCTATCACGGTGTATGTGCTCAACACACAAGTGAGGTAAGAGATAAAAGGGTTTAATAGCCCTAAAATCAAAAGTTTGGTGGTTGAGAGAGAAGTAAAGAAGAGAGAGAGAAGAGTAAAGAGAGTAATTTAATACAAGGAGTAAATGCTAGTTGAAGAAGGGAGATTCGAGCAATAAACGTCGGATTCGACGCGAGGGATCCGCTAGAAGCAAAGCTGGAACCCTAGCCTTCCAACCATTTGATTTGAAATCAATTTGAGATTGATTCAAGGTAAAATTTTTGTGAATAAAATGCATAGATCGTAGAGGCTAAGTTGTGGTTGAAAGTGGGTTAAATCATAGGATAATGGTTTAGAAAAATAGAGGAAAAAGTGTGGAAAAAGATGGGGAAGAACAGCTCGAAAAGGGCTGAATCTGACAATTTCGATTAATCGAAATTGGGTTTCGATTAATCGAAATTGGCCAGGAAGTTGAAAAGTCAGAGGACCCCGATTTCGATTAATCGAATTGGAATTCGATTAATCGACTTTGGATTTCGATTAATCGATTTGGGTATCGATTAATCGACTGGGAACCTCTAGTGGACCCCAGGGGTTGGAGGAAATGGCTTGAGGAAAATCAACTAATCGAAATGGGATTTCGATTAATCGATTTCAGTTTTCGATTAATCGATTTGGGATCGATTAATCGATTTCAGGAACTCGACTACTCGAATTGAGAATCGACTTTGCGAAACAGAGAAAATGAAAATCTCGATTAATCGATTTGAGAATCGATTAATCGATATTGACTTTCGATTAATCGATTTTGGAAATCGATTAATCGAATTAGATTCGATTAATCGATTTTGGAATTTGATTAATCGACTGAGATAAATTATGTTGACTTTTAGGTTTGACTTTAAGATTCTTGGAGAGTCTTGGACCTTCTTTATTGCATCCCTTGTGATGTGTTTCACCTGTTATGTGGTACCATAGGTGGTACGTGTGGACTAGTGCACAAGGAGCCACGTGGGACCTTGATGCGTTGAGCAAACAAAGACTTGAGGTAGGGAACACCTTGAACATGTACTTTATTTTACAAGAGCATGTATGTAGTGATATAGATTTCAATTCAAATGTTTAAATTGCTTAAAGATTGTGAAAAGTGTGTGTGCGTGTGACACCCATAAGAGTAATGAGAATGAGCCATCCCCAGGGGATGAAGAAGTAAAGAGATAAGAGCATCAGGTGTGATGCAAGTAAATGGATACATCCCAGGGATGTATCCAAGATTGAATCATGTTGATAGGGCCTAACTGATATAAGATAGCACACTTACACGGTGAATAACTATATGTAAGGCACCGATATTTTTGTTATTTGAGGTTTGATAGGTTACCCCACCGACGTGGCGGGATATCCACGACTGACACGGCAGGATATCCGTGACCGATACGGCGTAAAACCGTAGAGGCTGCCATGAGGCTTATCCAGACATAGTAAGCACACCCTGTGGGTGTTGATTGAGACAAGTGAAACTCGCCACCAATCCCTGTGGAAAGGGCTTGGTACTATATTGTATTCCTAGGGAATACATTAAACTGCTCTATATAGATGACGATGAAGGGTATCTCATCGGGCTCGATGCTATATTGCTCGGGATTACTTAAGTTGAAAGTTTAAGTTTTTTTAGGCCTTTTCAAAGATCATTCATGAGTAAATGAAAACATAAGTAATCAACAAAGAAACGTAAATGCTTTTAACTGCTTTCATCAATAATCGTGATAGACACATCATGCATGGCATATCATGGAATATATGTGAGTTATAATTTATATGTTCAACCGTGTTTGTTCCCTATTGAGCTAGGATGTAGCTCACCCTATAGACTATACGTCGCAGGTCCACTACTAGCAGCTGCCGAGGCTTCAGGAGACGCTGATCCCGGCGAGTCGGACCTTGCGGCCGGCGAAGAATTGGAGCCACCTCCTGAGGACTTCTTCTAGAGGACTCCGTTGTGCCGCTTTGAGGGCTTTTAGAGAGATTTTGTACGGCTTGGTATGTCAAGCCTTGATTTTATTTAAAACCATGTATATAAGGAGTTGGGATTATTCTTTTGGGACGAACCATCCGTGACGATTTCTATCATCGATGGTTCGGATCGGTTCTCCATTCATGCAGAGGCATGAGGGTAGAACTGTCTTTTAGAGAGTTAATTAATATAGATTTAAATTCCGCAATTTCGTTATTATACTTTTTGATGCTTGATGTACCAGTGTTCCGTGCTTAGCTAAAGGGCACGGTCAAGATGATCGTGCTGATGGCACGGGTTTCGGGGTACCAAAATCCGGGCTATCACAGATACATCAAGAGTGATCTCCCAGGCTCAGGTGGTACCAAAATAGGTAGACTAAGGAGGTAGCTTTTGATTTTTTTGAACGCTGCCTGACAATCGTCGTTCCATTCAACGGGCGAATTCTTCCTTAGTACCTTGAAGATTGGTGTACAGATTGGAGTTAGCTGTGCAATGAACCGACTGATATATTGTATTCTACCCAGAAACCCTCTGACCTTCTTCTTTATAGATGGCGGTGACATTTCAGTAATGGCTTTGACTTTGACTAGGGTCAACTTCGATCCCCCTCCTGCTGACGATGAATCCCAACAATTTTCCTGACATGGCGCCAAATGCACACTTCTGTGGATTCAGACGTAGTTTATATTTCCTCAGCTTTTCAAACAGTTTCTGAAGGTTTACCAAATGGTCGCTTTACTTTAGTGACTTGGCTATCATGTCATCGACATACACTTCAATCTCTCGGTGCATCATGTAATGAAATAGTGCAGTCATAGTTCTCTGGTACGTTGTACCGGCATTCTTCAGCCCGAATGACATGATTCGATAGCAAAAGGTTCCCCAGGGGGTAATGAACGTCGTCTTCTCGCAATCAACCTTTGCCATTTTGATTTGATTGTATCCTGAGAATCCATCCATAAATGACAGCATCTCGTGCTTAGCCGTGTTATCAACCAAGATGTCGATGTGTGGTAATGAGAAATCGTCCTTTGGGCTCGCCTTGTTCAAATTATGGAAATCGATACACATGCAGACCTTTCCATCCTTCTTCGGCACAGGTACGATATTGGCTAGCTATATGGGTATTTGAAATACCATGAGAAACCCTGCATCATACTGCTTGATGACCTCGTCTTTGACTTTCAGCATCCATTCGGGTCGGAGACGTCTCAGCTTCTGCTTGACTGACTTCATATCAGGGTAGAGGGGCAACTCATGCTCGACCAAATCGGTATCTAGACCAGGCATGTCCTCGTACGACCAGGCAAAAATGTCTTCGTATGACCGAAGGAAGTCGATCATGCTTTTTCTTTCCTCAGGAGACAGGGACGTTCCAATTTTGGTTATCCTGGGAACCTCCTTAGTTCCTAGATTGACGTCTTTGGTCTCTTCGATAATGGGGGTAGGGCCATACTCAAAGTCGGCAAATTGGTCAAGGAGCTCATTGGGGAGCTCTTCGAAGGGGACATCCTCGTCCAGACTCATGATCCCTACCTCTTCTTGTATTTCTACAGGGAAGGGGTCGATTTCACGTGGGACGGGTATTTTGATTAAGGCATCCTTTTGTGGGACATTTTTTGGAATTTCAAATGACAGTATTTTTAGGCTTTGGATTTTTTCAATGTTTTTGGGATTTTGTGTTTTTTCCATGTTTTTGAGATTTTTATTTTCTTCGGAGATGGACCCTTGGTAAGGCGGGCTGCTGTATACACAAGGTATTATTCGCCAAGGGCTCATCTCACTTTTTATAGGTTATTTTTTTTTGGGAAACGGGTGCCAAATGTTAGGCCACTCCCTGCTTGCAGGGTTTGGGGCAAAGGTGCCCAGTTGCATACCTGAGGGGCCACTTCTTTACCTGTTGGGATGGAGGGTGCTGACTGATATGGCTCATTGGAGTCAGCCTCCATCATATTGATCCCCATTTTGTCTGAGATCATGTCCTCAAACGATAACTCAGTTTTATGGTGATCTACCACAAGGGGGGTTTGTTCAGGTACCGACCGTCGTTCCTCAAAAAGGGACAACGCGACCAAATCTATCTCCAAGCTAGGAAGGGAGATCTAGGGATTGGTGGGATGGACTGGGGCTATGGGTTTGTGTGGGATCAAATGGGTTGCCCCATTTTGATCGATCTTTACGACCCCTGCGCTGACAAAGGAATCCGTGATGTGCGGCCTAGGGCGAGGTTTCTCCTTTATGTTGATTCCTCGAGCTCTTGCAGCCGTGGTGACCCTGGCTTTCTCTTTAGCCTCTCGGACCTCTTGCTCTGTGGGCTTATATCCTAGCCCGAATCTTACTTTTTATCCCTTAGCCACAACTGGCTCTCTTCTGCCTTGTAATTTGGGTCCTAGACCCCTTCCTTTCTGATAGCCCCACTTTTGGAGCATTGCCACTGTCGCTACCATACCGCCTCCCGTTTTAGACATGATGCCCTCAATGGGTTCTGAGAGTATAGCTGACACCTCATATTCAAAACTGTGGAGGTCGACATCCGTGCGGTATATCCAGTATGTTAGGTTTCTCCACGCTATTGGTGGCCTTCTCTTTCTCATTGTGTTCCTCCCCGATGATTGTGATAATCTTATGCCTAGATGTAAATTTGAGTTTCTGGTGCAACGTACAAGGTATGGCTTCGACTTCATGTAGCCACAGGCGCCCTAATAACAGGTCAAATGAGGATTTGATATCCATGACTTGAAATAAGATGGAAAAGGTCATTGGCCCTATCAATAGCTCAAGATCAACTTCTCCCATTATTTCTCTCCTGGTATTGTCAAACCCTCTAGCGCTGGTTCTGGTGGGCCTTAGCATGCACGGATCAACCCCGATCTTGGTGGCGGTTCTTAACGAGCATATATTCAATGCAGACCCATTATCAATTAGTACCAAGGGGATGATCATATTTCTAGACTCAACGGTTATATTCAAAGATTTTGAGTGACTACCTCCTTCCTCAGGTAAATCGGCATAAAAAAATGAAATGACATTTGGAGCCATCACTTGACCAATTATCTGCCCGACTTCATCTGGGCTAACTTGGAGTGATACATGCGCATTTTTTAATGCCCCATTAATGCTTGGAAATGGAAGGGGGACGCCATCAATAGATCCCATACAGTGATATGGGCAGGCATTCTTCTCAGCTAAGTCTCCAGTATATGCTCTCGACTCATTTTCTTGAAGGGGTTCACCGCGATGTCTTTCTTTCCTTCGGGTTGGGCATGTGCTGCCGCTGGTGCTTCTGGCTGGTTTAATATCCTCCTTGACCTGGTAACAAAATCTACTGTCCCTTCTCTGCAACTACTGCCGGCATTATCATCTATTTGTTCGTAGCTTAGGGGGACCTGATGAGGATCATATGTGGGTCCCGAGACCTGGAAAGGTATGGCTGCCGGTTCTTGAGGTACTTGTACTATCGACTCAGGAGGTGTGGGTAATACTTGATTCACCACGGTGGCGGCAGGTTGGGTGGAAAGATTGGGCCAAATGGGGGTGGTAAAGCTTGAGGGTGGTGGCATTAGAGAGAGGGAGGTAAAAGTAGGCCATTGATAGCTAGTGGGTGCTGGTGGAAGATGGGGGGTCTAATGGGCCATTAGGTAATTGACCGAGGTGGTGGAATTCGCTAGTGGTTGAACTGGGGGTGATAGAGTGGGCGCAGGCCATTGATAACTGATGGGTGCGGGTGTTGGATTGGAGGCTTGGTGGCTTAAAGGGTAATCGATGGGGGTTGTGGTGTATGGTGGTAGTTGGAATGGGGCGGGCGTAGGCCATTGATGGCTAGCGGGTGCAGGTGTAGGATTGGGGGCATGGGGGTTTATAGGGTAATTGATGGGGGTTGTGGTGTATGGTTGGTATGCATTGATATTTACATAATTGATGGGTGTGGTGGATGGAAAGTATGCCCGGAGATCCAAAGGTTCAAATTGTGAGGTTGGGTTGGGGAAATATTCAGACAAGTTTAGGGGTTCAATTACCCCAACATTTCTTTCTTCATCATTCCTCGGCCATGGTGTCACATAATTCTCCCGATCACTGATATAATCGGATGGGTCAAATTCAAACTCCTCATCTTCTATCATTTCGACGGTGGGTCTGAGACCTGCTCGTCCGGTAGGGTGTGGGGGTAGTAGCACTTGTTGAATATTAGCGTGCTGAGAAGGTGCAGGGGGAATGATTTTCTCAGGATCGATCAAATCCTGGATGGCATGCTTCAATGAGAAGCAACGATTAGTAGGGTGACCTAGACCCTGATGAAAATTGCAGTGGGTATTTGGGTCATAGTTCTTTGGGATCGAGTGAGGAGAAGGTTGCGGTTGGTGGATAGCCACTAATCCCTTTTCTACTAACAGAGGCAAAAGTATACTCAAAGATTGCCCCAGAGGTGAGAATACTCGGTCGTAGCGGGCTCTCTTCTGTTCCTGGGTCATTTGCATTCCTTGCCCATTCCCCATTCTTTGCGTCTGCTTAGGCCTAACAGGTGCTAGTGGGGCTGTCTAAAATTGAAATGGGGTAGTATTATTATTGGTCCTGGTATTGACTATGTTCTGGACATCGCCCCCTATTCTCTTCTCGTTCCTCTGTTCTAAAAATCTTCTAACCCCACTGGGTCCACTTAGCACGTTCTTATTCAAATGCTCCTCCCTGATGGCGTCCTCGCATCGGTTGGCGTTTCTCACCAGATCAGTAAAGCTGGCTTGCTACTGATATACCAAAAAGTCTGAAATCACTGGCAGAGTATTCTTTGAAATCATCTCTATCTGTTCATCATCAGGTATTCTGTTCCTGACCTGAGCTTTCAATGCCCTCCATCGCCCCAAGTAGTCGTTGAAGGTCTCGTTCTGATTCTGCTTCAAACGGGCCAAGTTAGACTTATGCGACTCGACGTCTATATTGTAGACATACTGTTCTTGAAAGAGATGCATCAAGTCCCTCCATGTTTTCATCATAGACGGTTCTAATGATGTGAACCATCTTAAAGCCGGCCCGGTCAGACTCTTTTGAAAGACTTTTATTAGTAGTCTTTCGTCCTCCCCGTATTGGCACATGTCCCCGCAGTAGGACTTCAGGTGTGCAATAGGATTGCCCGTTCCATTATATTTGTTGAAGGCTAGCATTTTCAATTTTGGGGGTAGGGGGACCTCAGCGAACAGACATAAGTCTATGAAGTCCGTGGCATGGATTTCAGCACCACCCATTTTCATTAGCTGCTTTTGTATTTTATCCAACTGCTCTTTCAGCTGCTCTGATTCTTTAGACACGGGAGCTGTTTTCTCGACAATTGGCTGGACCTCACTTTGGGCCACCAGGGGATGGGTAATTATGGGAGGAAGGTTGAGGCCGGTCAAATCCCCAGCATAGGGCCCGCTATTCCTAATCTTGTCCTCTTCATACTGCTGGTCAGCATAATGTGCAGTGAGGGCGGGATTCTCCTGTTATTGTGGCATGGGTTGGATGGGGATGACATGAGTGGGGGTTGGGTGAGCCCATTGGGGGTGAGGAAAGGTTTGTTGGGTGATGGGAATTTAGTTTTGAGGTGGGGTCTGATAGGCCATTGGGTATGGGGGAAGGCTTGGAGATGGCCTTGGGGTGTGGGGCTATGGGAGAATTGGGTTTGGGGGATGACATGGGTTTGACCCAACTGTGAAGGTTGGGTTAAATGTTGGGGGTTTTGTGGAAGGTGTGAGTGCGGGATTCGGGCTTGGGCCATAACCCTTGGTCATTCTGGGTCATGGGCCATTGATAGGTTTGGGCCATGGAGCCTTGGTAGGTTTGGGCTAAGGGCCCTTGGTGGGTCTGGCCCATTGGGCCTTGATGGGTATGGGCCATGGGCCCTTAGTGGGTCTGGCCCAATGGACCTTGATGGGTCTGGGTCATGAGTCCTTGGTGGATCTGGCCCAATGAACCTTGATGGGTCTGGGCCAATGGGCCTTGGTGGGTCTGGGCCATGGGCCCTGGGTAGGTTTGGGTGGTGGGGTATTGGGCCATGGGGCCCTGGGATATGTGAAAAAAGGGGGTTTGGGCCAATGGGCCTTGGGGTATGTGGGAGTTTGGAGATTGGGCTATGAGGCCTTGGGCTAAGTGGGTAATGGGGATTTGGGTGGTGTAGATTATGAGGGATTGATGGGGGTCATGGGGGAGTGAGGCATGGAGATTGGATAGGGTATGGGATGGGTTCATGGGGTGTGGAGGAGAGGGGGTGTTTTGAGAAGCCTTCCATAAGGAGTAGGCTTGGAACATCTCCTCCATCATGGCCATGGAAGTAGGATGAGATGTGGATGGTGGATTTAAGGGGTGATGGGGTATTGATGGGATGGAGGTGGTGGAAAAATTGGGCATGGCCCCGATATAATTGGGCATGGCCATGGTAGGTGGGGGTGTATGGGGTGGATGAGGGGATGTATTGGGTATGTTTTGGGATGATGGGGGGCATGATGAGGATGGATGAGGAAAATTGGGCATGGCCCTGATAAAAATGGGCATGACTCGGATGGATGGAGGATTTTGGCGGGGGGTTGGATAGGGTGGAAGTGGTGTATGTGAATGTGGGTGGATCGGGTCTCTAGGGGGATGACGGGAATTGGGGCATGGATGTGGATTGAGAAAATGGGTTAGGCATGGGCATGGTTTGGCTAAAAGATGGAGAATGGGGGGTTGGATTTTGGATATTTTGGGGGGTATCGGTTAGGAAAATGGGGGCACCAAATGGGCTGGTAACGGTAAAGGGGGGTTGGGTGAGGGGGATGGTGGAAAAGACTTCTCCCGAATGGGAGTGGGTTAGAGAATGTGGTGGGGATGAGTCAGGATCGGTGTAAGCCGGGTCCACCACCCACGACATTCTACGGGAGTGGGTCGGGTAAGGGTGCCTTGGATATGTGACAGCCCGACATTTCCCAGTCTTTTGACTAGAAAAGGTAGCGCCATCGGATCACCTGATATGATCCTTTCATCAAGGGGTTCCTTAAATTTCATTAAAGTGTTACAAAAATGCGGAAGCAATGTATTTGAACTCTGATATTAACAAAGATGGAAAAATAACTGAGAAATAGAACTAACATATGCGATAAACAGAAGTAATGTATCTGATGTATAGCTTTTCACCGATGACGGTCGTCCGTCATCTAAACAGTGAAAAGCAACCTATACATCCACACCACATCTCCTCAAAATCTAAAAAAAACAACATATATCATTTATGTAGACCAAAATATCTTTTTCCTTTCTCTCTCTCTCTCTCTATCCCAATGCCCCATATCCTAATTAACAAACCTAACTACGGGAAGAACTCCTCTGAAAAGTCGTCTTCCCCACCGTCGTCATCGTCTTCGTCTCCCTCCTCCTCAGGCACATAGGTCGGATCAGCCGCCTACTCAGGATCGTGCTCTGCAGCTAAGATAATTAAGTCGAGGAATGAGCTATCATCCACAGCTCAGTAGAGAATATCATATTGCTAACATAAATTGGCAGTTTATCAATTCTTATTTAGAAATATTACTAGATTACAACATATGACAATTTTAACATACTGATGTTATGACTTATGCATGATGCAACAAGTATAAACAAAATCAAGCTGAAACAGGATATACATGCAGGCGAAGATCAAGGAATCAACGAGATTAAGCTCCCGAGTTACCGGGATCACTTATCAAGCTCCCGAGTTAGTGGGATCACTTGGACTGAAATATTACAAGCTCCCGAGTTAGCGGATTCACTTGTCAAGCTCCCGAGTTAGCGGGATCACTTGATACAAGAATTTCAAGCTCTCGAGTTAGTGGGATCACTTGATACAAGAATTTCAAGCTCTCGAGTTAGCGGGATCACTTGATGTACACTAGAACATGTCTAAGATATTTCAAATGATCAGGATCTGACTACTGAACACTGTAGAATACAAGATGCAATTTCCATGTATGGTTCCTAATGCTTTTTCACTATTTACGAATAACACTACAGATTTCTTATGCAGATAACACTTGATATAAAATTGACAAAAAATCAGAACTGTCATGTGCTATAAAGGACTGATTCTCTTTATCAAAAATATCAGATTTTCAGTGCTTAGCTGATCATGTTTATAAAGCATACATGATTATTCTACTCTTAGCATCAAAATGTCTATAATTAAAAATTGATATTCTATTCATAATATGATGAACAATATACATTCCCTACCTGTGTGCGTCAAGTGTGTTTTACACTTACAACGTCGATGCACAGTCAATTGTCCGAGATCATCATGCAACGCTTAGTTCTTCAAGTTTGGTTAAGTGCTCCAAGTGGCACCCTAAGAAAATGTATTTATTTTAAAAACTAATTGTTTATATATGATGCACAGATCACCAACACACACAGTGCACCCAAACCTCAACCGATACATATTTGAACCTATGTGGACCCAAGGTCCAAAGTACAAGCACAAGCACAGCACAGCCCAGACCAAACCAATGCTGGAGGAGGGTTGCCGCGGCAACACATGGTGCTTGCCGCGGCAAGTACCTTGCTGCTGCAACCCTTTGTGGTTGCCGCGGCAAGCCACTCAGCATGGGGTCTTGCAGCGCAAGCGCTTCTTGGTCTTTTTGTCTTGCTGTTTTCTTCCTTTTGTGTGCAGCTATATATATATATATATATATTTATATAGATATAATATATATAGATATATAGATTTTCTTTGTATGTAGCTATTTAATATATATATATATATATATATAGATCTAGATATGCAATATATCCTATATGTTGCAGGTTAGCAGGTTTGTAAACCTCATGACAGAGAAACAGCTCGAGCACGTAGCTCTGCCAGAGTGCAACAATCTGCACTCAGCTTCATATATTCAGAGCTGAAGTTTCAAGTCGTTTCTATGATGACCCCTTTCTTTAGATGAAATTGATAGCCTACCTTTTTGGTGAATGATGTCTATTGGGTTCGTGCTTGTTCGCTTCTACCGATTCGACTGAATCGACAAATCAGAACCAAACATCGAGTGCATAACAGCCATGCCTCCCTATAATTTTCTGATATGTCGGGCAAATTCTCAGGTTTTTGTTTTCAGGATCTGCTAGCTATACTTTCATTCAAAGTTGAAGGCAACAATTGTAGGTTCTTTGGTGCTGTCTATGTATAGCTACTTGACCTTGCGTGCATGCGCAGATCGCATGACTCATTGGAGTCGTGTATATTTGAAAGCATGCAAGTAGCTTACCAGCTACTTGAGGTAACGGCTTTATCCAAAGCCTATATAATTATATAAGGTATTACATATGAAACAAAAGAACAGAAAGAAACAAAACTTTTTTGTCTTGTAGTTTAACAGTGAAATGAAAATAAAGCCCTTTCCTTTGTTTCCCTTAGTTATTTAGTAAAGCCAAATGGCTTAACTTATGTATATAGCATATATACCACTGTTGATATATATATGCATTTAATTAATTCTAAGATCTTTTTAATCTGTTACTTTACTACACTTGTGTGTATTTAGCTTAAGGTCCCATTTCGAAGATTTATGGACTATCCTAGTGAGATCGTCACACATGACCTGACCCGACCTGATCAGACACTTACCATTACAGTGTCAATGCTGGGGATCTTTACATTCTCCCCAATTTTAGGAATTTTCATCCTCGAAAATAAGACCGGGACTATCTGGGTAATAGGTGATTGTCAAAATCAATGTGCATGATGTATGTGGTATGTTTCTACCAAATCTATCACAAAACCAGAAAAAGCATTAAACAGCCAAAACCAACAAAAAAACATTAAACAGCCAAAACCAACATCAAAGCTAGATTGGTGAGAGAAACTGAATTTTTGGAATTAACCATGCATGTGGCATCTGATTTCTGATTTCGTTTCTATTTCATGTGTTTTAATGAACATGGTCTTAATGAACATGGTGTCAAATATGCCATTTAAAAAATATCTATTCCATGTGGCACCTGTGAGGGGTATGTGAAAAATTTCAGCATGAATTTTCTACTGAAAAAGAGACCATTCACAGACAATCGTATATATCATTGACACTCCTCAACTGAGAATGAGATTACTGCTCATCATTAGTTAAGACACAATCTAAATGATAACAAGAGAATTATTATTTAAGACCAAACCAAAACTACAATGTTCAAAGCAACATTTTCAATTGACATAACACCTGTAGTATCATACCCATCAAAATTTCTACAATCATCTTAGATATATAATAGCATGCTTTATTTGACACATCATACACATCAGAATATAACATGTAGTAAATATAAAACTTAAAATATAGTGCATAAACTATGATTTTGTGAAGTGATAGTTTACCAGGCTGAGAATCTGTTTGTTGTTGGCCTGCTAAGGATATACCAGCTTCTTGTTGTTGTGGTTGTTGATAATCTTGCTGGAATTCCGGGACCAACAATGCTGCGTTGCGGGTATACTGGGAGACGTAATTGCGCGCCCTCCCAATGTAGGGGTTTGCAGTAGTTTGAAAGGTATGTTCCATCATGATATTCGTCGCTTCTTCAACATAATCGATGCGTTGATGGAGCATGTAGTGATTTCGATAAAGATTATCGAATTGAATGAGGGTTTGCTCATGGTTTTCACGCATGAGCTGAACAAGGTCGGCGGTGGTGTAGGTTCCTTGTGCCGCAAGAACCGAGTCAGGTTGAGCTTGTGGTTGTGGTTGAGGAGGAACGGGGATCTCTTGGGGTATTTCTGGTTGGTCTTGGGGAGGACGACGGGTTTGTTTTGCTTGGCGGTTATTTACCGCCTGAAAAGAGCATTGATAAATATTTCTCCAAATTGCTGGGCTAAAGACCCGCATGTTATTGGTGCGGATCTCTTCGCCAACGGGGATCTGATAGGGAATGAGATTGACACTATCAAAGTGTCCTTAAAACATGCGAGATATCAACCTAGGGTAAGGGCAGAAGAGCATGGAAGGTGACACGGTGCTTTACAGATGCTCATTGGCATACTTGATGCCTTCCCAAACTACCCTAGGGGCATTTAACCATTGTCCTTCATGGACGGCAAAAAGAGCCAGCAAGAGAGCATCTCGGTGCTCTCTCTCATGCTGCATAGGGTATAAATTGTATCGGAAGATACAGTCCAAAAACTACATCCGTTGTGGTAACTGGCTGCGACGTATGGCAAGACTATGGTCAGAAGCGGTCTGACCATTTATCATTTTCGAGGTGATGTGGTGAAATTTTACATCCCTCTACCGTGGTACTTGTAGTCCTGAAGTGACGGCCTATTCAGCACTACAATCCATTGCTTTTGCTATGTGTAGGATATTAAAATAAAATTTACGACCATCTATTTCGGTCTGTAATTGATCGACAGTAGGGGTGACGATCAGATTTTGATAAAATAATCAAACTAAACACGGATAAAACTGATTGTGAAAGGGCTGGTATAAGGCACTTAATTGTGCCTTTTCGATATAACGAAGTGACCATGCAGTCTGGTCATTCGGGGTCAGTAGCTTATCGTCCACTATCCACTTTGGTTCCATTGCTTTCGCAGCCGACCACGGAATGGGCTGTTCCGGCAGATTGGGTGGATCGATTGGCTCAGGGATGGAAGAAGAAGAGCCTTTGCCCTTTTCTTTAGCCGTGGATTTTGGGGGTTTCAATACACCTATCTTTCTAGGAGGCATGGTGTAATCGAAGAGACAATAAAAAACAATAGGATTGAGTTCTAGATCGTTTTACCTCACAAAGCACCGAAAATCAGGCGGAAACAAGAGGAAAATCAGAAAATAGAGAAATGTGCAAAGTAAATCAGAGCATTCAGTGGCTGTGGATTAGATCTGAAGGTGTGCATGCATGACTCATAGCTTGGAAGGTCGAAGAACAGGGCTATAAATGGTTTTAGTAACTGCAAATAACTGAAAGGGGGGTTTCGGACCCACCATATTCCAGCATAGTTGCCGCGGCAACACTCTAAGCTTGCCGCAGCAAGTGACTTGCCGCGGCAACACTTAGCCCTTGCCGCGGCAAGGAGGTTCAGATGTTGAAGGGGCCGGATTTCGGGGCTCCCGAGACGTGGTATTTAATTTTTTTATATTTTTGTGTTCCTGACAGTTAGGGGGTCTGTAGAAAAATATCAGTTGGTATTTTTGATGTATATTTCTAAGTTAAAAATTTTAATTTCGATGAAATTTATGCCATTTTTTGATATTGTATATATAAAATTTATAAAACTTATTATATTAACTTTATTAATGGCCTTAAACAAATTAAGGGGAGTATGTGGCATGAATCTGGGATACACCCTTGCTTAGGTGTCCCATAGGTGTATTCTTTACTATAAAATAATACTATTTTATGACATTTAATTTCTATTGGATATCAAATATGGTTGTAGGGTACCTTTATAAACTATTTACACTTACATTATAATCTAAGTAAATCAAAATTCATTCGACTAGGTGTAAATGTAAATGTGCATGCATTTGAAGTACGTACCTTATGTAAATAATTGAGGGTACTGCGCACGAATATCAGCTTCGCGCTCCCAGGTGGCTTCATGTGATTCATGATTTTTCCATTGGATTAACACGAGTGGAATCCGTTTTGTTCTCAAAATTTGATCTCTGCGGTCAAAAATCTGACTTGGTTCTTCGGTTACCGTTAGGTATTCTTGAATGTCCAACGGTTGATAATCTAACACATGCGTCGGGTCACTGACGTATTTTCTCAGCATCGATACGTGAAATACGTCGTGAATGCCTGTCAAGTGCGGAGGTAACGCGAGTTGATACGCTACTTCTCCTACTCTGCCCAATATAGGAAATGGTCCAACATAACGAGGACTTAGTTTGCCTCGTTTCCCGAACCGCATCACGCCTTTTGTCGGAGATATTTTTATAAAGACGTGCTCGCCAATGTATATATCATTTCATCAAATTAATAATATAGTTCGAATCAATTGATAAAAGGTTTATCAGGATCAAATATTACCTGAAAATCAGCACTGGTTCTTTTGAGATCAGCGTAACTCTTTTGTTGATTCTGTGCACTCTTCAATCGTTCCCGAATAACGTGAACAACTGCATTGGTGCTTTCTATCAGGTCAGGGCCTAAATCAACCGCTCTCCAACTTCTTTCCAGTTAATCGGAGATTTACATCGGCGTCCATACAGTGCTTCGAATGGTGCCATACCGATGCTTGACTGGAAACTGTTATTGTATGCGAATTCGATCAGGGGTAAGTGTTTATCCCATGATCCTTGAAAATCGAGCATACAGGCCCTTAACATGTCTTCAATCACTTGATTAACCCTCTCCGTCTGCCTGTCGGTCTGAGGATGAAATGCTGTATTGAAGTCTAACTTGGAGCCCATACCTTCTTGGAAACTTTGCCAAAATTGAGAAGTGTATAAAGGATCTCGATCCGACACAATACTTACGGGTATCCCATGTAGTCGCACAATCTCTCTCAGATAGAGTTCGGCTAGTTTCAATGTTGTATATCGCGTACTATAGGATAAGAAATGTGCCGATTTGGTGAGACGATCAACAATCACCCAAATGGCATTGTAACCCTTCAAAGTACGGGGCAAACCGAGAATGAAATCCATGGAAATATTCTCCCCATTTCCACTCTGGAATAGGCAATGGCTGTAGCAGACCAGCAAGATGTTTGTGCTCGACCTTTACTTGTTGACAAGTCAAACACTTTGTAACATATTCTGCTACATCACGTTTTAAACCATTCCACCAAAACGTTTTCTTTAGATCCTGGTACATCTTCGTCCTACCAGGGTGGATAACATATGTAGACTTGTGAGCTTCCTCGAGGATTTCTTGACCTAAAGTATGATCATCTGGTACACATACTCGTCCTCGAAATAATAAAGATCCATCCTCTTTGATTGAGAATTCTGGTTGTAGTCCACTTTGTACCCCTTGTCGGATAGAAATAAGCTCTGCATCTTGTATCTGAAGCTCTCTAATTCTATCGAAGAGTGGAGCTCGGATCATTACTGTAGCAAGTAAACCTCCATTTGCTGTTGCTCCAAGAGTGGCACTCAATGATACAATATCATTAAGTAATTTCCATCTTTGTAATCTTGTCACAAGATGAGATAGCTGAGCGGAGGATTTGCGGCTAAGTGCATCGGCTACAACATTAGCTTTACCAGGATGGTACTAATAGAACAGTCGTAGTCTTTCAAGAATTCCATCCACCTTCTCTGCCTCAAATTTAAATCTTTCTGAGTGAAGAGATATTTAAGACTCTTGTGATCGGCGAAGATTTCGAAGGTTTCACCGTACAGATAGTGTCTCCAGATTTTTAACGTGAAAATGACCGCTGCTAATTCCAGGTCATGAGTGGGATAGTTCTTCTCGTGATCTTTTAACTGACGAGAACCATATGCTATCACACGTTCCCATTGGTTCAACACACACCTAACCCACTGTATGAGGCATCACTGAAGACAACATAACCACCACTGCCAGATGGTAATGCTAGAACAGTAGTCTCTTTTTCAATTCTTGGAAACCTTGTTCGCATGCCTCAGTCCACTCGAATTTGACATTCTTTTGAGTGATCTGCGTGAGTGGTCCAGCAAGTCATGAAAAGCCTTCCACAAAACATCAATAATAACCTGCAAGACCTAGAAAACTTCGAATCTGATTACTGATGCATGGTCTTCCACTATACTACGACTTCAATCTTTGCGGGATCAACCGTGATACACCTTGGAGATAATGTGACCTAGAAAAGCGGCTTGATTCAACCGAAAGTCGACGCATTCTGAATTTTGCATATAACCGAGTCTCTCGGTGTTTGGAATGCCGACGCAGATGATCTTCATGCTCTTTGCCTTGGAATAGATAAGTATATATCGTCGATGAATACTACGATACACAAATCAAGATAAGGTTTGAAGACTCTGTTCATCAGGTCCATAAATGCAGCAGGTGCATTGGTCAAACCAAAGGGCATGACTAGAAACTCGTAGTGACCGTAGCGTGTTCGGAAAGCTGTCTTCGAAATATCTTCAGCTTTTACCTTCATTTGGTGATAACCCGATCGTAGGTCAATCTTTGAAAAGAACCGCGCTCCCTGTAACTGATCAAAGAGATCGTCGATTCAAGGAAGCGGATATCTATTCTTGATCGTCAATTTATTGAGTTGGCAATAATCAATGCAGAGGCCCATTGAACCGTCCTTCTTTTCACGAACAACACCGGTGCGCCCCACGGAGATACACTCGGTCTGATAAAACCTTTATCAAGAAGTTCTTGTAATTGCTCTTTGAGTTCTTTCAACTCTGCCGGTGCCATTCTGTATGGTGATTTTGATACTGGGTCGGTACCTGGAGCTAACTCAATTGTGAATTCAACTTCTCTGTCAGGTGGTAGTCCTGGCAGCTCATCAGGAAACACGCTAGGATATTCACAAGCAACAAGTACATTTGAAAGTGAAATTTCCTTCTTTTTCTGCTCATCACTTTGTATAAAAGCAATATACCCTTGAGCACCATCATCAAGTATTTGTCATGCTTGAATTGCGGATATCAATGAAAGAGTAGTTGACGGTACGCCATAAAATTTAGCTGATACCTTCTTTTATGGGCGAAAAGAGACAATCTTCTTTCGACAGTCAACGTTTGCATGGTGAGTAAACAACCAATCCATGCCAAGGATCACGTCATATCCTTGCATCGGTAATAAGATCAAATAAGCTATCGCTTCATATCCCCAATAATCCTTGATGGAAACGATAATCGATCGGTATACTTTATCAGTTGTGATAAATTGTCCCGTCGGAAGTGTAACATCGAGAATAAAATCAAGAGGTTCTGAAATACCTCCTAACATCTTCAATTTTTCACCAAACTGGGGTGTAACAAACGAGTGTGTAGATCCGGGATCTATCAAGACTCGTGCATCGTAACACAAATAAGCATCTTTTGGATATATTTGTAAGATACCTAAAGTATACAAACTAGTGTTAGCTAGATTACGTCTAAGTAGCAAATAATATAATAATAGTATGTTACTGGAGGAATTTAAAATATAGTATTCCTAATTTACGATATGCACCTTCTCTATCTAAAATGTTCATTAATTGAAATTTAATAATATAAAAATAATGGACAACCATACCTTGAATGATATCATGGCTAGTTCTCGCATCCTTTGCAGTAACAGCATAAGCTCGGCCTTGTACCGTAGGCCGTGCCGATCGTAATACGGGTCCTGCCTTTGCTGCTATTCCAACCATTTTCGGGCATTCTCTGATCCGATGTCCCATCTTACCACATCGAAAACATGCACCAGAAGCTTTACGACACTCATCGGTCTTGTGTGCCTTCCCACATTTCCCACAAATATTTTTGGAGGCAACTGATGAAGCCGTATAAGATCTTGTGCGAGATCCTGTCGGTCGTGCTTGAGAAAACCCAGATGTACTTCGAGCCGTTGAAAAAGATGGATTCGGAACACGTGGAATCCTTGGTGGTGCGGAGAACATCGATGGATTGTAAGGCTGTGCAGAGCTCCTGCTGGTTGGTTGAAAAGCTACGTCCTTGGAATCGTGGTCGTTTATTAATTTGACCCGCACTATAGGACTGTGGTGGAGCTTTTCTGGCCTTCTGCTTTTCATCTCTCCTTTTGAACATGGTGTCTACATCAGTTTCTGCTATTAATGCCAATTTCATCACGTGGGCATAAGTCGTCGCTTGAAACAACGAAATGCGCTCTTTGATCAGAGGTTTCAAACCTCTCTCGAACTTTTGGGTTTTCATCAGCTCGATGGCTACTAGCAACGGTGCAAAGCGAGAAAGACGCATGAATTCTGATTCATATTCTCTCACCGTCATCTGACCTTGTACCAATGTTGCAAACTGTACCTCGAGCTTATATCTTTCAGGTGATGGGAAATATTTTTCATTAAAGGCCTCAGTGAATTCTGCCCATGTCTATGGTACTCCGTGCATCCTTGTTCTTTCGACGGACTGCCACCATGGCTCTGCCTCACTTTCCAGTTTGTACGCTGCCCAACTTACTTTTTCTTCTTTGGTACAAGTAACTCTTTGCAGCACTTTCTCGATCTGTGTTAACCACTTCTCAGCTTCCATTGGGTCATGCTGACCGTAGAAACTCGGTGGTTGAAGTCGAATGAAGTCCGTAAAACCTTCGGGACATCAAACCATAAGCATGGCCATAGTGTTGACCATGGTCTCCATTAACTACGGATGGTGTCCTGCATTTTGTTCAGCACCACGAACACTTCCCATCGGTGGAGTATGAATAACTGGCGGAGTTTGCTCTGACGGAGTATGCTCTGCAACATGCTCCATTGTCATTCGACTTTCAGCCAAATGGATATTCTCACCACTTCCTGATGCACTGTTGTGTTCGTATCCGTCTATTGGAATAGTATTCGGCTCCGTACGATGAGGCAACGGTGGTCTACCTCTGCCTCTTCCACGACGCGGAGGCATCGTAACCTATTCAGATAACACGTTAATCAAACAAACAACTTGATCTAATTCCTACTTCAATCCTAAAACAGATAGTTTACCATATTTGTATATGTCAGAGTTCAGTCTCCAATGACTTAACGCCGGTAGCTCTGATACCACTTGTGACAGCCTGACGTTTCCCAGTCTTTCGACTAGAAAAGGTCGCACCATCGGATCACCTGATATGATTCTTTCATCAAGGGGTTCCTTAAATTTCATTAAAGTGTTACAAAAATGCGGAAGCAATGTATTTGAACTCTGATATTAACAAAGATGGAAAAATAACTGAGAAATAGAACTAACATATGCGATATACAGAAGTAATGTATCTGATGTATAGCTTTTCACCGATGACGGCCGTCCGTCATCTAAACAGTGAAAAGCAACCTATACATCCACACCACATCTCCTCAAAATCTAAAAAAAACAACATATATCATTTATATAGACCAAAATATCTTTTTCCTTTCTCTCTCTCTCTCTATCCCAATGCCCCATATCCAAATTAACAAACCTAACTACGGGAAGAACTCCTCTGGAAAGTCGTCTTCCCCGCCGTCGTCTTCGTCTCCCTCCTCCTCAGGCACATAGGTCGGATCAGCCGCCTGCTCAGGATCGTGCTCTGCAGCTAAGATAATTAAGTCGAGGAATGAGCTATCATCCATAGCTCAATAGAGAATATCATATTGCTAACATAAATTGACAGTTTATCAATTCTTATTTAGAAACATTACTAGATTACAACATATGATAATTTTAACATGTTGATGTCATGACTTATGCATGATGCAACAGGTATAAACAAAAACAAGCTGAAACAGGATATACATGCAGGCGAAAATCAGGGAATCAACGAGATTAAGCTCCCGAGTTAGCGGGATCACTTATCAAGCTCCCGAGTTAGCGGGATCACTTGGACTGGAATATTACAAGCTCCCAAGTTAGCGGGATCCCTTGTCAAGCTCCCGAGTTAGCGGGATCACTTGATATTAGAATTTCAACCTCCCGAGTTAGCGGGATCACTTGATGTACACTAGAACATGTCTAAGATATTTCAAATGATCAGGATCTGACTACTGAACACTGTAGAATACAAGATGCAATTTCCATGTATGGTTCCTAATGCTTTTTCACTATTTATGAATAACACTGCAGATTTCTTATGCAGATAACACTTGATATAAAATTGACAAAAAATCAGAACTGTCATGTGCTATAAAGGACTGCTTCTCTTTACCAAAAATATCAGATTTTCAGTGCTTAGCTGATCATGTTTATAAAGCATACACGATTATTCTACTCTTAGCATCAAAATTTCTATAATTAAAAATTGATATTCTATTCATAATATGACGAACAATATACATTCCCTACCTGTGTGCGTCAAGTGTGTTTTACGCTTACAACGTCGATGCACAGTCAATTGTCCGAGATCATCATGCAACGCTTAGTTCTTCAAGTTTGGTTAAGTGCTCCATGTGGCACCCTAAGAAAATGTATTTATTTTTAAAACTAATTGTTTATATATGATGCACAGTGCACCAACACACATAGTGCACCCAAGCCTCAACCGATACATATTTGAACCTATGTGGACCCAAGGTCCAAAGTACAAGCACAAGCACAACACCCCCAAAACCAATCTTTGGAGGAGGTTGCTGTAGCAACTGCTTGCTTGCCGCGGCACCCCTTTGTGGTTGCCGCGGCAAGCCACTTAGCATGGGGTCTTGCCGCGGCAACCCTTTGAGGTTGCCGCGACAACCCTGGCTTGCTGGGCTTCAGCTGGGTCTTCTTCTTGGTCTTTTTGTCCTGCTATTTTCTTCCTTTTATGTGCAGCTATATATATATATTTATATAGATATAATATATATAGATATATAGATTTTCTTTTTATGTAGCTATTTAATATATATATATATATATATATATATATAGATCTAGATATGCAATATATCCTATTTGTTGCAGGTTAGCAGGTTTGTAAATCTCGTGACAGAGAAACAGCTCAAGCACGTAGCTCTGCCGGAGTGCAACAATCTGCACTCAGCTTCATATATTCAGAGCTGAAGTTTCAAGTCGTTTCTATGATGGCCCCTTTCTTTTAGATGAAATCGATAGCCTACCTTTTTGGTGAATGATGTCTATTTGGTTCGTGCTTGTTCACTTCTACCGGTTCGACTAAATCGACAAATCAGAACCAAACATTGAGTGCATAATAGCCATGCCTCCCTATAATTTTCTGATATGTCGGGCAAATTCTCAGGTTTTTGTTTTCAGGATCTGCTAGCTATACTTTCATTCAAAGTTGAAGGCAACAATTGCAGGTTCTTTGGTGCTATCTATGTATAGCCCTTGCGTGCATCTTGTGAATCGCATGACTCATTGGAGTCGTGTATATTTGAAAGCATGAAAGTAGCTTACCAGCTACTTGAGGTAACGGCTTTATCCAAAGCCTATATAATTATATAAGGTATTACATATGAAACAAAAGAACAAAAAGAAACAATACTTTTTTGTCTTGTAGTTTAACAGTGAAACGAAAATAAAGCCCTTTCCTTTGTTTCCCTTGGTTATTTAGTAAAGCCAAATGGCTTAACTTATGTATATAGCATATATACCACTGTTGGTATATATATGCATTTAATTAATTCTAAGATCTTTTTAATCTGTTACTTTACTACACTTGTGTGTATTTAGCTTAAGGTCCCATTTTGAAGATTTATGGACTATCCTAGTGAGATCGTCACACATGACCTGACCCGACTTGATTAGACACTTACCATTGCAGTGTCAATGCTGGGGATCGTTACATTAAGGCCCAAAAATCCTCCTCCTTCTTCCCCTACGGAACGGCGGAGGGCAATATGATGCCGTTGTGCCGGCACCACAAACTATCTATTTCTTTTTGGGTTTTATTTATTATTATTTTTTTGAGTTTTATGAAATTTTTTTGAAAAACAAAGGTTCCGAGGCCTTGGAATTCCCTTTTCGGGTGGCTCTCGTACCTTAATTCAAGACCCGCGGTGACAACTCCGATGCACTTCGGAAGAATCGAAGGAGAACCTTTGATCTATTGAAGGCATGGAAATCGAGGCAAACGACCCGATCCCTCGGAATGAGCCAAAAAGAGGTTGCCCTCTTTTGACCGGTGGGGGCGTATTGGGTGTCGGAGATGGTGGGGCTTAAACAAGGCACTAAGCACACTGATCGGGGGACTCGGGAGGTGAAAAAGGCCATAGATTCGGGCTGGTGCTGTTAAATAGACCTAGCACAACTAATACCTGCGGCGGTTGCAGGCACAAAAAGATTCCAGCTTTTTGTGCTGGCGTAACTAATACATGCGCCAGCCAAAAACAGATATTCCAGAATTTTTGACAGCAGCCACTAATGCCCGAAATGAGTCTCTTTTTTTTTGTTTTTGTGGAAGCTAGGCTTTCGAGAACTGAGTAGTTTTTTTGATGATCGATTCTCTCCTTACCACACCTAAAGGTTTTAAGTCTCGTATAACTCGCTAACGCACTCCCCAAGGGTTTTAAGCTTCGGAATGGGAACCCACCCGATATACCTCTAGCGTAAGCGCTTTCTCAGATACTAGGTGGGCTGGGACTTTTCTGGATTATCAGCACTAGGGGCTGCCGCCATACTAAGACCCGGGTGTTTGTATGTGTGCCTAACCCAACCCCTTTGAAAATCTAACCAGCAAAACAAATTAATTAAGCTCCCTAACTTGGTTTAATTTTAATTTTTTTCAAAGCTTTCCTCTTTTTTTTGGAAGTTTTCTTTAGTTCAAAGATGGGGGTGATTATCCCGTGCCGCCACTACGGGCCGTCGTCCACTGTTAGGATATGACAAGAAATAAATAAAAATATGACGGGGCCAGTCAAGCGACTAGGCAGAAAATATAAAGTGCTGAACTTTAAAACCGGATCGTAAAGGCAAGTAAGAAAGGTACCAGTTAAGTGACTAGGCAAAAATTGCTGAAATTTAAAGCCGAAACGTAGGTAAGCAAGAAAGGTGCCAGTCAAGTGACTAGGCAAAAGTTGCTGAAATTTAAAGCCAAAACGTAGGGGTAAGTAAAAAGGTGCCAGTCAATTGATTAGGTAAAAATTGCTGAAATTTAAAGCTGAAACGTAGGGGCAAGTAAAATGACGTAATCAGAGGGGTGAGTAAAAAAAATAGCAAAAATACACTAAAAAAAATAGCAATAATATGTTAGAAAAAATAAAAAATAACAAGGCCATGTTCAAGGGGAAGCTCTACAAGCAACTCCCCAGCAGAGTAGCCATCTGTGCAACCGTGGGAATCGGGACGATTCCCGTCGCGACGATGCGCTCTCTAACGAAAAATAGAGTATAGAGTCGCCACCCGGAGCTTTCGGTGTCTCGGGATACCTAGTTCATTTTTATGAGCATCTAAGTGCTAAAAATATGACTCTGAATTCGGTCCATACCAAAGGCTCTAGGGTAGGGGCTTCGGTTATCGATCTGGAAGGTGTTAGGCACCCGATCAATCCGCTTAATGTGGTCTCTACTAACGGCCAAAAATAAAATGAAGTAGAAGCAAATAAAATAGCTTCCTCTTGCCCAAAAGGGTTTAGAATCCTATTTGTGCCCCTCCGTTCCTACCGAAAAATCGGCGGCATAACGACACAAATGGGAGGATGGAGGGAGCTAGAAAGAGATAGGAGAAGAAAGGGGAGAGCCGGAGCTCTTGGGCCCTTGTAGCGCCGTAGAGGAGCCTTACGTGGCTTGCTTTGATGAGCTCTTAAAGGCCTTGCATGGTGAAAAATGGGGTTCTAACTCTTAAGACTTAAAGCTAAGAGGTAGGGAAGGGAGGCTAGGGGATCACACACACCTGGGCTAAGGGTTTTGGATGCTAGAACAAGTTTGAAATGAGGTTGGGAGATTCTAGAATTTGGGTGAAAATAGTGTACAAAAGGGAGGAAGAACTTCTCACTTTGAGCTCTTTCTCTCCTAAGCAAATTTCTCAACCTCTAAGCAAAGGGGTGGGGAGCTCTATTTATAAGAAAAGGGTGGGTTAGGAGGCCACTTAGGGGCTAAATGAGTTTAACAATTAGGTAATCTCACATCTAAGGTTTTCTAGGATTTTGAGAGCTTGGAAAGGTGTGTAGATGGTTCTAATGGTGGATGATGGGGTGAGGCTTTAGGCCACTTGGAGGGTTGAAAATAGGTAAGGAATGGGTGCAACAGAACTATCAAAACACACCCCAAAGGTCGAGGTGGTCAACAAGTCAAACCCCAAACATGAAATTTGGGGCAAAATCCAATAGTTACTATTCATATGCCTGGCGCAACTAATAGTTACGCCAAGCAAATGTACAGTTAAACAGTGAAGAACAGTGCCTGAAAGTGAGCTCGCGGGGGTGGGGCATACTATTGAACCTGGCGCAACTATTAGTTGCGCCAGGCAAATCCAGAGGGAAAATGGCCTGGCGCAACTATTAGTTGCGCCATATCCCTAGGGGGGCCCACATGTTTTTACCTTTTTTTGCCCCCTGGGGTTCAGTTTGCTATATCTTTTGACGTATACCTCCGATTGGGGCGATTCTTAGATTGTTGGAAAGCTGACGACTTCTAGTCTTTAATGATATAGGAGTTGGTTGCTGTAGAGAGTCGTAGCTAGTTCTAGTGCACCCCTCCTCCTTATTGCCTGAAACGGTTAGGTTAGGGTTTGGAAAGGGTTCTAAGGGTCGGGGTTGGTTTCTAAAGGTTCAGGGTATGTTCCTAAGGGATCTAGGGTGATTCCTAAAGACTTAGGGTGATTCCTAAGGGTTCCATACATGCCATCAAAAGCTCAGAATTACACCTCTCTCGAAAGGTATTTCGATCAGGCCTTGGGCCAAATTTGGGTGTCTACAGGGGTCTTTAGAGGTAGGGCTCGGTTTGGCCCGAGCCTTAAATGGGCCAATTATTATTGAGCCTCTTGGAGCTAGCCCATACTTGGACCGATTACAAATCGGGCAGGGGCAGTCCATAGATAAACATCTGATTGTATACATGCAATTAGCTTGGAAGGGAAACAGCCTTCCAAAGATGCTAAATAAGCATATTTCTTTATCTTTTTCCCATCCATAGATAAACATGGCTAGAAGGGTATATAGCAATGGTTTTAAATTTCATCGAAATAAGATTTCTTGCATTTCAAGCATGGATGAACAAATTGTTACTTTTAGGTTTTAATGGCTAATATTGTTGGTACTTGTCTTTTCACTCAATTCTCCTACTTGAGTTTTTTTTTGTTTTTTTTTTTGTAGAAGATGCGTCCAGCAATCCCAAATAAAAAATGGATGACAATAGTAGAACGTCTGTTGTCTGAATATCTCGATGGCGTTGCATCATTTATTTTGTTTGTAAAACAAAATGTTGAGGATGTTAATTGGTGTTGTTGTCCGTGTGTTAAATGTCAAAAATTTCAAAAGCATAACCTTGAAACCATTATGGAGCATTTAATTGGTGATGGCATGGATAGTTCATACACGACATGGACGTATCATGGGGAGTCATCTTCTACAAATCGTGTCAATGTTGGGGTTTCTAGTAGTTCAACTAGTAACCAAAATAATGATATGTTCCCAAGAATGGAAGAAATGTTGAACAACACATTTGGACATGTTCATCTTGAAGACTTACCTGAGGATGAAGATGATGATCAGGATGAAGGTGATGATCAGGATCCACATGATTTACCTAAGGATATGGAGTACAGTAACTTGAAGAAACATGCATTAGAACCACTATATCCGTCATGTAAGGGTGAGCATAAGAAATTGTCAATTACAGTTGAGTTGTTGAGTATGAAGGCTAGACATCAGTGGTCTAATAAAAGTTTCACGAAGTTGTTAAAAATGCTAAAAGAAATTTTGCCCATGTCAAATACTATACCTGATAGCACCTATGATGCAAAGAAGTTAGTTAAGTCTTTGCGCATGAAACATGAGATTATTCATGCTTGTCGCAATGATTGTATATTATATTGGAGATATCATGCAGATAAAAATGAGTGTCCTACATGTGGTGAGAGCAGATGGAGACCCGTGGAAGCTTCAAAGCCAAATTTTAAACAATTACTGTGGAAGAAGTTAAGATACTTTCCACTAACCCAAAGACTTCAAAGATTATACAGTGTACCATGGATTGCAGAGACGATGACATGGCATGCAAATGCAATTGAAATTGAAAGTTACATGGGTCATCCAGTGGATTCTTCAAGTTGGAAATCAATCAATGAGTGTTGGAGTGACTTTTCTCTTGAGACACGTAATGTTCGTTTAGGACTTGCAACAGACGGATTTAATCCTTTCAAAAACAAGAGTAATTCTTATAGTTGCTGGCCTGTTATGATTGCTCTATTTAATCTTCCTCCATCTATGTGTATGGGAAAAAAGTTTACAATGTTAACTCTATTAATTCCAGGATCAAAAGGTCCATGGCACAACATTGATGTCTACTTAAAGCCACTGATTGCAGAGTTAAATGAATTATGGTCCGCTGGTGCTACAACATAGGACTCTTATAAAAAATCTATATTCAACATGAAAGCAATTCTATTATGGGCTATACATGATTTTGCAGCATATGGGCATCTTTCGGGATATAGGACAGCGGGAAAGTATGGTTGTCTTGTTTGTAGTGAAGAGGTTGATTCGGCATGGTTATCACATGGAAAGAAATATGCGTACATGGGCTACGGAAAATTTCTTATTGACATGAGTCATCCTTTCAGAACTCAAAAGTCACAGTTTAATGGGAAGGAAGAACATAGAAAGCATCCCCGCCGGTTGAGTGGTTCTGAAGTACTATGCAAAATGAGATGTATCAAAACAGAATTTGGAAAGGTTGCAAGCAAGAAGAGGAAGAGATTCGAGACTGAGCATGAAAGAGCAGTGCATGGTCAAAGAGATCAATCCTATATGATTTACCATATTGGAAGGTGGATAATTAATATATTTTATTTTTCTAATATGAAATGTATACTTCACTTCACTCAAATATTAATACATGTCCTTTATGTTTGTAGGATATTCTTATTCGTCATAATTTAGATGTAATGCATGTGGAAAAAAATGTCACAGAGAACCTAATTGCAACAATTATGGACACAAAGGGTAAAACCAAAGATGGTGTTGAAGCACGTTATGATCTCAAAGATATGAATATAAGGAAAAATTTGTGGCCCGTGGAAGAAAATGATAAATTGTATTATCCTAAAGCTCCATTTTGCTTGTCATGAGCAGAAAAAGAAATAATTTATAAAACCTTATACAATTTGAAGGTTCCTATTGGATACAGTGGAAATAGGAAAGACAAGGTATGTTTGAAGGAATTCCAACTCAAAGGCTTGAAGTCACATGATTATCATATCCTCATGCAACAGTTACTGCCAGTCTTGCTGATGCATGCATTCAAGAAAGAGAAACCATTGAGAGCTGCTATTCGATAATTGTCAATATTTTTTAATGTCCTATGTTCCAAGGTTATCTCTCATGTTGACCTTTTGAACATGAGAAGGCATATAGTCGAAATACTATGTGTATTTGAAAAGTACTTCCCACCGTCATTTTTTGTTTCTATGATACACCTTGTTGTTCACTTAGCAGAGGAAGCGCTTGTTTTCGGACCTATCCGATATCGATGGATGTATCCTTTCGAGAGGTAAATTATAGCAGTAAAATTAATAACTTCTTTTAGTTAATAACGTTAACATTGATATCTAATTGAAAAAAATGTGCAGGATGATGAAGACATATAAGCATTATGTGAAAAATCAGACATATCTAGAGGGGTGTATTAGGAGCAATATCTCATGAAAGAATGTATGAGGTATTGCATGGAATATATGCCAAATTCTAGCAGAGGAAGCCATAAGAAAGGAGAAAATGCGTTCGTGGAACAAGATGTTGCTTTTGGGTACCCTATCGATGGAAGTGGAAAAACTTATGTTCTTCAACACATGCAATATGAACAAATATGTAGTGGGTTCTAAAGCATTATCCAGAAAATATTGAGTGGGAAAAGTAAGTAATTTATTATATATTTTATTTTTAAAATAATATAATATAATTAAGAGTTAATATTTACAGGAAGTACCAGGCTTATCTTCAAGATCACAAGTCAAGCAATAAGCATCAGAGGGACAACTACATTCCTTGGTTAAGAAAAGAATTAGAAAATGAAGAAAATTCTATCATGAAGAGCCTTGCTGATGGTCCAGACTTCAATGCCATATCATATAATGCTTACATGATCAATGGTTATTAGTTTTGTACCACACAATCAGAAATGAATAAAAGCACACAAAATAGTGGAGTATCCATGAAGGCTTTAACTAACTTCAGGTCAAGTGCGAAAGACAAGAACCATGTGGAAGAAGAAGTTACTTATTATGGTATTATCAAACAAATACTTGAGTTGGATTATAGTTACTTTAAAAAAATAGTCTTCTACTGTGACTGGGCTCGTATAGAAGATAAAAAAAATGGTTGTGTTGTTGACCTAGAAACTGGGTTAGTGTTTATTAATCTTAGGAGATTTATGAGGATTTCACATGAAGATGATGAGCCATTTATTCTTGCCTCTCAAGCCACTCAAGTCTTCTATTGTAAAGATCAAACTAGGAATGATTGGTATGTCGTATTGGATGCTCCAAAGAGATTGACTCGGGATGTGGATGCCTATGAAGATCTCTTAGCACTTGAAGGAAGACCAAAAGCAGATGCTTTAGCAACTGATGTTGTGGATGAGGACGAGGACGAAGATTAATCTAGTTCTTTCATATTATTCACTTAAACCTTATTTCTTCTATCCAATAATTGTAACAAAAGAATTACTTACATTTCTTGCTGTTGATTTTCTCATTTTAATATTGTTATAAGTTAGCTATAATTTTCAATTATCTTATTAATGCATTTTATATCCTTAAATGATAGTTTAATCAACAACTAGAGTTTGCCAATGTTTTCAGCAAAAGATAATGACATAGTTTGGATCAGAACCGACTGGATCTGAATCAGTTGGAACTCAAGAGAGTGGTTAGTCTATTATTTTCTATTGTTTGGTAAATGTTATTTATAAATTATTAACAATATTTTATTTATCCAGGTACGCGTTTGAAAATTCAGATGAATGAACATGGGCAGCCTGTTGGAGATGCTTCAACTCAATTTGCCACATTTGTTGGTCGGATGACGAGGACTCATTGTCCACCTACATATGAGTCTTGGAAAATTGTACCTGTTTCTATAAAGGAGAAAATATGGCGCTTTGTCTCAGTGAGTGCATGTTGTTCATGTCATTTTCATTTAGTTATTCTACAAATAATTTTGATATCATTTTATTTTCATTATAGGATAAATATAATGTTCCAATTAGTCAAAAAAAGATGGTCTTAACGAAAGCGAATTTAACTTGGAAGCAATGGAAACATGACCTTCGCACCGTTTATGATAAATATGAAACGGACGCAGAGTGGATGAAGTATCGACCAAAGAATATGAAGGGAGATAAGTAGAAAGTGTTTATTAAAATGTGCTCGACAGAGGAAGATGAAGCACGCCGAGAAAAGGGGAAGACTTGTAGGAAAATGATGATGAACCCACACACCACTGGTAGACGAGGATCAGCTAAGATGGCAGAAGATATGGTAAAATCTATCACATAAATTTTTAAAATAAATTTGTTAGAATATTCACAATTGCTTATGGCCTTATTATACAGAAAAAGCAGAGTTCGACTAGTATAGTGAAGAGGACACAAATATTTTTAGCCTCTCATACTAAGAAGGATGGGACGTCCTTAGGCACACAAATAGTAAGATTATTTTAATTATTCATTTGCCATTGATAAATAATTAATATTGATCTTTAGTATCACTATATTTAATCATTATTTATTTATTCAGGATGAAATTAGGAGGCTTGGCTTATCTGATCCATTCCTCGGTGAAAAAGATTTAGATAATGACTCAGTTGCTACGGTTTGTGGGCGCTATGGAAGGGGCAACATACGGGGTATGGGCACGGGTGTATCTAAGACCTCCATTCAAGCATCCTCTCAGGCTAGGGAGATTGCTCGCCAGGAAAAGATAGCACGTGAGAGCATTCAATCACAGGTTGATATGCTTAGACATGAGCTTGATGAAGAGCGTAGAGCACACAAGATCCTTGAGGAAAAAGTGAATTTACTATCACCTCTAGCTCCTTCTAAAGGGACATCTATATCGACATCGGTTGACCAATTCGATTCTTATCAGGTTTAAATTCAATGTTATGAAATAATAATCATTGAAGTTGTCATTCTCATATCTTATTGAAAGTACTTTTGCATTGTTGTCTTAGTCTCTCTTAAACTCTATAGTTTAAAGGCTATAATTTTTGTAGGGAGCGCGACCGTCATCGGTTCAGCCCGAGATACTTGTGAACCAACCATCCATGTGTTGTCTATTGAAAAATTTAAAGAATAAAGCCATTGCACTAGGGCGAATGCATAGAGAGGAGACAACGTTAAGAGATTCATACGCCATCATAATTGATAATATTTTCGAGATCAATACAGAATTATATGCGAGCGAATGAACATTTGGCGATGTTACAATTGGTGATGTTATTACTTGGCCCAAGGGACTTGTAGATTTTATTTGATCTTGTTTAGGGGTAAATTTGATTCTATTTTAATGAGTGATTTTATTTTCATAAATATGTTTATATTTCCATCTAGCCTACTCACATCATGCTCGATCCAACTCGATTGCGCAATCATACTTTATTATCTATATATATATATATATATATAATAAATCAGAAGTTGAAGTTCTCACTTTTCTTGTTGCAGCCCAAGCCCCAAAATGCAATGGAGGAACAATAAAGATCAAATGAAGAACTTCGATCAAATGAGATGATTTAAGAACATTTGCGAATGGTCTGCTTTTGACATGCCATAGCTATTCGGAGGATATTTTTTTTTTTGTATTTGGAGAAAATTGAGAAGAAAAAAATCAGAACTCTGCACTTTCTCATATCAAATGCTTGCATATGGATTAAAACAATTTGACTTGGCAGATTGGATGTATTTCTAGTCTCTATGATAGGTGTTTATATAAACTCTTGAACGTGTGTAAAAAGGGGAATAAGATTTATGGTAAAATTAGAGAACACCTAATGTTGGATGTGGATATGTTGAGGAGTATGAATGTAATAGTTTAGAGTTTTAATTTTTTATAGACTTGCAACTCATTCATTGGGTTATCATTAGGTGTGTACATGACTACATGTCTGAAGCACATGCACAACTAATGTTTAACATATGTGGAAAACACCTAATGTTAATTGTGTATATGTAGATGCACATAATTGTTAAAGATATGGAATGAGTAGAGATTCTTATGTTTTTCTATTGATTTGATTTGAAGGTTCCGAGGTCATTCTCCTAAGATTTAGGGTTTTGTTAGTCAATTTGTTAAACATTTTTCATTTCACAATGGTTAAAGAATTTTTATTTTGCTTTTCTTTTCGGTCAGGTTTTGACTCTCTGATTTGAATTTCCTGTAGAAGAAGATTGTGAGATCTGCTTTAAGCTGTGTCATTTTCTTGCTGGGGACATTGCACATTTCATTTCAACAGTTTCCATTTAAAGCTTCTAATCAAGTTACATCTTCATCATGCACACCCTTATTGCTCTTCTCGAGATTCAAAATTTCAGAGTTTTCTAGATATATGGGTTTCAAAGATCAAGTCGGGTGAAGAAGAAGGATTTAAAAAAAAAAAAGACCGAAAAATTGGGGTTAGATGAATACTAATCTGCAATAGAAGAGGGGTAAGCAAGACAAGGGGTGCGATGGTGAAGTGAAGGTTGTTGTCACGGTTAAGGCTTCCAAGGAAATCCCGAGGACTGCTCTTGCTTGGGCTTTAACACATGTTGTTCAACCCGGGGATTGTATAACACTACTAGTGCCCAACACATGGGTCTGGTAATTTACTCTTTGTTTTTTGTTCTATCGATCTTATTTGGGATTATGCTTATTTCAAAGACCTTGTATCTATCTATCGATCTATACATCTATATATACGTATAGATGTATATATATTTCAAAGACCTAAGAAGTGGAATGACAAGCTTGATACGGTCTTTAGCTGCCCTTTCTACAACCATGGAACCAGCATTGAGTGCTGCATGTAAGTATATATATATGTGTGTGTGTGTGTGTGTGTGTAGTTTACTTCTCCCTTTGCATGCAGAGTTGGTAGAAGACCATCTTTGCTATGAGAAGGTATTCATGTTCATTGACTGGTCCATCCAATTGATAAGTTCCCATCTTTGCTATGAGCAGGTATTCAAATGCACTGTCGTTAATAAAATAATCAATCATCAATCATTTAGCATTCTTATTCTTATCATTCCTACAAGCCATATATATATATGTATGTATATATATATATATATATATATATATATATATATATATATATATATATATTACAACAGTTTAGGTCCCAGGACCACAGTATTTGTATTGGCTTTTATCACCTACGGATTGCCCAACTCATTACATGCAGTTATTTAGTTTTGAATTAATGTTTTGAAATAGTTAATAAGGAGCCTTCCTCAAGCCCTTCTCTCTGTTTGATTTATTTAGTTCAAAATTATTGCCAAAAATGTCCTACACATTTGTAACACAAATGTTAAAATTTTGTAAGATGTGATGGGAGTAAGCTAAAATAAGCTAACAAATCGTCTAAATTATACGAGATAATGTTGTAGAAATTAATCAAATCGATTCGGCTACTAAAGTTGAACATATCTTAATTTTATTAATTTCCACCACCTTTTGTCTCTCATCATTGATGACTCTTGATACCTATGCTTTAAGCAATGGGGAGCTATTATTATCAACTAGAATGCTCGACAATCACACGTAACTCAAATTTGTCATCTCATGTTTACGGCTAATCGAATATGTACTTTGATCATCATCATTACCATGGTATGGAATTTGGATCCTTTTTTGTTTCAATTTAAAGATCTCAGCCTCAGAAATTTCATCTAAGAACTGAATTGAAACTGTAGGGTTCAGATAAATTATATGGGCAATGAAATGGGCCATCGGAATATATCTGGGTTGCAAGGTAAGTAGAATCTTGAATTATTTGTCTCCAAATTCTCATATAAAACTACAGTATAGCGGTTCTTATTTCATCTATTTGTGCTGATTTAGAGCAAAATGAGATTGAAGATCCTGGCAGATCTTCTGAAGCCTCAGTGGGATTGAATGATTCAGATAGCATAAAAGAGGAAACCCATTTAGTTACATCATTGGACAGTGAAGATTCGCAAGACAACTACAAGACGACGTCAACTTCTGTGAATCCATTGGGAGTTTTTGATCATCAAAATCAGATGAAGGCATCCGATGGAAGGGGTTAGTGGTTGCTTTTAACTGCAATTATTATCTTTTTGTTTTGATCATGCAATAAAATGCATTGCAATTTATTTATGTACCCAAGTGTCTCAATGTCTGTTTTTTACGTTATCTGACGCAGAAACAATTCCAACTAGCAGGTATATAAATTTTGTTGTCATGGCAGGTATACAACTTTTGTTTGTAACGGTACGGAGGACATGAATCAGTGATCGGATTAGAAAGCTTCAGGAGCTTGTGCCCAATATGGACAAGGTAAATCAATTTGTACTTTTAGGCACATCTTATTCCATTGATGGTGTAAGATCATTTAAGCACCATTTTGGTGTTTAATTGATGATCAGGAGAGTCAGGTCCAAGTAAATTATAAGTAAAAAAATACATCATATTAGCTTTATTTTTGTTTTTGTTTTCTTCCTTTGACCAAAATTTCAAATTGATTATTTATTATTATTATTATTTTAAAATCAAATTCATGATGTAAAGTTTGTTTCATATTGCTCTTTTCATTAGGTTACTGTAAACAGAATTTTTTTTGTTAGGTCGACCAATATTTGAAAATTGGTGATGATTTGCAAGCATACATATCTCCTTTATTCAATGGTAGAGATTATGGCTCCACAACTAATCAACATGCAGCTACATCCTCATTGTTCGACTTGATGAGTGCCTAAGAGATAAAACTAAACAAGCAGAGTACCACAACACGCTACTCCAATACAATATCCAACTGCTAAGAGATGTGTATCCCTATGTTAATATCATGTATGCAGACAACTACAATGCAGCCATTCGTTTATTTAACAACCCTATTCAATATGATTGCCTCTGCTCTAATTTAGCTATTAAAGAGCATTCACTTTGCCTCTGCTCTGATTTAGCTACCTATTTTCAGACCCCAACGCTCCGCATTTTGGTCTTCCTATGTCCATACATTGAATCCTATTTCCCTTGTCACGGTGATCCCGTTACTCGAATCTCCTACTTCCTCTCCCACACCTTGAATGTAATTAAAACTCCTTAAATGTTTCCCATTCATTTTCTACAAATAGCTTTACCGAAATTTTTGCATTTCGAGAGTTCTTCTTGCTCTCTGGATCTAGATCTCCTGCCTCTCTCTTACTACAGATCGTTGGGTTTTCCACTCATTTTCAGCAGGTATTTAATTGATTTTAATGTTATAAATTTCAATATTGATTTTAGCTTCTGATTTGATCAGTTCTCTTCTATTTTTGAGTCGTTTTCTGTTGTGCATAATGGAGAAACTTTTATTGTTGTTATTATTGCATTTTTTTTTGAGGAAGTAGTGGAGAAAATTAATGAATAGTTAAGGGAAATAAGTTTCTTGATCTCATTTGCATGTTCTTTGTCAAATTTATGATTTTTTTTTAATAAAAACTGTTGATTCTTTACGAAATGCTTGTTTATTGCATTGTATTTGTTCTGGAGATGATGACATTTTGTTTGATCTTATGAACAAATTGGTTTTTATAAGCTCTTTCTTTACCAGGAGAATAGTTTTAGGGATATTCTTCAAGGTTTAATAGGAAATTTGTTGTTTTATTCGGACAACTAATCAATTGGTATATAAATGGGAAGTGTATGATCTGAGCTTGAGATGCGGAGAATCGTACTTGAAGCTGCAGCTGCAGTATTCGCAATTAACTTAGGGTTTTACGAAGGTAATGCATATGCTAGAGATCGGTACGGGGTTGAATCCGTGAAGGAGAAAATACTACAGAGGAATGAAATTGTTCCGAGCAGAGAAGAACAGGCATCTGCGCTGTCTAGAAGCATCGTGGATAGCCCTTTTGACGTTCTTGTGGTCGGAGGTGGCGCAACTGGTTAAGGTGTGGCACTAGATGCTGCAAGCCGCGGGCTGCATGTTGGGCTAGTGGAGAGAGACGATTTCGCATCTGGTACTTCATCTAGATCAACCAAGCTTCTTCATGGAGGTATGCTTTTTTTCTCCTTTTCTTGGTTATGCTCTTTAATAGCTTTTCTTGGTTATTTAACAACTCACTTTGCCTCTGCTCTGATTTAGTCATGCAATTGTCGGAAACATTCACTCCAGATGACGCGTTCCTATTTGATCTGCAATCAATATGCGACTTGGATCACATTCAAATGATTGCCCTTTCTAAAGAATCACTTTCTTTTGATGAGGTACCTTAATTATGTTCTTGGTATTATGATTTTTGATTTAGAAGCTAACTTTACGGCCAAAATGCTGCTAGCTTGCTTTGGTCATCATTCTATCTGGTTTCTATTAGAATCCATTGCTAGAATATATTGGGTGTACCTAGTCTAGTTGGGTATGTGAGTAGTGGTTTAGCCTCATGTATTTTCCCCCTCTGTGCTCTTGATATATGAGAGATTGGATGTACCTAATATAAATACTCATAATAGAAAGGGGTTTGAGTTAATAATAATAATAAGTCAACCCTAATTTCCTCTTTCGGCCAAAATTATCAGTTTCGGTCCCGATCGAATTGATAACTATGGACTGAAATTTCGGTCATTTTTGTATGGGACCCGATTTTTTTTATTTTTTATTTTATCTTTTTTTATTTCACTTGTACTTAAGGGGTAAAAGACCTTTAGGTTGTGTACTATTTTGTTCAGCTTTAGGTTCGCCTATTTTGTTTATTAAAGTCATTATTTTTAACTTGAAATATATTTTATTATATTTTATTATATTTTCTATTAATAGAATTAATTTTATTTTTATTATTTCAGGCGAAGCTTTCTGATTTGAAGCTCACCTCAAATGGATCACTAGGGGACGGAGACACTTGGCAAGGGAGGTGAATCAAATTTATATTTTTTTTCTTTTATTTTGAAAATGGGCCATGGGGTCCTTAGAGTTTAAAATGTTTGGCTGATTTGAAATGTTGAATCATAGGTTGAGATGCAATCTTTTATTTGAATAAAAGAATTGGACATTAATTTTTTTTATTAATGGTATTGCATAATTTGCATTTGAGTTGAATGGATGTGTTTAAATATTAGATTAATAATATTTTTTCTTTATATAATTTTTTTTAAAGCATTAAAAAAAATTATTAAAAAAAGCATTAAAAAATATATAAAAAAATTGCATTAAAAAAAAGCATAAAAAAATTGCATTAAAAAAAGCATAAAAAAAATTGCATAAAAAATCGTCGACGTAATTTTTTTTTTTTTTTTTAAAAGTATTTTTTTAAAAAAAAATTTGCATAAAAAAACCACTACTCAAAGCAGTGGTGTTTTTTCTATGACTGTTAAGAGCAATCGTTGTTGAAGTTCATAAACCACTGTTTTGTATAATGGTAAAAAAAATCACTCATTTTTTTACAACTGTTTAGGATAGTGGTTTTAAAACCACTGTTTAAGGCAGTGGTTTTTTTGGCTTTTTCATGTAGTGAACGAAAACCCCTTTAAAACCATTGATTGTTGCGTCGCAGATGATGTTGTTCGTGTTTCACCCCGATCTTCCGTAAAATGGATCGTGAGATCATGTCATACACGCATACCTATCAAATGAATATTTTTTTATTCCACATATCACAGACCCACACAAAATGCCCCTTGAATCCTGACACGCATCACACTCAAACATGATTTTAGAGTCATTTTTTGGGGAACTGTGAGAAGTGAAATTAAAATTTGATCGCCTGATATGTGAGACATGATCTCAAGATCCATTGTGTGGAAGATCTGGGTGAAGCACAATCTCTATTATTTGATCTGAAGCAATCAATGGCTTTGAATGGGGTGCACACGGGGACGCTTTAGAGATTGTGTGAGCGCTAATAGACGTACCCTATTATATATTACAAAATCCTTAAAACCAAAGATTTTAAAATTTTGTTAGTGTAAATAAAAAATAAGAAAACATAAATAAATCATTAAATTGATTTATACTTTTCCTGTCAAATTAAATGCATGCTTAAATAAATCAAAGGTAAAGTAGTTTTTTTTTAAATTGAGATTTAAGATTATTTTGAATATATATTGTGCGAATGTTCACTACGTGAAAAAGCCAAAAAAATGACTTCCCTAACCAATCGTGTTTTTCAAAAACGCATGCCTTCTGATCGAGAGTCAGTTGTAAAAAAGTAATCTTTTATCACATGCAGCGATCGTTTATGAACTTCAACAACTACTGCTCTTAACAGTTATAAAAAAACGACTAATTTGGGCAGTCGTTTTAATGCATTTTCCTTTTAAAATGCTATTTTTTTTATAAAAAAAAAATTTTTTTTATGCAATTATTTTTTTAAAATACTTTTTTTTTTAATGCTTTTTTTATTGCAATTTTATTAATTTTTTTTTAATGCAATTTTTTTATTGCTTTTTTTTTAATGTTTTTTTTAATGCAATTTTTTTACTATCCAAAAGTAGATAATAATCTGACCAACCTTCAGGTTATAATACATTCATTCACACAATGCACAACTCTTTGGAACACTTCATCAATTCTGCAAGTTGTGGTACACATTGCCATAGCATACGCTCGGCCCAAAGATTATGCCACTAAACGATTTCTATTGTCTGATGAAAAGCCCACAAGAGCCTTCATATGAATGGCTAAACAGTATTTTGACAATTTGAGGCACAAAATGTTCTCTGATCACAAGCATGCATTTTGAGCCGAGTCCCATTTACACGTTGGCCTGCCACCTGGATGTCTCAATTGATAAACTGGGTGTTCCCATGTGCTGCTGGAATTTAATGACACATGCACCACATCTAGCGGATGGCTCATAATCAAGGGGAGGGTCTAACTTAGGATCAAATTTAGTGCATCTTATGCACCATGGATGGTGCCAAAGACATGCTGCATTACTGATAGCATTCCAACCTGCTGATAGCTTGGATGCAACATTTGCCCTAAATAGTGCAACTGCTCTGCATCTATCTTCTACTGCGATCTAATCATGAGAAGAAGACTTGCACGTGAAATAGTCTTCACTGATGCAACTGAAAGCAAAAAAATTGAGGTACATTGAAATTGAAAGAACACAACATGTTTAACAATTAAAAGAACAAAAACCACTTAAATAAGTAAAAGCGCACACCTTGTTATATAAAATACAATCCAGCTTCGTAATGTTTGAAGTGCATCATTCATGTTTATGTTTAAAGAAGAAAAAAACAATCTAAGTTGATAGGTCCTTAATAAACCCCGAAAGGAAAAAAGAAATAAGGGAGGACAAAAATATATATATCCAAAATCTACACTTCCCAATTCTCAGTTTCTCATAGACTATAGAGCCAAACAACGACAATTCAATTGAGTAATGCTCAAAAAGGGTATCGGCCCCTGATTGATTTGTCCCTTCTGGAATCGTCCTATGATAGCAAACAAAATGTGTCACGTAAGTAGAGAGGACTCGACAAAATCAGACAAATTAGTTACTTACGTGGAACCTATATATAAGTTTATCAGTGACATCCATTATCTCCTTACATTTCCTCCCAATGCTTATCTGAATAGAATTTCATGGGAACCAAAATCATTAGACTCCATGAGAAACAAGATGGGAATGCAAAAGGAGAAATCACATTATGGATCAAAGTTCAATGTTTTGACTATATAATTGGATTGTGAGATGGTAGGAGAGAATTAATCATGTCAAATCCTAAAATCAGATGCTGATTTTTTTTTAATTTTTTTTTATAAGAGATGCTGAAATTGAATCCAAGATTAAAAATAGAAAAATGAGCATATTCTCATACCAAGGGATACATGAATTGCATTTACTCCACAAATTCTAATGGTGGAAATCAATCAAGCTCTTAGCTCAGCTCAGCTTGGCTCATTTCACATCGAGCTACGAGTCAAAGCATTCCACACATCTCATGGTATGCCACAAGTGATATTAGACAGTGTAGCAAGATTGATACTCAATTAATTATATAAGATTCATGTCTAAATTTGTTGCTTTTCTCACTACGTCAAAATGGAGAAACAACCACTCTGGCAAAATAAAATAGACCACTGCTTAAAATAGTGGTCTAATATTCCACTCCCTCAAACGGTAGTATTTAAAGTTAAACCATTGTCCCGTTTAAATCTCATGCGAAAGTTATCGGGCCGACCCAGAAGAAAGCCCTTTATTATTTATTTATTTTTCGTGCCATATTTCTCTAACAAAACTGCCTCCACCTCTTCACCTCCTCCCCTCTCTCACTCTCTCTCCCTCTTCGAAACCCTAGCCTCCATCTCCCTCTCTCTTCTCTCTAATGAAATCCCGTGGTTAGGGTTTGAAGAGCCGATGATCCTCTCTCGTCGAAACCATTAGGGTTTGAACAGCTATGGAGCGTCGAATTTGTGGTTAGGGTTTGATCAAGTTTGAGCATTGGAGGATCGAATCTGTGTATGCATCTTCACCTTTTCTTTCTAATTTTTTGGTTTTTTATAAGTATTTGTGGATTGGAGGATCGAAATCGAAGCTATTCCAGATCCTTTCTCTTTCTCTGCTCATCCATCTCGATTTTGCATCTCATTTTCCAGGTTTCTGTTGTAGAGGCGGTTGATAAGGTTTTCTCTGAACCAATTCGACCACATTTTGCCATCGCATGCATTGGAAGAAACATCAACTTGAAAAAGGACTTGGTAGATTCGAAAGGAGATGAAGAGATCGAATCTAACTAGTTGAGGACCTAATCTGTATGTTTCAAATCTCAGATCTGATCTTTCTCGCTCTGATGATCTCATCTATGTAATTTTTTTTTTTGAAAATCCAAGCTCTGATATCCACCGCCTGATCAATGTGATCACCATACCTTATCTGATCTCCACCGCCTAATCAATATGATCTCATCTATGTAATTTTATATCTCTGTATTTCAGATCGGTCTATTAGAGCCCAGCCCTAGAGGCCAAAGGCTGAGCCCTAGCCTGGCCCAAATGCTGCAAGGTCTAAACTGGCCAAACCTTAACCTGGCTCTGCTAAGGCCAGGCGAGGTTTCAGCTTGATAAAAAAACACGACTGTTATATTTATTAATTTTTTTGTTGATTTATTTAGGATTTTTTTTCACAAATTTTTTTTGCTAAATCAGTAAAACATACTAGTATTAACTTTCGATTTAATTATGTAATCTAAATTCTAATTAATCTAAGTATTATCTTTTAATTCTGTAATATATGTATTTAATACTTGTTTCTTATAGATTAACAATATTAACTAATATAATGTATTAGGCGTTTAGAAATCTCATGATTCATTTAGAAATCTCATGATTCCCCGGAAGCTTCGTGACAGAGAGCTTAATAGTCTGATTTTTTTATGCTGATCGTATGCTGATTTTTTTAAGCTTGTTACTTTGAAATAGTTAGTAGTTGTAGACCCAACCCAGGTAGAATCGGCAGTGTTCCTTGCTTTAGTAGCAGTGAATTATCTATGCTGCAGAACAAACAAATTCCTTTTTCAAACAAATGCTAAGAACGAAAAAAAAAATCCTGGATTCCGGTTGCTTTAACTTCAATCACCTCCTTTATATTTCACTTGTAAAGAGAAAGATTCAGAAATGTATTTTCACAAGAACTGGGAGCTCTGTGCCGTTGGCACCCTTTATTGAGAACAATGAAGTAGGTAAAGCCATTGTGATAGAGGGCAACAGGTCATCTCCAATGCTACCTCGATGTGGTGGCTCGTGTGCCAAGGGTCAAGGTGTTATAAGTGTCCTGAACACAAATTTCTAAAAATTTCAATACGGCGGCCTGATTTTAAGAAAATAAATTATTAAACAATTTAAATATATATATAGTAAAATAAAATTGAAGGGAATCCTAGAGAGCTAATAAATAAACCTACACATAAATAGATGAAAAGTATACATAATGTATGTCGTGAAGTTAACTTAAAATATTATAGATTATGTAAAGGGTTTTCAATAACTAAAGTCTGTTCATTTAAAATTTTCTAACCTAACATATTATATAAACGGTTTTCAAGCACCAAAGCCTTTTCATTTACAATTTACTGACTTTACGATTTTTGCTAAATTGGCACCTCTTTTTTCCATGTTGAAACTAGGCACACTTTGATGGTAGCAGGTAGAATTTTTTTGCACATATCCTAGAAGTGCCGTGTCATGTTGAGGAGTGTTCAAGTGCCAAAGAGTGTCCAAGTGCGACCAAGTGTCGGCAGGGCAAAATTTCCAAAAGTAGAAGTGCCTAGGTAACACTGGTCATCTCCCCATTTTGATACTGTTTGCCAGGTTATAATTTCTTTTATATTGCTTGCAAAAGTAAAATAACACTTGGCAAGAGATGTTTCCTTTGATTTTATATAGATCTGACCTGACCGATTTTTGCCCAACCTGACCCAACCTGACGGGACAAATTTATGTGCCTGACCCAGTAAAAAAACATGGTTGGGCCAACCTAGTCCATTGACCATATATAGGTATACAACACAGTCCTAAGGATTCCAACTTTACCAAGGTTGTTCTTACTGGCAGGAGCTCGTCATATTTAGCAACTCTAAGATTGGAACTTTGAACCTTATATCTTGCGTCTGATGGGATCGAGCCATATACTTGCAAGAATGACAAGTAACCATTTCGGAATACCTGAATCTGTCACTTGCTGCTATTGACTAACCATCTTAGGACAGAAAAAGTGGCATTTTCTAGGGAGGCATTTACTTGTATGTTTTGGAATCCATTATACGATTGTACTCCATTTCTTGAACCTTCATAGTGCTTATTCTCGTCCATTTGTTGCTTTTACTTTTGTGGAAGTGATCTTCAATTCATTCAAAATCTCCTTAGTTATCCTGTTAAGTTCATTCTGTGAAGGACTTATGCAGTTGTAAACAGATATATTAGATGGCTTGCGGCTTTTAAATTCTGTTATTCAAAGTCCTTGCAGGTAATAGATCCATCTTTAATAATAATATGTAAATTATATCTGCAGCTTGTGAAGATCTTGAGTCACTCTTTTAGGGATTGAGGCTACCATTCTCCCCTGGATTTGGCTTAACACATGAGCATTAATTGGATGAACTTGTTATAATCGTTACCATTAGCCCATTTACGACTAACTTTGGAGGTAAACTAAGCATGCATGCTTAATTCATCAAGAACCACTCCTTAGTTTCCACAAGGGGAAATACTTAGTATCAGATGAATAAATATCAATATGGTCTTCTAGGCTATGTTTTTTTTATTTTTATTTTTTAATATGGTCTGCTAGGTTATGCTATTCAGGAACGCATGGGTATGGGACAGGTACATGAACTAACACTGGTGTGAGACACATTTTTCATATGTCTTGGACTTTGAGCCACGTGGCTTTTACAAGTGTTATGCATGGGTGTTTCGTGTTATAGACTTTCTAAAATTAGCATCTACACAAAGGTCATTGCGTGCTTGGATTTTAACTAGTAGGCCCCATAAATCACAAAATGGAAATATACTCCAACCAATAAGATGTCCTTGACCCTAAATTTTGTTTTTTTTTTTTGACGAGCTAATTTTTGCTATTTCAAAAATAATAATATTTTTATGTATAGAAAATTAGCTCGAGTCTTTGGTTTGCTGCACACATGATGTGCTCGAGATTTAAATGCTGAAGATGGTGATTTCTCAGCTGTCCTATATAGTTTGCTGCAGCAACACTCCACTGTGCTTAGGTTCACTTCCCTTCTCACAGCTAGACTTCTAGGGATCCAGGGCATGCTTAAATGGCCCACATGGTGGGGACCACCATGGTGAACTCTTTATAATTTCATCAGCTCCACAGCTTGCCTTTAAATTCTTTCTTCTTAGCTCCCATTAATTGGATTGCTGCACTAAGCTGCATTTTATTACTATCTACATAAATCCACTTAAAAAGCTGCATTTTCGATTTCCAAGTTCAATGTCTGCCATGAGTCCGAATTAGTGGTTGGGGGTTGTATGAGATATTGAGTATTGTTAAAGAACTCTGTTCCTGGCAAATTGTTGTGTTGGATTCTGAGGTTTTTTGCATTTGTAGTATGAAAATCCAGGAAGAACAAAATAACAGAGTGGGATTAGCTTATTATTCATACAAAGATGGATCAATTATGAAAGCAATCTTTGATTGCTCTATATTAGTTAGAATTATGGTAGCATGAATGTGTAGATAATTAGATTGCAATAGAGTTGTGCATTTTTTGTTGAACAAATTGTCACTTTTAGTTTTTAATGGCTAATATTGTTGATACTTGTCTTTTCCCTCAATTCTCCTACTTGAGGTTTTTTTTTTTTTTTTTTTTTTTTTTTTTTTTTTTTTGTAGAAGATGCCTCTAGCAATCCCAAATAAAAAATGGATGACAATAGTAGAACGTCTGTCTTCTGAATATCTCGATGGCGTTGCATCATTTATTTTGTTTGCAAAATAAAATGTTGAGGATGTTAATTGGTGTTGTTGTCCGTGTGTTAAATGTCAAAATTTTCAAAAGCATAACCTTGAAACCATTATGGAGCATTTAATTTGTGATGGCATGGATAGTTCGTACACGACATGGACATATCATGGGGAGTCGTCTTCTACAAATTGTGTTGATGTTGGGGTTTCTAGTAGTTCAACTAGTAACCAAAATAATGATATGTTTCCAAGAATGGAAGAAATGTTGAACAACACATTTGGACATGTTCATCTTGAAGACTTACCTGAGGATGAAGATGATGATCAGGATGAAGGTGATGATCAGGATCCACATGATTTACCTGAGGATATGGAGTACTGATGAATTTGAAGAAACATGCATTAGAACCACTATATCCGGCTCATGTAAGGGTGAGCATATGAAATTGTCAACTACAGCTTGAGTTGTTGAGTATGAAGGCTAGACATCGGGTCTAATAAAGTTTCACTGAGTTGTTAAAAATGCTAAAAGAAATTTTACCCGTGTCAAATACTTTACCGATAGCACCTACGATGCAAAGAAGTTAGTTAAGTCTTTGCATGAAACATGAGATTATTCATGCTTGTAATGATTGTATATTATATTGAGAGATCATGGATAAAAATGAGTGTCCTACATGTGGTGAGAAGCAGATGGAGACACGTGGAAGCTTCAAAGCCAAATTTTAAACAATTACCGTGGAAGAAGTTAAGATACTTTCCACTAACCCAAAGACTTCAAAGATTATATAGTGTACCATGGATTAGACGATGATATGGCATGCAAATGCAATTGAAAATGAAAGTTACATGGGTCATCCAAAGGATTCTTCAAGTTGGAAATCAATCAATGTTCGTTGGAGTGACTTTTCTCTTGAGACACGTAATGTCGTTTAGGACTTGCAATGACGGATTTAATCCTTTGGAAACAAGAGTAATTCTTATAGTTTGTTATGATTGTTCCATTTAATCTTCCTCCATCTATGTGTATGCGAAAAGAGTTTACAATGTTAACTCTATTAATTCCAGCCCAAAAGGTCCAGGCACAACATTGATGGATTGCAGAGTTAAATGAATTATGGTCCGCTGGTGCTACAACATATGACTCTTATAAAAAATCTATGTTCAACATGAAAGCAATTCTATTATAGGCTATACATGATTTTCCAGCATATGGCCATCTTTCGGGATGTAAGACAGCGGGAAAGTATGGTTGTCCTGTTTGTAGTGAAGAGGTTGATTCGGCATGGTTATCACATGGAAAGAAATATGTGTTCATGGGCTATAGAAAATTTCTTACTGATATGAGTCATCCTTTCATAACTCAAAAGTCACAGTTTAATGGGAAGGAAGAACATAGAAAGCATCCCCGCCGGTTGAGTGGTTCTGAAGTACTATGCAAAATGAGATGTATCAAAACAGAATTTGGAAATGTAGCAAGCAAGAAGAGGAAGAGAGCATGAAAAGAGCAGTGCGTGGTCAAAGAGATCAATCCTATATGATTTACCATATTGGAAGGTGGATAATTAATATATTTTATTTTTCTAATATGAAATTTATACTTCACTTCACTCAAATATTAATACATGTCCTTTATGTTTGTAGGATATTCTTATTCGTCATAATTTGGATGTAATGCATGTGGAAAAAAATGTCACAGAGAACCTAATTGCAACAATTATGGACACAAAGGGTAAAACCAAAGATGGTGTTGAAGCACGTTATGATCTCAAAGATATGAATATAAGGGAAATTTGTGGCCCGTGGAAGTAAATGATAAGTTGTATTGTCCTAAAGCTCCATTTTGCTTGTCACGAGAAGAAAAAGAAATAATTTATAAAACCTTGCACAATTTGAAGGTTCCTATTGGATACAGTGGAAATTGGAAGGACAAGGTATGTTTGAAGGAATTCCAACTCAAAGGCTTGAAGTCACATGATTATCATATCCTCATGCAACAGTTACTGCCAGTCTTGCTGATGCATGCATTCAAGAAAGAGAAACCATTGAGAGCTGCTATTCAACAATTGTCAATATTTTTTAATGTCCTATGTTCTAAGGTTATCTCTCGTGTTGACCTTTTGAACATGAAAAGGCATATAGTCGAAACACTATGTGTATTTGAAAAGTACTTCCCGCCGTCATTTTTTGTTTCTATGATACACCTTGTTGTTCACTTAGCAGAGGAAGCGCTTGTTTGCGGACCTGTCCGATATCGATGGATGTATCCTTTCAAGAGGTAAATTATTGCAGTAAAATTAATAACTTTTTTTAGTTAATAACGATAACATTGATATCTAATTGAAAAAAATGTGCAAGATGATGAAGACATATAAGCATTATGTAAAAAATCAGACATATCCAGAGGGGTGTATTATGGAGCAATATCTCATGGAAGAATGTATGAGGTATTGTATGGAATATATGCCAAATTCTAGTAGAGGAAGCCATAAGAAAGGAGAAAATGCGTTCGTGGAACAAGATGTTACTTTTGGGTACCCTATCGATGGAAGTGGAAAAACTTATCTTCTTCAACACGTGCAGTATGAACAAATACGTAGATGGGTTCTAAAGCATTATCCAGAAAATATTGAGTGAGAGAAGTAAGTAATTTATTTTATATTTTTAAATTATATATTTTATTTTAAAAATGATATAATATAATTAAGAGTTAATATTTATAGGAAGTATCAGGCTTATCTTCAAGATCACAAGTCAAGCAATAAGCATCAGAGGGACAACTACATTCCTTGGTTAAGAAAAGAATTAGAAAATGAAGAAAATTCTATCATGAAGAGCCTTCGATGGCTAGACTTCAATGCCATATCATATAATGCTTACATGATCAATGGTTATCATTTGTAATCGCACAATCGAAATGAATAAAAGCACACAAAATAGTGGAGTATCCATGAAGGCTTTAACTAGCTTGAGGTCAAGTCACGAAAGATAAGAACCATGTGGAAGAAGTTACTTATTATGGTATTATCAAACAAATACTTGAGTTAGATTATGGTTACTTTAAAAAAGGTTTCTCTGATCTGGGCTTATAGAAGATAAAAAAATGGTTGTGTGGTTGACCCAAAGCGGGTTAGTGTTTGTTAATCTTAGGAGATTTATGAGGATTTCACATGAAGATGATGAGCCGTTATTCTTGCCTCTCAAGCCACTCAAGTCTTCTATTGTAAAGATCAAACTAGGGATGATTGGTATGTCGTATTGGATGCTCCAAAGAGATTGACTCGGTATGTAGATGCCTATGAAGATCCCTTAGCACTTGAAGGAAGACCAAAAGCGATGCTTTAGCATTGGCATTAGCAATCGATGTTGTGGATGAGGACGAGGAAAAATTAATCTAGTTCTTTCATATTGTTCACTTGAACCTTATTTCTTCTATCCAATAATTGTAACAAAAGAATTACTTATATTTCTTGTTGTTGATTTTCCTATTTTAATGTTGTTATAAGTTAGCTACAATTTTCAATTATCTTATTAATGCATTTTATATCCTTAAATGATAGTTTGATCAACAACTAGAGTTTGCCAATGTTTTCAGCAAAAGATAATGGCACAGTTTGAATGAGCAGAGTGGATCTGAATCAGTTGGAACTCAAGAGAGTGGTTAGTTTATTATTTTCTTTTGTTTGGTAAATGTTATTTACAAATTATTAACAATATTTTATTTATCCAGGTACGCGTTTGAAAATTTAGATGAATGAACATGGGCAGCCTATTGGAGATGCTTCAACTCAATTTGCCACATTTGTTGGTCGGATGACGAGGACTCATTGTCCACCTGCATACGAGTCTTGGAAAATTGTACCTGTTTCTATAAAAGAGAAAATGTGGCACTTTGTCTCAGTGAGTGTATGTTGTTCATGCAATTTTCATTTAGTTATTCTACAAATAATTTTGATATCGTTTTATTTTCACTATAGGATAAATATAATGTTCCAATTAGTCAAAAAAAGATGGTCTTAACGAAAGCGAATTTAACTTGGAAGCAATGGAAACATGACCTTCACCGCTTATGATAAATATGAAACAGACGAGAGCGGATGAAGTATCGACCAAAGAATATGAAGGGAGATGATTGGAGAGCATTTATTAAAATGTGCTCGACAGAGGAAGATAAAGTACGCCGAGAAAAGGGGAAGACTTGTAGGAAAATGATGATGAACCCACACACCACTGGTAGACGAGGATCAGCTAAGATGGCAGAAGAGATGGTAAAATCTACCACATAAATTTTTTAAATAAATTTGTTAGAATATTCACAATTGCTTATGACCTTATTGTACAGAAAAAGCAGAGTTCGACTGGTACAGTGACGAGAACACAAATATTTTTAGCCTCTCATACTAAGAAGGATGGGACGTCCTTGGGCACACAAATTGTAAGATTATTTTAATTATTCATTTGCCATTGATAAATAATTAATATTGATCTTTAGGATCACTATATTTAACCATTATTTATTTTATTCAGGATGAAATTAGGAGGCTTGCCTTATCTGATCCATTCCTCGGAGAAAAAGATTTAGATAATGACCCTGTTGCTATGGTTTGTGGGCGTGATGGAAGGGGCAACATACGGGGTATGGGTACGGGTGTATCTAAGACCTCCATTCAAGCGTCCGCTCAGGCTAGGGAGATTGCTCACCAGGAAAAGATAGCACGTGAGAGCATTCAATCACAGGTTGATATGCTTAGACATGAGCTTGATGAGGAGCGTAGAGCACGCAAGATCCTTGAGGAAAAAGTGAATTTACTATCACCTCTAGCTCCTTCTAAAGGGACATCTATATCGACATCGGTTGACCAATTCGATTCTTATCAGGTATAAATTCAATGTTATGAAATAATAATCATTAGAGTTGTCATTGTCATATCTTATTGAAAGCACTTTTGCATTGTTGTTTTAGTCTCTCTTAAACTCTACAGTTTAAAGGCTATAATTTTTTTAGGAAACTCGACCGTCATCGGTTCAGCCTGAGATACTTGTGAACCAACCATCCATGCGCTGCCTATTGAAAAACTTAAAGAATAAAGCCATTGGACTAGGGCGAATGCATAGAGAGGCGACAACGTCAAGAGTTTCATACGCCATCATAATTGATAATATTTTCGAGGTCAATACAGAATTATATGCGAGCGAAGGAACATTTGGCGATGTTACAATTGGTGATATTATTACTTGGCCCAAGGGAGTTGTAGATTTTATTTGATCTTGTTTAGGGGTAAATTTGATTCTATTTTAGTAAGTGATTTTATTTTCATAAATATGTTTATATTTCCATCTAGCCTACTCACATTTTCAATTATAAAATAAAGCAAAAGTTGAAGTTCTCACTTTTCTTGTTGTAGCCCAAGACCCAAAAGGCAAAGGAAGAACAATAAAGATCAAATGAGATGATTTAAGAACATTTGCGAATGGTCGGCTTTTAACATGCCATAGCTTTTCAGAGGATTTTTTTTTTTTTTTTTGTATTTGGAGAAAATTGAGAAGAAAAAATGTAACTAGACTTTTATTTCTTTTTCAGGACTTAAAAAAAAAACAATACATGAAATGAACTAGTCATCAATCTTTTTTTTTAAATATCTTATTCATCTCCTACTTTAGGGCTGAAAAATTGGCCGCTGAAAAGGTATGCATGGCTTTATTCCCTGATCCAATATTGACTTTTCTTGTATTGAGTCGGAGGTAATTCTATCTATTTGAACACTATTCTGAAATCTCCTCCAATTCTTGCATAAATTTCATCTGAGTTCTCTTATGTAATAGGTGTTATCGCTGGGAAGACCTCCAATCACAACCCCCTTAAAACAGTAATGATTCGCCAATAGGTAGTAGTACCACCAGCATAACCTTTAATTACTCGGAGTGTGTTAAGGAATTTACTGTTTCCCTAACTTAGTGACTATGTTAGGGAATTTACTGCACCCTGACTTAGTGACTATGAGTGTGTTAAGGAATTTACTGTTTCCCTAACTTAGCTGATGTGTGTTGTTGCAGCATCTAATGCTGATGAATTAGATGAAAAATCGAAGAAGCCAGTTGTCCAACAAAAAGGACATTTCAAAGTGACATCAGAAAATGTTGAGTCAGAAAAGGTGAAGTGGCTGTCATTATTCTGGTATGATATTCCATTTCCAACTTATTTAAAACAAATTATTACAAATTATAGTGGAGTGTCTAGATTAGTAGTGCCTATGTAAGCTGTTTGGACGATGCAGGGTTTTTGTCCTCTTGATTTTTTCTTTCTACAAATAAATTTCCACAAATAAATTTCTACATAAACTTTATCCGTCGGGTCGGGGATATGACCAACCCAACCTGCCCCATTGACAGCCCTATCTTCAATGCTGTATGATTAAAGTGTATATGGACATGGAGCATATTAAATAAACAAATTTGTTTTGGGTGGATGGTTTAAATCCTCTATCGAGCATGATGATTGAGCTGAGTCCCTTTCTGATGATGACCTAGCACTTTCTCCAGCACCGGACCGTCTACATTAAACTTTTGCAGCATTTCCTATTTTTATTATCCATAGTCGTAGCTTTTGTTAATGATATATTAACATCCATCGCTTTCTGAAATCCCAAATTACATCATTATTTGGAGCCAAGGTTCTTTGGGATAAAGGATATATTGGTGCAAAGGTGAAAATGGCAATATTTGATAATCTTGGAATTGATGATCACCCACATTTCTGAAATATAAAGGTACATACCTTTTGCACAAAAAATAGAAGGCATTAAATTTTTTATGGTCCCAGCCTTTCACTACTTGATTAGCTGTGATTTGTGATTTGCGATTTGCAAGAACTTTAAGTGAACAACATGATATTGATGGCATTTATATATTTAATTCGATATTGTCAGGTTGTTCTATGGTTTGCAGTAATAAGTTTCCAAGGTTTAAAAATCTGGAGACTCAACTCTCACATTCATGATGATTTTAGTCCAAGACGACTCAAGATCTGTTCAGTACTCAATTGAGAAATCTTACTCCATGGTCTGATCAACGAGTGTTTAAGTACTTGGTTGAAATTTTTATTATTATTTCAAACTTTCAAGTATGTGATCATGTTTTCTGACGTTTTACAAATTTTGAGTTATCCATCTATCTTGAGCAGAATCTTGATTTAGTTTAGTCTTTTAGCTTAATTTCTTGAGCACCTAACTTACGTATGTAATGATGTTTACATAATGGAGGCTCCAAGAAATGTAAAAGCATAATTTATAGTTCTTTACAAGGGTACCTTTTGCTTGTATACCACCACACTTGACTTGCTTTCTTGCCTTTTAGGGTTGCAATTTGTCATGCTATCTTCTCTTAGGCTATTCAATTGTTTTTTCCATATAAGCATTTGGCCAAAAAGTAGCTTTCACTGTGACCATCGTTCAGGAGCGCACAAATTGGACCAACGAGGATACACTGAATGACAATCTTGGACATGGGACATTTGTATGTGGACTTATTGTGGTGAACATGCAGAGTGCCTTGGTTTTGCTCCTGCATACGAGATCTATGCTTTCCGTGTATTCACTGATGCCCAGGTAATGCATTATTGTGTCTTGGTAAATAACTCGCAATTTTTTTGTTTCTTTTTTGTTATTTATTTTTATTTTCAGTCCTTATCTGTTTAAAATTTTAAATTAGATGAGATGTCATGCCCAGGTAATGCATTTTTATTGGGTATGTATGTGTGTGTGTGTGTTCTCTCTCAGAATTTTTCTTGCATAGCAATACGGGGTGAAACTTTTAAGATATTAAGATATGTACGCCTTTTCATGCCAATGTTTCTGGGATGGGCATGCTTATTTAGCTATTGACTGTGTCAATGCCTAAAGGCTTGTCATTACCTTGTTTTGTGGACACATAAGGCCATGAATATGGTAAGTATTCTAAACCAGATTTGTGATTCTAAAAGCTGATATAGATCATCTAATTCAGATAAAGACTGTGACAGCCCAGATTTCTGTGCTCAGAAATCCGTGCCATCAGGATCATGCTCTGGATGATCCCTAGGACAAATCACACAATATCTGTATATAAAGCGGAAATATACAGATAAAATCCCACAGCGGTAAGTAGAGTCATCTAATGAATCAATCTAAAAGTAAGAACAATAGATAAACCTTCATTGATAAATGTAAAAAAGTATACATCCTCAAAAAGGAACAAAAAAGAACCATCGGTGACAGACATCCATCACCCAAACAATGGTTCCCAATGATGGTTCCGATAGAATGTATAATAACACTATAAAAGAAATAAAATATCTACAAAAATTAATACAAAAGTGGCCACCAGGCACACATAATCCAAAGTCTCCAAACAAACATAAAACCCCAAAAATGTCTAAGCTATACCCAGTCTATGGGTAAAAGTCGTCAGCTGGAACGTCCGTCTCCTCGTCCTCAACCTCAGCCTCGTGGATCGCCGATAGTCTGGTCGCCTCAAGACGGAGCTACCTCCTCAGAACCTAAATGTTTACAAAAACAGGGTGAGCTACATCCTAGCTCAATAGAAGAATTCCAAATAAATTTGCATTCTAATTGCATAACATGGTCATCAAAGAACAAAACTGAAAATATGCAACAGATGTATAAAACATGAGACATTTATCCAAAATAGTACAGAATTGATGAATACAACATATAATGACTTAGTGTAGTATACTTAAGTAACTCCCGTGAGTATAGCACGTGGTAGCCAGATTTGGTCCGATGGATAATCCCAACCATCGTCGTTCACATGAACAATTTCGGAATTGCAACAATGCCCCACACATGGAGTGCAATTGTGCCGAGGATTACAAAGCAAATGCACAAGTGTGCTCGAACGGATATACGAAGTTGGAATTTTCTTGAATATCAAACCTCAAATCACATGCATACTTATCATACTTAATGTAATTCAGATTTTGGATACGGATATCAAATGTCGGATCAAGTACATAATAGAATACTCATACATATGCTAAACATGTTTTAAAAGAATTAAACTATCTTTGAGATATGTATGAGATATAATCCATGAGATAAAAATAAATGCAATTTGGTTGAATTCCCTACCTCGGATCAAGCTCCTTCTAAGCAAATCCAAAGCTTTTTCAAGGCATCTTAGTCGATCCTAGACCATAAACATGTTACTCTAGGTGTTAGAGTGATGATTGTGAATCGCACAATGTCCATGGTTCTTACATATAAATTTTCTAAGTGAAATAGGTTTATTGATCGATCAATACCTTGTTGATCGATCAATGAACTTTATTGATCGATCAACACCCTTGTTGATCGATCACCAAAGCACAAACTTGTTTAACCAACTCTCTGTTTGTATATATTGTACACAATTGATTGATCACCATGTTGGTTGATCGATCAATGGGCTCTGTATTGATCGATCAACACCTTTGTTGATCGATCCCCACCTAGCACAAAACTTTCTATCGCTCGCTAGGTTCAATTCTAACCTAGCGAGCCTTTTACAATTCAACCTCGCGAGCTTTTAAAGCTCTAACCTGGCGAGCTTCAAACCCAAATTAACCTAGCGAGCTTCTAACTTAACCCAGTGAGTAGTTGATAAGTTCAACCTCGCGAGCTTCAATTTCTCTTAGTATTGATCGATCACCACCACTGTTGATCGATCAATACCCAGTCAATTGATCGATCAATACCACCATTGATCGATCACTAATATTAATCTAAAATTCACCAACTCTCTGCCAGTACTGTTCATATACTATATATATATAAATTGATCGATCACCACCACTGTTGATCGATCAATTCCACACTCAGTGATCGATCAACACCTTGTTGATCGATCAATAATGACAGAATTTCTGTCATTAATGGAGTTCACCAAACAATATTTTTCTAACTTATTTTTCTTCCAAAAATTTATTATAATCTTAAATATTCATACAGAACCTATATTTAGGGCATCCAACTGCCCATTTTAAACAAGAGAGCTCACCTCTATGTGGGCCCTTTCGGGGTTTCGGCAAGTAGATCCAATCCAAGGTTTTGGATCCGGTTCTTGGTGTTCACAGCTGATGTAAATTTAACCGCGAGTTCTTACTCCTAAGTGCCAGAAAGATCTCACAGGTACAGATAATACTTAGGTTGGTTTTATTAAGTCTCTCTTACTTAAACTCAGATCTACTCTAGATCTGTTGGTCACTGTTTTCTCAGAATTCTCTTAGATGGAAACTTAAGCTACAGACTTAGTTGCAGAAATCTGGGGAAGAAGAAGAGATCTACTCTGGGTCTCTTCCTTCCTTTATAGACTTTCAATCAGAAATATCTAGATATTTCTGACCTAACCTTCTCTTACAAGTTACCAACTGAAATATCTTAGATATTTCAGTTGTTTCTCTAATTTTTACTTCGGTGTGAAACACCAACATGTCGATGCGGCGTAGTGTACCGTCTCGACATCGTACTCGACTCGGATCGAAACGAGTTTTCATACGTGAACTAACCTACTTATAGGCTAATATTATTTCTATTAATATTATTTTCAAAGTTTTAAATTTTCTATCTTGATTTCCGTGCCTGGCACGTACATCGATGCGGTTAGTTTCTGGTTCAAATTTTCTGGGTCATTACATTATCCCCCCCTTAGGAATTTTCGTCCTCGAAAATTGACTAAGCAGTGGGGCCACATGAGATGGGGTTCCGAAAAAAAACCCACCGATGAACATACAGAGACAAAGATATAAAAGATGCAGTACAGAAGAAAATATAGAAAACAGAATAAGGTAAAGATAGTTCCAAAAAAAAAAAAAAAAAAAAAAAAAAAAAAACATAATATCAGGTAAATAGAATAACAGTTAAATGAGTATGGGAATACCTGTGGGAACATCAGATGGTCCACTCTCGCCAGATGGTCCGGCCTATGGAGACCGCATGGTGGGCGGAGTAGGAACAGGTGTAAGTGCGAGGATCTACAACGTGCTCACGGGCATGCGCAATCATCGGTGTCGGGTCGCCGTATGATCTGCATCAAGAGCTCTAACATGCCTCCGTAGCGAGTCGAGCCGCTGAACCCGACGAATAGCTCAATCCCATCCAAGCGCCATGTATGCTTGTTACCCTCGAGGACCGCAGCAAGCACGGCGGCCAAGAGTAATGTGGATGGGGCAAAGGTGAGGATAGGCGACGTGACAAGAAGAACGCTGTGGTCGCCGTGATGGGGTAGTAGCAAGGTCGAGGTAGCACCTCAGCCGAGGTGGCTGATCGATGGGGCCTCCCCACTAGGAGCTGGTACAATGTGCCCCACCCTCCGGAATAACGGGCTCAAGAAATCACGTCACCCTCCTCCTGCTCGTAGTCTCTTGACCAAAAGACTATAACTCTTGGTCCATTTTTAGTTTAAAGACTTTGGTGTTGTTGGTTAAGAGTGGCTCATTAGGAGCCAAGTCAGAGTGCTCACAGAGAGCAAGATATTGCTCCACCAAATTTTGTGATTAGGCGAGCATAGGGAATTTGTTTTGTGGCTCCCGCCTTTGCGGTCATAAGGTCGCGGTGATGATGCCCTCAATCACGACCTCGCCATAGGATACCAAGGTCCTCAAAGGCGAAAAGAGGGCTACTGACAACACCAAATTGCCGTGAGGACTTGTGCAAAACGGAACAAGTGCACACTTGAAATAAGTATCAAGCATCCACAGTTTGTCGGGTAGTTGGGCCCTAGAAATGGATTGGCCCTTCCCATGCTTTCCGTTGGTCATCTTGGCGATGACATCAGCAAAAGGAACATCTTTCTCATACGGTGGCGCCAAGCCACGCGTATCAAGGTAAGCGGTTGCACACTCTAGGGCAGCGGCAACATGGAATCGGTTGAATTTATATTCAAACCCGTCAATGGTAGTGACGAGTCGGTGTCGGGAATCCCCCCAACGAAGGTTTTGGAAAAAGAGCCGCACTATGCGAGGGCAATAGTGATCATGAAATGGCTCAAGCAAGGGTTTTAACCCTAACTTTTGAAGGTAGCCCATGGCCCAAGCCATTTCGGGGCGATCATCATAGAGAGTAGAAATAAACCTATACTCGGGTAGAAAGGTTTTGGAAGCCCACCACTCTTTGGGGACTTCACGTTGTATGGGGGCCGGGATGGGTGGAACCACATCCGGAATCGGTGCCACGGGTGGCACAGGGGCTGGGGGAACTGATGCAGAGGCCCGAGTGGTCGGAGCCTTACGCGAAGATGGCTTCGCGCGCGGTGCCATAACAAAAATGCGAAAGGGAAATCGAAAATACGATCAAAAGAAGCGAAAAGAAAGGTTTACCAAGAGAATGGAGTAATGCCCACTCGAATCTAGCCGGAGAAAGGATGGGAATGGCCGGAAGTGAGTCGGAAGGGAAGTTGAAAGGTCGGAGTGCAAAAGCCCTTTGCTCGTTCACGTGAATAGGATAGAGCAAATGACCGTTCAAAACCCTATTTATAACACATAAGTGCCCTGGTGATTGATCAATTCATTGGTGGTTGATCGATCACCACTAAAATTTTTAAGTTCAAAAACTGAATCCGACCTGTTGATCGATCACCACATTCAATGTTGATCGATCAATGGTCCACTTGTTGATCGATCACCAACCTCCCTGTTGATCGATCAATGGACCTGTTGTAAAAATTTCTCGTTACAATCGGACCGTTAAAATGACTTAACCGTAATGGAAAGATACCGGTACATGTACATCACATACATGACCCAAAATATACGACAAATCGAGTCGATGAGATAAATCTAATCATCAAGTTATAATCACGAGAATGGATTTAGAAACAAACTCAAAAGAAAATTCACCTTGCGCATTAAGTGAACAAGTGTGGATACTGTTCACGAATCTCGGCAGCACGTTCCCAAGTGGCTTCCGAAGCAGTATGATTCCGCCATTTGACAAGTACTAGCGGAATTAATTTGGTCCTCAAAACTTGATCCCGTTGATCCAAGATCTCTATCGGTTCTTCAACCATGGTTAGATCTTGTAAATCAATCGGTTGAAAATCCAAGACATGTGTCGGATCATGCACGTAACGTCGCAGCATCGATACATGAAAAACGTTATGCATGCTCGCCAACTGTGGTGGCAAAGCAATCCGATACGCAACCTCGCCAACCCGTCCGAGTACCTCAAAGGGGCCAATATACCGAGGACTCAACTTTCCTCGTTTTCCGAAGCGCATGACACCCTTTGTTGGCGATATTTTTACAAACACATTGTCTCCAACCTGAAAACAAGTGTTAATTACCTAACTAATTACTTAAACTAGAAAATCGTAACCTCGGGAATGCCTTAAAGGATACCTGAAACTCTACGTGTATCCGATGAAGATCGGCATAACTCTTTTGGCGACTTTGAGCAACCCTCAATCTTTCGCGGATCAACCGAACTGCCACGGTTGTACTTTCCACGATATCAGGTCCCAAAATGAGTTTCTCACCGACTTCCTCCCAGTTCAATGGAGATCTACATCGACGTCCATACAAGGCTTCATAAGGCGCCATCCCGATACTCGACTGATAGCTGTTGTTGTAAGCGAACTCGATCAAAGATAGATGTTCATCCCATGAACCTTGAAAGTCCAACATACAAGCTCGCAACATATCTTCAATGATCTGGTTCACTCTCTCAGTCTGCCCATCTGTCTGAGGATGAAACGCTGAGCTGAACTCCAATTTAGTACCCATGCCTTCCTGAAAACGCTGCCAAAACTGCGATGTATAGAGCGGATCTCTATCACATACTATACTGACTGGTATGCCGTGTAACCGGACTATCTCCTTCATGTACAGCTCTGCAAGCTTGCTAGCTGTAAACGTAGTGCGGTATGGCAAGAAGTGTGCAGATTTGGTCAACCTATCAACAATGACCCAGATGGCATTGTTCTTCCTCAATGTGCTTGGCAACCCCAAGATGAAATCCATAGAAATGGCTTCCCATTTCCATTCTGGTACTGGTAGAGGTTGTAACAACCCGGCTGGATTTCGATGGTCTACTTTCACCGCTATGGCACCAAACATCGAGACACAAAATCGCTACATCTTTCTTCACCCTGTCCACCAAAAACTGCGCTTGAGATCTTGATACATCTTGGTACTCCCAGGATGTATAGCATATGTTGACTTATGTGCTTCTTCTAGAATAGTTTCCTTAAGATCTTTATCAGCTGGTATGCACATTCGATCTCGAAACAGTAAAGTACCATCATCCTTGATGGAGAAATCAGGTCGGATCCCGTTGATCACATCCTTGCGAATGGCCATAAGCTCATCATCAATCATCTGGAGCCTACACACATTATCAAACAACGTGGGCCGTATCACTATGGTAGCCATCAATGCCCCTGAACCTTTGACATCTATCAATGCATCGCACAAGGCCAGGTCCTCAAGTAGATGCCACCTTTGTATTCTGGTGATAAGGTGTGACAACTGAGCTGAAGACTTTCTGCTCAAAGCATCTGCCACAACATTGGCCTTCCCAGGGTGATACTGGATGGAACAATCGTAGTCTTTCAAGAACTCCATCCATCTGCGTTGTCGCATATTCAAATCCTTTTGAGTAAACAAATATTTGAGGCTTTTATGGTCGGTGTAGATATCGAACGTCTCGCCGTATAAGTAGTGCCTCCAAATCTTCAAAGCAAAGATCACCGCTGCCAATTCCAGATCGTGAGTCGGGTAGTTTTTCTCATGTTCCTTAAGTTGTCTAGAGCCATATGCGATAACCTTCTTATGTTGGTTGAGAACACAACCCAAACCACTATACGATGCATCACTATAGATAGCCAAGCCTCCTCTCCCAGAAGGTATAGCTAGCACTGGTGCTGTAGTCAGACGCGTCTTCAATTCCTGAAAACTCTTCTCACATTGTTCAGTCCAATCAAATTTGGCATTTTTCTTAGTGAGTTGAGTAAGCGGACTTGATAGCTTAGAGAAACCCTCTACGAATCGCCTGTAGTATCCTGCCAAACCAAGGAAACTATGGACCTCTGTCACTGTCTTAGGTTGTTCCCATTTCACGACAGCTTCAATCTTTGTCGGGTCTATGGTTATACCTTTATGAGACAATATGGCCCAGAAACTCACCGGTTCAACCAAATTCACACTTATCGAGCTTTATGATAATTTGTGTTCTCTGAGAGTTTGCAAGACTACACATAGATGCTCCTCATGTTCCTCCTTCGTCTTAGAATAGACGAGGATGTCGTCCACAAAAACAACCATTGACTTGTCTAAGTGTGGCTTAAACACACGATTCATCAGGTCCATGAACGATGCGGGTGCATTCGTCAATCCAAATGGCATGACCAAGAATTCATAGTGTCCATACCTGGTTCTGAATGCCGTCTTCTCCACATCTTCGGCCTTGACTCGTAATTGATGGTAACCCGATCTCAAGTCTATCTTCGTAAAGAACCTCGCTCCTTGTAATTGATCAAACAGATCATCGATCCTAGGAAGCGGGTAACGATTCTTAATCGTCAACTTATTCAACTGCCGATAGTCAATGCATAGACGCATCGAACCATCTTTCTTTCTGACAAACAATACTGGTGCTCCCCAAGGGGACACACTCGGTCGAATAAACCCTTTGTCAAGCAATTCTTGTAGTTGCTCTTTCAACACTTGCAATTCTGTTGGAGCCATCCGATACGGAGCTTTAGATACTGGTTCAGTGCCTGGAACCAAATTGATCGCAAATTCGATCTCCCGAACTGGCGGTAGTCCCGATAATTCTTCAGGAAATACATCGGAATACTCGCATGCAATGGGAATATCGGATATCACATTTGTCTTCTCCCGTTGCTCTTGTAGGAAGGCTATATATCCACTGCATCCACTCTTCATCATCCTCTCCGCCCGAATAGCGGATATCAATGGAGCTACCTTAAACTTCACTCCGAAGAATCTAAAGGATCGCTCCTTTGGAGGGCGGAAAACTACTATCTTCCGAAGACAATCCACACTTGCGTAAGTGGCGATAGCCAGTCCATTCCCAAAATGATGTCAAATCCTTTCATATCTAACAGAATCAAATTTGCCCGTGTCTCATGATCATCTACTGCCACTACCACAGATTTACACACAGTGAGTGCATTCACTGCACTACCCGTGGGGATTGACACTGTCAGGATAAAATCTAGTTGTTCTGGAGTGGCACTCAATTCCTTTGTAAATTGAGGCCGTACGAAAGAATGTGTGGAGCCTGGGTCTATCAGGGCTCGTGCTCTATGGAAGCAAATATCGCAACTCCTATACTGCCATTTACCACCTACATACCAATATCAACATTACGTAACGCTTTAGATGTGTAGGTTTATGTACTATTATAATCAAAATAAATCAATTAATTTATATATTTCCAATTTTCCATTCATTATATCAAACAACACCATATCTCTTGAATTCTAATCATACCTTGAATGACGCCATTTGATGTCGAGCATCGGTATGGAACGGCATAAGCTCGGCCGTGAACCACCGGTCGAAATGATCTTGGGTAGATACCGATCCCGACCGCCTTGCTCTCCTCAGGCAATTCCTAACCAAGTGACCCATCTTGCCACACCAAGCATGCCTGCCTCTCTCCCTAGCCTCTGTCTTGTGTGGTTTCCCACACTTTGCACATATCGCGACAGGAGTGAAGGACGAGACTCTTGAAGGTCCCTCGAGTCACCGAGGCCTCGCTACCGTAAGATCCAAATTGGTCGAAATGATCCGAAGATGTAGGCCGCTTCCTCGATATGAACTCGGTCCTCAAGAAATGGTCGAGAGTGCGAGGGTATCTCGAGGTCTGGAAAATCTAGCCCTCTTGTTCTGCTCTGTATCCTGAGATTGCCCTTGGAATGGTCTCTCTCTCGCCTGCTTGTCCCTCCAAGAGAATTGTTTCTGGTTTTCTTCTTCAGCTATAAGAGCCTTGGCCATGACTCCCTCATAAGTCTCCATTTCCCACATGGCGACATCTTTCTGCAAATTTTGTCTCAGGCCAAGTTGGAATTTCCTTGCTCTCATCAACTCCGTGGCTACATGTTGAGGTGCAAATCTAGCCAACCTATCAAACTCTGCTCCATAGTCTCTCACTGACATGGCGCCTTGCTTCAACTCTATGAATTTCACCTCCCATTGATGCCTCACAATTTTCGGGAAGTATTTGTGATAAAACACCTCCGTAAACTCCTCCCATGTCCAAGGGGTGTGAGGAAACTCTCTCTGTCTATTTTGTGACACCGACTTCCACCAAGGTCCGGCGTCACCATCCAGTTTGAAAGTGGCCCAACGCACTTTCTCTACGTCGCTGCACTGTAACACTTCAAAGAGCTTTTCCATCTCTTCTATCCACCCTTCTGCCTCAATGGGATCCGTTTGACCCGAGAGAAGTTAGGAGGTCTCATTCTCCTAAACTCCGCAAATCCACCAGGCTGATGGGGTGGTCTAGTCACTGCTGAGCTAAAGCAATGTTCACGGCGATGTTGGTAGCTAATGCTTCCAACACCGCTCCATCCTCTCTTCATTTCTCCTTCTACCTCCTCCGGGTCCCAATGGAACCGCGATTTGCTTGTGAGAGGAACTCCAAGCCCTCGACGAGCCTATGACCTCGGGCACATCCTCGAGGAATCTCTCTCGACTGTTCTACCTCTGCCCTCCTCCTCAACTTAGGGCCCATCGGTTCATCATTGTGAAAACAACAACATTGATCAGTACATAGATTGTGAAAACAATCCAACCTGAACCCGTAGTTCAACCTAACGTCTAGGCTTTGATACCAATCAGGATGTACGGATTTCGGCTCGTAAATCCGTGCCATCGAGATCATGCTCGGATGACCCCTAGGACAAATCACACAGTATCTGTATATAAAGCAGAAATATACAGATAAAATCCTACAGCGGTAAGTAGAGTCATCTAATGAATCAATCTAAAAGTAAGAACAATAGATAAACCTTCATTGATAAATGTAAAAAAGTATACATCCTCAAAAAGGAACCAAAAAGAACCATCGGTGACATCCATCACCCAAACAATGGTTCCCAATGATGGTTGATAGAATGTATAATAACACTATAAAAGAAATAAAATATCTACAAAAGTAATACAAAAGTGGCCACCAGCACATAATCCAAAGTCTCCAAACAAACATAAAACCCCAAAATGTCTAAGCTATACCCATTTATGGGTAAAAGTCATCACCGAACGTCTGCCTCCTCGTCCTCAACCTCACCTCGGGATCAGCCGATAGTCTGGTCGCTCTCAAGACCGGAGCTACCGCCTCAGAACCTAAATGTTTACAAAACAGGGTGAGCTACATCCTAGCTCAATAGAAGAATTCCAAATAAATTTGCATTCTAATTGCATAACATGGTCATCAAAGAACAAAACTAAAAATATGCAAATGTATGTATAAAACATGAGACATTTATCCAAAACAAGATGTAATTGATGAATACAACATATAATGACTTAGTGTAGTATACTTAAGTAACTCCGTGAGTATAGCACGTGGTAGCAGATTTGATCCGATGGATAATCCCAACCATCGTTCACATGAACAATTTCAGGAATTGCAACAATGCCCCACACATGGAGTGCAATTGTGCCGAGGATTACAAAGCAAATGCACAAGTGTGCCTGAAACGGATATACCGCCGAGTCGGTGGAATTTTTACTGAATATCAAACCTCAAATCACATGCATACTTATCATACTTAACAGAATTCAGATTTCGGATACGGATATCAAATGTCGGATCAAGTACATAATAGAATACTCATACATATGCTAAACATGTTTTTAAAACAGAATTAAACTATGCTGAGATATGTATGACAGATATAATCCATGAGATAAAAAATAAATGCAATTTCGGTTGAATTCCCCTACCTCGGATCAAGCTCCTTCTAAGCAAATCCAAAGCTTTTTCAAGGCATCTTAGTCTGATCCTAGACCATAAACATGTTACTCTAGGTGTTAGAGTGACAGATTGTGAACTGGCACAATGTCCAGTGGTTCTTACATATAAATTTTCTAACTGTCTGAAAATAGGGTTTATTGATCGATCAATACCTTGTTGATCGATCAATGAACTCTTTATTGATCGATCAACACCCTTGTTGATCGATCACCAAAGCACAAACTTGTTTAACCAACTCTCTGTTTGTATATATTGTACACAATTGATTGATCACCATGTTGGTTGATCGATCAATGGGCTCTGTATTGATCGATCAACACCTTTGTTGATCGATCACCACCTAGCGAGCACAAAACTTTACTGCTTCGCTAGGTTCAATTCTAACCTAGCGAGCCTTTTACAATTCAACCTCGCGAGCTTTTAAAGCTCTAACCTGGCGAGCTTCAAACCCAAATTAACCTAGCGAGCTTCTAACTTAACCCAGCGAGTAGTTGATAAGTTCAACCTCGCGAGCTTCAATTTCTCTTAGTATTGATCGATCACCACCACTGTTGATCGATCAATACCCAGTCAATTGATCGATCAATACCACCATTGATCGATCACTAATATTAACCCAAAATTCACCAACTCTCTGCCAGTACTGTTCATATACTATATATATATAAATTGATCGATCACCACCACTGTTGATCGATCAATTCCACACTCAGTGATCGATCAACACCTTGTTGATCGATCAATAATGACAGAATTTATGTCATTAATGGAGTTCACCAAACAATATTTTTCTAACTTATTTTTCTTCCAAAAATTTATTATAATCTTAAATATTCATACAGAACCTATATTTAGGGCATCCAACTGCCCATTTTAAACAAGAGAGCTCACCTCTATGCGGTTTCGGCAAGTAGATCCAATCCAAGGTTTTGGATCCGGTTCTTGGTGTTCACAGCTGATGTAAATTTAACCGCGAGTTCTTCGGCTCCGGTTAGCGCGTAAAGATCTCACGCACAGGTACAGATAATACTTAGGTTGGTTTTATTAAGTCTCTCTTACTTAAACTCAGATCTACTCTAGATCTGTTGGTCACTGTTTTCTCAGAATTCTCTTAGATGGAAACTTAAGCTACAGACTTAGTTGCAGAAATCTGGGGAAGAAGAAGAGATCTACTCTGGGTCTCTTCCTTCCTTTATAGACTTTCAATCAGAAATATCTAGATATTTCTGACCTAACCTTCTCTTACAAGTTACCAACTGAAATATCTTAGATATTTCAGTTGTTTCTCTAATTTTTACTTCGGTGTGAAACACCAACATGTCGATGCGGCGTAGTGTACCGTCTCGACATCGTACTTGACTCGGATCGAAATGAGTTTTCATACGTGAACTAACCTACTTATAGGCTAATATTATTTCTATTAATATTATTTTCAAAGTTTTAAATTTTCGTTCTCGATTTCTGTGCCGGGCACGTACATCGATGCGGTTAGTTTCTGGTTCAAATTTTCTGGGTCATTACAAAGGATGTAGAATCTATTAGCCTGGAGGATGCTCTTGAGTTTCTTCGCTACCCTATAACATTGGTATATTTCTGATTACTCAATTATATCCCTGGCTTTCCTTTGTTTTCGAACTGGTTTATTCAATTCCTCCTGCGAGTGAAGTTTATCGTGGCTATTATATTATCTTGGTATAGGGAAAACATCCAGAGGATAAAAGTCCAATCGTGCTGAAAATTTCAAGATATGGATTTTCTGTTAAGCATCGACGCACCGTTGCTCCAGTACCTAAGGTGTGTTCCTTTCTATGTAGCATTTCTCGATGTATCTTTTTGCCTATCTCTGTACTGATGATAATATAATTTATAGCTCACTTCTTTGTTATCATTTATAAATTATCGTAAAATTTTATTCTAATGTTAGCAACTGGCACTATTTTTAGCTTCTCTTTCTTTGTGAAGTGACTCATGGTCCCCACTTGCTAATGCAATTTGTTTATTTTCATGTTATGCCTAGGTGTGGTTCATGGGTGAGTACTCCCACATCTCAATGGACTTTGATGATGTAAGTGTTCTTTTCAATTATATTGATATTTGTGTTTTAGCACTAGATATCAGAACAGGAACAACCATGCCATTTTTCGTATAGTTTCGTACAGGAACAACCATGCTTTTGCATGTAATGTGTTCTACAGGTTGGATTCAATATGTGTAAGGTAACTAAAGGAAATGTTACAATAAAGTTGTGGGATCTTGGAGGTCAACCCAGAATTCGGAGCATGTGAGAGCGTTATTGTCGTGCAGTCATCAAATAGCTTTATAAAATAAACTACTGTTTAAACAGATTGCAGAGCATGTGGCATAGGTCCCTTTTTTTGTAGTGAGAAGTCATCAATATCTCAATTTAATTGCTTAATATCATAAATATTTAATTACGTTCTCCTTTTGATTTCAGGCAAAACTTTTCGATTTGAAGCCCACCTCAAACGGATCACTAGGGGACGGGGATATTTGGCAGGAGAGGCGAAGCATATATATATTTTTTTAATTATGAAACTAGGTCATGGGGTCCTTAGATTGTTAACTCTTTTTTTTTTTTGGAATAAAAGGATTGAGCATGTAAAGTTTAAAATATTTGATTGATTTGAAAGGTTGGATCATAGGTTGAAATGCAATATTTTGTTTGAATAAAAGAATTTGGCATCTATTTTATTTATGGATGTGCTTGAATATGAGATTAATAGCTTTTTTTCTTTATATAATTTTTTTTAAAGCATTAAAAATTACATTAAAAAAAAGTATTACAAAAAGCATAAAAAATATTGCATTAAAAAAAAGCATAAAAAAATATTATTTTAAAAAAATTTGCATAAAAAATTGTCGACGTAATTTTTTTTTTAAAAAAATTTTGTATAAAAAAGCCACTGCCCTAAACAGTTGTAAAAAAAGGAGTGGTTTTATTTTACCACTATACAAGACAGTGGTTTATGAACTTCATAAACCACTGTCTTGTATAGTGGTAAAAAAAAACCACTCCTTTTTTTACAATTGTTTAGGGCAGTGATTTTTTGAAAAAAAACCACTGTCAAAGACAGTAGTTTTTTGAAAAAATCACTGTTTAAGGCAGTGGTTTTTTGGGCTTTTTCACGTAGTGTCTTTCATTCTACCAACAGTTGCAGAGGGGTCCACTCCTGTAAATTCACCTTCTGATTAATAATTTTCTTTTAGTAATAAGAAATTACTATTATCAATCATGAAAAAATCTTTCTCATCATATATTACGATATTGGGTAGGGTATGGATACAACATATATATATGTAATCTTCGTAATCTTTTGATTACATCCTTTAAACTTTTAAATACTTAGTGTGTGAAAGCACTATGATCTTCAGAATTTTATGCCTGGGATCATGCCCAACTATAACAATGTTTAGCTTTGTTACTAGGGTCAGGGTATAGGTACCACAGATAAGTTTTGGAGAAACTTAAATTGTTACAATTTTTTATTAGAAACTATATTAAGATGTTAAGTCAATGACGTGTGACAAAACCCTAACTACGTGAATGATAATGAAATGTCATTTTTCTAAAATTAAACCAAATTAATTAAGCAAAATTTCAAATGAATTTTGCTTAATTAAGGTTCGTAGTTTTCCCTTTGGATGATCGTGTTTGGTTCGGATACGATTCAGTCTGTGCACTAGATCCGATAGATTCACAGAAGGAAGATCCTAGAGATAGAACTCTAGCTGTTTCCAGATTAGGGCGTTACTCTTCGATCAAAACGAGATCGCTAGTTTTCTCAGGGTATTTGGATGAAGAATGGTGAACGGCTCGGGTGAGATATATAGTTACTGAATCGGGTTGATTCAACGGTTCGGATGAAAGTTAGGGTTTAGGGTTTCAGAGTATTTGAAATGGTGATGGCTTAATTTAGGGCTTTTGAGAATAAAATAAAAGCAGAGAATAGATAAACAAAGATAAAAATAAGAGATAAAATTGTGGGCATCTCATCCTTAGCCTCACACCAAACCCATCTTGTGAAGAAGAAGAATAACTCTTCAACAATGGCTCATCTCAAGCTAACAAGCAATAGGTTGCATTCATCATCAATAATTCCTTACATTGTTTATTAAAAGACCTTATATAGGAGGTCTCTAAAACAAAAGAAAACCCTAAACAAATAGTAAAAGAAAAAGACAAGTATGCCCCTTAAATTCGAATTCTGACATGTGCCATTCTCGTAAAAAATCCATCGATTGACGCCATGTCTCAATTGATCGAACATAGAAATATATATGAAACAGAATGTTGTCAGAATTTGAATCTCGCTGGCTGTAATCGATCGATCGAAGCTTGGGGTCGATCGATCAACTGTGCATTCCTCGGTTCTGATTTCTTTTACTCTCAGTTCTGGTTTCGGTTCCCATCTCGTTTCTTCTCCAGGAGGTACACACGATATGATCCATAATCGATGTCCACGATGTCGGTGTCCCAGTCAACTCTCCCAGACTGAAAAGGGTTCATCACCGATGAAGCGGGGTTGTTATATCGATAGAGCATGTCTAAGTCGAGGCGACTTACCTCGTCTTCATTTATCCACGCATTTTTCAAATCTGGTTTGCCCATCCACTTTACTAAATATTTTTGAAATCCTCCACCATGGGTGGATACCACAAGATCATCCAATATCCCTTCGACAATATCTTTCCTCTGCCCACTTGGGGAAGGAAGGGGTAGTAGTTGCACGAGTGGGGTGGGTGTGTGGGTAAGGTTGTTTGAAACGGGTTGCAAGGAGGTGGGGTTGAGCTTAGAGAAGGGACTAGGTCCTCCACATTGAACATTGAGTTGATCCTTATATCTGAAGAAAGCTCAAGAATGTAAGCATTAGGACTACTCCTTGCGATGATTTTAAAAGCCCCAGCGCCACGGGCTTGAAGCTTTTTGGCGACTCCAATTGGGAATCGTTTCGGCCTAATCCGAACCATGATATGATCACCGATTTTGAATTCCTTGAAATGCTTATGCGCATCCGCCTATATTTTGTAGTGTTCATTGCTTGAATTAATTTTCTATTTAATTTCGGCATGCAAATTATGAATATGTTGTGCGAATGCATCTGTGGACTTGGACACTCAATGTGATGCAGACATGGGGATAATATAAAGTGGTGTCCTAGGCCTATAACCATATACGACCTCAAATGGACTCTTGCTTATGGACCTATTAACAAAATTATTATACGCAAACTCGGCTATTGAAAATGCAGAATCCCAAGTCCTAATATGATCACTGACAAGATAACAAAGGAGATTACCTAAGCTTCTATTGGTGGCTTCCCATTGGCCTTCGATTTGAGGGTGGTAGGCCAATGAGAACTATAGCATGGTACCCATCATGTGCCACAAGGTTTTCCAAAGATAGCTAGTAAACTTTAAGTCCCTATTTGACATGATGGTTTTGGGTAACCCATGGAGACGCACAACCTCTCCAAAAAATAATTTAGCTACATGAGTCACGTCGAAAGTTTTAGAACAGGGTATGAAGTGGGTCATCTTAGAAAAGCGGTCCACTACCACAAAAATGGAATCATACTTTTGCAGAGTCTTGGAGAGTCCGAGCATGAAATTGATGGAGATGTCTTGCCACGACATGAGCAACGAGGGTGTACAGACCAATATTTTATCTACCCTGTTTGGCCACTTGGCATATACGACATTGTTTCACAACCCGTGAAACATCTCTCATAAGGTTAGGCCAGTAAAACCTATCCTCAACTAGCGCAATTGTCTTGTTGCGCTCCAAATGTCCGATAATCCCTCCAACATGTAATTTCCAAATAAGGAAATCGCGCAAAGAAGTGCAAGGGATGCATAAACAATTGTCTTTGAATAAATACTCATCTTGCACGGTATATTTGGAGTTAGTGCTAGTTGGATTATAAAAAAAAGTAGTGTATTCCACCCCAAAATTTGGGCATTCGGGATAATCTTGTTTCAACTGCTCATATCTAATGACCTCGGTACTCATGGTGTGTAAAGTCGCTACCCGATGACTAAGTGCATCAATTGCTTTGTTCTCAACACTGGCCTTGTGCTTGAACACGAATGTGAACCCTTGAAGGTATTTGACCCACGTCGCGTGTCTTGGGATCAACTTCTTTTGGGAAGCGACGAAGCGCAAAGATTTATGGTTAGAAAATTGCACAGAGATCTGACGATCATATAAAAACTCCTTGTCGTAGGTGGAGTATTGTTGCTTTACCTCATTAAGTTTCTCACTAAAGTAGGTCACAGGATGACCCTCTTGGCTAAGCACTCCGCCTATACCTACACCCAATGCGTCACATGCTACTTTGATGACTTTAGAAAAGTCAGGCAGATGCATGACCGTTGCACTAGTCATTCTCTCTTTTATTTTGATAAAGGCGTTCGTCACGGTGTTGCTTCATTGAAACTCCTTCTTTTTCATGCAATCGATGATGAGAGCCATAATGGTGCTAAAATTTCGGATGAAGAGACGATAGAATAAAGCCAAACCATGGAAGCTACGAACTTCGTGAATATTTTTAGGTTCGGGCCACTCTACAATAGCCTTGAACTTTTTGAGGTCCGCAACCATCTCGTCGACCGAGACAATGAATCTCAAGAGATAACGGATCGTTGCATGAATATACACTTCTTGAAATTCGCGTATAATCTCTTCCCCCTTAAGGTCTCGCAAACCAACCTTAGGTGGATCAGGTGTTGTTCCTTATCATGACTGTAAATCAAGATGTCATCAAAATACACGACAAGAAATTTACCTAGGAACAACCTTAACACTTGGGTCATGAGCCACATAAAGGTGCTCGGGGCATTAGATAGCTCAAAAGGCATCACCATTGTGCAACCGTTGACTTTGTCGGTCCATCGCGACGATGCACACTCTCTAAGAAAAGATGGAGTCACCACCCGGAGCTTTTGGTGACTCAGGATACCTCAAAAATCAATATTAAAAGCATTGAAGTGCGAAATATGACTCCAATTTACCGGTCTTTGCCAAAGGATCTTGGGTAAAGGCTTTGGTTATCAATTGGAAAAGGTGTTAGGCACATGATCAACCCACCCGCTCGTAAGCGGTCTCTACTATGGCTGCTTGGATGTGTATATTATATATATATATAAAGAAAATGGGTAATACTTCCTCTTGCCCGAAGGCACTACAATCCTATTTTAGCTCCTTGCAATCATCGAAATTTCGGTGGTGTAACGACTTAAATTCAAGGATAGAGGAAAAACAAATAAGGTAGAGGAGTAGAGGGGAGAGCCGGAGCTCTCGGGCCCTTATAGCACCACTGTGGACATTCGCGTAGCTGCATTTTCGATGCTTTCGATAGCAAATGGGTTATGAAATGGGTTCTAACAAGGCTATGCTTGAGAGCTAAGAGGTAGAAGGCGGCTAAGGCCTTGTTCTCACCAAATTTAAAGGATCTATGATGGATAATGAAGGGTGGAAGATGAACCTGGGTTTTGGAATTTTAGGTGGTGTAATGCTAAAAAGGGAGCTAGGGGGAGATCTTTAGAGGTTTTTCTCTCTTGGAAATTTTTTTAAGCCTTTAATCAAGGGGGGTGGCTCTCTATTAATAGAGTTGGGTAGGTTAAGAGGGTGCTTATGTTCTAATGAGATTAGGTAATCCTAGATCTAAGGTTTTTGGGTTATTTAAGGGTTTGGATAGGTGGGAACTTGGGTTTAATGGTAGATGATGGGGTGGGGTTTTAAATGGCAAAAGGGGTGCAAATAGAGCTAATGGGGGTGCAACAGTCTTAACAAAACCCACCCCAGACTTTAGGGTAGTCAGCAAGTCAAACCCCAAAATTTGAAATCTGCTCATTTTTTCTAAAAACACTGTTCCTAAGCCTAGCGTGTATATTATACACGGTAGGTATGGGAACAGTGTTCCCTGAGAAAATAGGGATGTTAGGGGCCCGTGCTGGGGAAGGAAGAAAACTATTTTTTGCTAGCATGTATAATATACATGCTAGTGTAATTTCCTTCATTTTTGCACAATTTTCAAACCTCCTCATCTTTCGATATACAACTTGGATTGAGGTTTCTTGGCTTGTTGGAAAGTTGGGAACATCTTTTTCCAATGTTATAGCTCTCAGCTCCAGTAGAGGTTTGTGTAAACTTTGGTACCTCTCCTTTCATCCACAGCTCGGGTTGGTTCGAAACCGGTTCGAGAAAGGTTTTAAGGGTTAGGGTTGGCTCCTAAGGGTCTAGGAAGGGTTCCTAAGGGCTTGGGTTAAGTTATAAGGGTTCGGGAAGTGCTTTCAGAAGCTCGGGAGTACGCATTTCTCGAAGTATGGGTCAATCGAGCCTTGGGCCAATTTTGGGTGTCTACAGATGCCCCTCTTTGGTATTCGATCACTAATGATCGTATGCCAAAGAAAGAGACATCCGAAGAGGCCCAAGGCATGCTAACGGGTCCGCTGTATTCAAAGTGAACCTCAAACATTAGATGGTAACATGGTGGGTTTACAAAATCCCTATATGTCGAGGAAAAACATCCATTCCTCAAGTTTCTTGGTCCCCAAGAACTTAGTGACATTATTGGGCATGACCGTGATAGTGCGAGTAGCGGAAGCCCAATGAGTTGGGAAAAAAGTCTGTTCCTCGATGTGATTGATGAGGTGTGATGTTTGAGTTTTGCTTTAAGCGAGATAGCCTCGTAAGCGAGAGGGAGTGATCAACCTATACTTAAAGATCAGCGTAAAGCAATGATGCGAAGATTCACAGTTTGTGCCTAGTCTCATGAGGCATTGATTGCCCCATTTGATTGGCCACGGGTGCCCCTACACAAGGTAGGGTTCAAGATTTTTGGGCGAACCCATTAATCCTGAAGTTAATTTAGCACAACTACCCGAGTAGAGTGAATATTGATGTCGCAACGCTTTTTGGGAGTGTGTGCCCTTTTCGAGCCACATATTTTTTATTATTTTATATTTTTATTTAATATTGTACATATATATATATATATTGTTTGTTCGAGGCTTTTGCGTGTGCTCATTGACCATAAACACCTTTACTCTAGCATAATTTCCCAAGTGGACCGAATGGAGATCGACACGCTTTTGTGGGATGTGAGCCACCCTTCGGTTGGACTATCTAAACCTATCTGTCGGGTCAAATCTGGATAAAACAAAGCATAATAAGCCTAGCGTGTATATTATACACGCTAGGGAAAATCTGGAAAAATTAAGCCTAGTGTGTATATTATACACGCTAGGCCATTTTATGATTTAAAATGGCCGGGCACGATCATAGACCCAAAAAGAGTCTATTTTTCAAACTTCTTTCTTCTCCCTCCCTCCAAACCAAAATGGGAGCCTCTCCTTGTATTCCATTAATCCGATTCAAACCTTGACATCGCGCCAGTGTTGTCATCGCCAATCAAGCGCGTATTCTCCGCCGAATCTAGGGTTTATTCTTCCACCAAGGTAATCATTTGAAACCCTTTTGTTTGGAATTTGTTTTGATTTTACACCAATGTGGCTGGGGTTCTTGCATCTAGATGATAAGAAAACTGTTTTTCCTTGTAAATGTATCCATTAGTGATTCCTATTTGTGATTTATGTGTATGTTTGCATGGTTTTTGGTGAAAGATAGGGTGATTTGTGCCCCTATTTTCGATTTTCATGATTTTTATTCATCAATGCATTAGGGCTTCTGTATTTAGGGCAAAAAGGGATTTTTTTTCTTGTGAATGTGATCGTCCTTGACCGATTCCATGATGTATGTGCCAGTTTGGAATGGATTTCTGCAAGTGATTGGTAGATTTGCGCCTGTTCCTTTGAAATTTTCCCGATTTCTCCATAAAAATGGGTTGGGGTTGCATATAAAAGGTGTCTTATTCCACGAACGCGACCCAATCCGACCCTTTTTTGATCTATGTGCATGCTTTTAAGGGAATTTTGGTCGGAAAATCGGGGAGGTTTTCTCTTTTACTGGCAAATGGTGGCCTTTTTGAAAATATGCGAGGTTAAAAATTGTTGATTTTCCTTGGCAGAGATTTTTTGAAGGGAAAATAACCCGTTTATTTTATGTTTGTTTGTTTTCTTCATTTTTGTTTTTGGTGATTTTTTTATTTTTTTGAAGAGATTTTTTTTTGAAGTTATAAATGTCGGGACGTATCCTCTTTCGATTTTGCTTGGAAATTTGGCAGGAGTGAGGCATACTTACCTTCATTTGTTCTTATGCTTGTAGCCAAGTGTTTGATTTCCTATTGCTTATCATCTCCTGATACATGTTGTTGGTGTATCTCTTTTCAGGATGACACACAGTCAATCAAGTGATGAGGACTAGGATCATGAGGGTAGCCCAGAGGTGATTGTTGGCGTCAGGGGTGAGAGCTTTATTCAGGTGCCACGCTCTTCTTGCAGTTGGTATGAGATGCAGGGCGAGGCAACCCGCAGTTGGTTGCTCCATCAACAGTACACCCACATTTCCAACTTCGGGATTGCTCACCAGGTGAAAGTGTACTCCCAATTATTCCTTTTTCTTCTTTATTTTTGGTTGGTGTCCTTTGCCCCGGGGTTTGACATTTTGCTTTCTTTTGATGCAGCCCTTTCCTCCGATCATGTTTCGGGGAGGCTGGTTTGACCTCTAGTGTTTCGACATTCACCTTCCTCATGTAGTGAGGTTCCTTCTGGCTCAGGCCGACTTTGGGGACTTCTTATCTTGCCCCTCTATGAGGGGTGATTCGGCCTACGTGAAGGCCTTGATGGAGAGATTTCGTCCAGAGACGATGACCTTCTACACATCAGTGGCCGAGATGACCATCACTCCTGCAGACTGGTCTATGATCGCTAGGAATGCAATAGGAGGGGTGCCAATGGTCTATCCTCGTGTTCTTGATCATGAGGATGTGATTCGATTAATTGGGATCTACCCCCCTTCTAACCATATGACCGACCTTGAGGTCAAGTTATCTTGGTTGGTGGATCAGTTTGAGGATGATGAGTTGGTTGATCCGGACCAGCCCGACATGGATATCGTTGATGACCCTGAGCATGCCCTGATGCTTTGCCTGTATCGAACTACTTTTTATTCTGGGTAGGATAATCCTTGCCAATGCTAGTGGTGGTCGTGTAGCACTGTCTCTCCTCTGCCTGATGGAGAACTGGGAGGATGTGCACCGTTTTGATTGGGGCGGCGTCGGGTACGTAGTACTGATGGACAGTTTGGCCAAGGCTTCAGTCGGAGAGGTTGCTTCTATCCTTGGCTTCTGGCGATTGAGGTAACCCACTTATTTTGCTCTTCCATCCATCTTGGTTCATCATTTTTGGTTCCTTTTTTATCTCTGATTGGATATATTTTCTTATTTGTCTACATTTTCAAGCTCGGGGGTATTTTAACTTCCAACCCGGCCGTCCCCTCCTCCATTCTGACGCGTACATGTACCCCCTGATGAGTTGCTGACACACGGATCGTCACAGAGAATCAGGGATGAAGCACTTGGAGCTGGGTCTGAGGTCCCAGTTTGACTTGATGATCCCAGAGCAGGTCTGACTCTCCCCTTTCTTTACTGTTTAAACTTTTAAGTTTTGATTGTATTGCTTGACCAATGGGTTTCTCCTTTCTTGGATGGATTGTATTTGATCCCTATGTCGGCTCCCCATTCTTAGGTCGCACGGCTATTGGGCAGTCACGAATGTTCACCGGCCATTGCATTATCTTTTTCTATGGTTCTTGGGTCTGCGCTTATTATTTGGGGGAGAGGATAGCGCATCAGTACCGGGACTTCTTTGCCGTGCTGTCGGGTCCTCCTGAGGATGTTATGGCACCGGAGGGCACGATCGAGGAGCTTGCAGAGTGGCTCCTGCATCATGGGATTCTCGCTGATGCCCTCTACCAGCATGGAGGGTATCAGCAGTGATACGAGTCTCTTCCTTATCGGTCCATCCTCCCACGTTTTATGCCTGGTGCCAACTTTTTGGCCTTTGGAGGCCCATGATCCTAGGTACTTTCTTTTTCTTGCTTATGGGTTTCTTCTCAGACTACCATATTTTGGTTTCATTGATCGAATTTCTTCCTCTCCTTTCAGTTTGAGGAGGCAGGGGAACCTGACACTGGTGCAGATGCAAGGCCTTCAGAGGCACCAGGTGTCAGACCCTCGGTGACTTTTAGTGTAGAGGCTTCAGAGACATCTGGTGTAGGGGTTTAAGGGATGTTTAGGCGTCTCAATGATGAGTTCCTCTCGAATCTGTGTGCCGACGTGGTCGAGCGTGCTCGCCTTCCTACCAAGGCAGTTAGAGTACCTCCCCTCGAGTTGCTCCCAAGGGTGAGTTGTTTTTCCATTTTTTAGGGATATGTTTGCTCTCTTCCTTTGCTTTGTGCTACCGACTTCTCTCTTCTTTCCTCTCATAGGTCTACGAGTTAGCCGTTCAGCAGGCAGAGTGTTACCGCCATAGCACTGATCTTTGGGATGTCGAAGTGGTAAGCGTGATGTTAGGCTGTCCCTTTTGTTTCTTCATTGGTCTGCTCTTTTTCTCAATTGATCTTTTTTATGTGATTCTTTCAGCGTGCTCGTTAGAGGGAGTCACATTCGTTGCTTAGCCGGCTGTCACCGGCATGGTCACGAGTGGGGGATCCCCAGATGTATCAGAGGACTCAACGTCGGCGGAAGAGGGGCACTCAAGGACATGGAGCTTGATTGGACACTACCTTTGTTTTTCTTTTTATAAACATTTGATCTGTCGAGTACTTTTGGACTGATTGGTGCAGTTTGGATTATCTTTTGAATGGATGCCTTTAACTTTCTTCCCCTTTGTTATCTTGCATTTTGGATGTGACATGTTTTCCTGCAAAAAATGAGAAAATGGGTTAGATGGGCATGAAGCTGTATTTATGAGTTGTACTCTTTTGCAGGATGGCCATGAGTTTGTCAAAATGGGGGAATGACGCCCGGTTCATGCATTGGCTGACATGGCCAAGGTCCATGCATCCCTCCTTTACTTGTTGTGAGCATGGTTCCTGAAAAAGGAAGTGTAAAATAGGTTAAGTGGTGATCTTAGGTGTCCCAGCTCGTGGCCTGGGGTGCCATGTATAAAGAAAGAAAATGATTGTTTATTGTGTGTAGTTGGATTGGTCCAAAGGATGGGAAGACAAACCTTCCCCTCTCTCTTTTTCTCTTCTTCCTCTCCTTTTTTGGTCAAGCGTGTATATTATACACGCTAGGCATTTCTGGGCATTTTTGGCCTAGCGTGTATATTATACATGCTAGGCATTTTTTGGGTACTTTTGGCCTAGCGTGTATATTATACACGCTAGGCATTTTCTGGGTATTTTTGGCCTAGCGTGTATATTATACATGCTAGGCATTTTCTAGGTACTTTTGGCCTATCATGTATATTATACACGCTAGGTATACTCTGGGAAGTGGGGGGCCTATAAAGCCCGAGAATGCACTCTTATTTCTCCTTTTTGAATTGAGTCTTGAATTTTGCTCCAATTTTTTTTTATCTTTTCTTCCTGAAGGTGGGTCCATTGTCCTACATCGAATCGTGATTCTTTAAACGGCTATGTATGACCATGGATCCACTACACGGCCCCGCCCCTCCGGTGGGGTCCGAGACCTTTATACTTCCCCCTTGGGTGTAGGGCCCAGTTTTTTGAAGCAATGGCTTGATAGCTTGAATGAGAGCGAGCTTGTGGATTTGGATTGACTTGGGCTGGCCCGTCTCTCATCTTTCCTTGATGTTCCTCTGCTTTGGGATGTCATCTATATGGCAGTTTAGCATTGGGATGCGGAAACCCATGTCTTCCACCTTGGGACCCGTGAGCTAGCTCCAACTCTTGAAGAACTCTCCATTTTATCGAGTTTGAGACTACATCTCGGCCTTGCTAAGGAGGTACCAAAACAGGGATATGCTAAGATCGTCCATACGACCTTAGGCTTGAGGAAAAGCGAGTATGAGAAAAGCCTTGCCGGTGGGCCCACCAGGTGCTTGGTGAAATTCCTAAGAGAACATTTTTGCGATGAAAGTTTATGAAAGTTGCCGATAAAAAATATTCATAACGTGAAAACTTTCGCTCTTTGCCGTCTCTCGGAGGTCCTTTTTTATACCGGGGGAGAGAGCTTCTCTCTTGCACTTTGCGACGTATTGGCAAAGCTTGAAGAGGGCCGCTCTCTGATGCATTTTGTCTTGGCCGAGCTTTACCGCGGTCTTGATGCCTTTGTCTCGGGCAAGGTGGAGTGCTTTCGGGGATGCCCTATTCTTCTTCAGGTCTGGCTTGAAGAGCATCATGCTATTTTGGGGTTTGTACCCCACTTTTACGTGGTCCGGGGAGAGGTGGCTAGTTGCTTTTTAAGCCGATGCTCCTTTGGCTGCCAAAGACTGAGCTGGTATGGAGGCTTCCATGGCTTGACGAGACCTTCCTGATAGTTCGATCTAGAGATCACGATGGTATCACCCTTCTCGGCTTGATTGGTAGTACCTATTATTTCCCATCTCGGGTGCTGCGCCAGTTTGGTTATACTCAGCAGGTGCCTTGTGTGACAAGACCTCCCCTATGCTGCTTGATTTTCGCTCGGGGGTCTTCTGGAAAGCTGCTCTTTGGGAAATAGGTCAGTTAAATCATATGTGTAATCTGGAGCAAGAAAGTTTCTTTTGACTTCTCCAAAGTATGAGTCTTGGATACTGCCTGAGAGGTCTTCTGCTCATCGCTTGGACTAGGTAGAGAGCAGTGATTTGGAGGGGCCTTGGCTGAGGAAGGAATCAGTGCTTTGGACCTAGATTGAGTTGCTAGTAGATGAGAAGCGGGTCCTGCACGAGCATTTACAGAAAGAGCAGGTTAGAGCTGATGTGGCAACAATAAAAGTCGATGAGGCAGAGCGTGAGGTCCTTCGCCTGGAAGAGGCCCTGGGTGATGCTCTTGGTGCTCCTGAATCTTGCCATAAACGATATAGGAGTCTCCATGGTCATTGGATGACTGATCAGAATGCTCAGGAGGATGCTTTGCGCATACAGATTCGTGCCTTGAAGTGCAAGTTGGGTCGTTGACCTGGTCCTGTACATACTTTTTACATAGATCAAACACCATAGGAAGGGGCATAAGAACCCTCGTCTTTTGGTATATATATATATATATATATATATATATATATATTTGTTTTTTTTCTTCAAGTTTGTATAGGGGGAAATAGAGGGTCACACCGATTATCTTTTTGAGATGTGGTGCAAGCAAAGTATAAACATGTAAATGGAAATGGGAAATCTACTATCATATGTAAGTATTTTTCTTTTTTTTTTTCGTTTTTGCTTTTTCTTTCAGAAATTGAAAAGGGAGAAACAGGGTGTCACACCAATTATGTGGTGCAAACAAAGTATGGACATGAAAATGGGCAAGAAAAATTTATTATCTTATATATATTATCTTTCTTCTTTTTTGTTGTTTTTACCTTTTCTTTCAGAATTTGAAAAGGGAGAAACAGGGTGTCACACCAATTATGTGGTGCGAGCAAAGTATGGACATGAAAATGGGAAAGAGAAATTTATTAACTTATATAAGTATCTTTCTCTCCTCTTTATTTTATTTTTTTTGCCTTAAACGTGAGGAGATGTAATGGGTCCCATTTTGAGAATAGTTGAACTCGCTCGCGCGATTAGGTTGGAGCGAGTTTTGAATTTTTACCGGGGTCAGACCGTCCATCCCATTGGATTGAATCAACTTTTTCTTCTTATCTTCAGTCATATGTTTGACGACGCAGTACGAAGATACACCTTACCAGGACCCGATTTAAGTAAACATGAGCAACCTAGTTACCGACCAAATATTTCAGAATTGTAACCAAGGGAGTAACCGATGACTTTTCTCCTTTTCTTTTTCAATCTCCTTTACTTACAGCACCCTAGACGGGTTTTCTCTGTGCCCGTTGTTTCCCTCTTCTTTTCTTGTAGCGATGTTTCGGGTTTCCACTACGACCATGGGTTTTTGCATTTTTACCCCAGGTGCCTTTTCAGGTTTTCACATGGTTCGTACAATCTTGCTATTTTTACCCGTGGTGCCCTTTCGGGTTTTCACCACATCCAATTTGCTTTCAGCTTGTATATTTTATTTTTCTTTTCTTTTCTTTTCATTCATCTTCTCAAAGACTACGACATGGATGTTGATTCTATCATAGCCGGCTGGATGAAATTCTCTTGTTGCCTCTCAGCTTGGCTCATGGTGACTCAACGGATAATGTGATTGCTTGAGGACCTTAAAGAGGGCTTTCTAGGGGTGTATCTTGGCCATAAGATGGGTTAGAAATTTTGAAGGTATTCTTAGATTAAAAGGTTTCCTCGATAGGGTTCCAATTGCTGTAATACATTTCTTTCTTAGGGGATTTGTACTGTACACGCTCCATGATTTTTCGATCTTTTTCTCTTTTCTATTTTTTTGTTCTTTTTGCTTTTTTTTAGACATCCTCTTTTTTAGGATTTTGCTTTTTTGATATTTTTGGTGGTAACACTTTTCTTTCTTTTTTATTGGTATATATACACATTTTTCCTTTTTCGGGGGGGGGGGGGAGTTAAAGAAGGAAAGGCTAGTGGCCCAACTGGTATAGCCAAGGGTATGAGCATTCAGGGATACTTTTTGGTTACTTGGCTTTAAAATGATGGCCTCTTTTATGGGGTCTTTAAGCAGTCGCCTATCCGTCGTACCAATAGTTACTTTACCGTACGAGCCTTAGGAGTAGAATCGTTGTACGTATCCAGTGTTGATCGGCTTAGGAAAATGATCCCCGTCCATGGTGGCGAGACAGAGCTCGTACCCTAGGATCACTTCTAGGATGGTGTAAGGCCCTTCTTAGTTGGGTTTGAATTTCCCCCTTGGATCAGCGTGAAGAGACGGGAAGATCTTCTTGAGTATCGTGTCACCCACCTTTAAATCCCGAACACGAACACATTTGTTGTAAGCTCGTGCAATTCGCCCTTGATAGACTTGGGTATGACATAAGGCTAGGAGCCTTTTCTTAGCTAGTAGGTTCAACTACTCAGAGTGGGACCTCTCTCTTTTGGCTTATGGTAGACTAGATTCGATGAGAATGCAAAGTAAAGGCACTTCAACCTCAACTGGTAGCATGGCCTCAGTTTCGTATTCAAGGGAGAACGGTGTGGCCTCTGTAGTAGTTCTGATCGATGTTTGATAGGCCCATAGTGCGAAAGGTAATATTTCACTCTAATCCTGGTATGTGACAACCATCTTCTCAAGGATACAGATGACTGTCTTGTTAGCCGCTTGTACGACTCCATTGGTTTGGGGCCGATACGGTGACGACTGATGATGTTTGATCTTGTACTGCTCATAGAAGGCTCTTATGTGTTTGTTTGCAAAGTTGGTATCGTTGTCTGTAATGATGTCCTTGGATACGCCGAATTGACAAATAATATTATTCTTGATGAACTTCTCGACATGATTGGCCGTGATGTTTGCATAGGGTGTTGCCTCTACCCATTTGGTGAAGTACTCGATGGCGACAAGGATGAATTGATGTCCATTAGATGCTTTTGGGTTGACCTTTTCGACGATGTCGAGACCCCATGAGGCAAATGGCCATGGAGTGGTCATGCTGTGTAGATCAATGGCAGGAGCATGTATAAGACTGAAGTGCTCTTGGCATATGTAGCACTTCTGAACGTTCCTGCAACAGTCAGCTTTCATGGTGGTCCAAAAATACCCTTGCCGTAGGATCTTCTTGGTGAGCATGTACCCACTGATGTGAGCCCCGCATACTCCTTCATGGATCTCTTTCACGATATTGGCTGCCTCACCCTCAGTTAGACGCCTGAGCAGGATGTTGTTATATGATCACTTGTAAAGGCACTCATCACAAATGACATAGTATGCTGCTAGACGTTGGATTGTCCACCTGTTGATTAGTCACATAATTTACCAATTTATCACCCTTAACTTTGTGATGCTAGACCATAGTTTGCTACTAACAAGTTAACGATGTGTAGATATTAAGAAAAATTAGTAAAATAGAGTTAAAGTGTTCATATTCTTTAAAATGAACTCATAATGTAGTAAAAAGACGATTGAGCATAAAAAGATGATTCTTCGCCTACTGAGAAGTGAAAAATCATGTTTTACGATTTTACAAAACAAACGTACTGAGAAGAAGTAGGGAATCGTAATTTACGATTCTCCAGAAAAGTCGTTCAAAGTAAAGACGATACAAGAGGAAGCGATGAATCCTAAATGAAGAATCATTCGCTAGAAGTTGTGCTGAGAAATAGAAAATCGTGATTTCCCAAAATTGAAGCTTTCCACTCTTGGCAGATCACATGAGAATAAACACCGCCATGCACATCTTTATAAGTCTTCTATAATTAGAAGTTTGACCAATCATGAATCTGAGAAGATTGACGAAGAAGACTCTTAAGAGAACTCTGTTGCTGAAATAAAAGAGAACATTCTAAAAGAACATCAACTATCCAAAGCAAGGTAGAATAAAATTAGGAGTTAGAGTTATAATAGGATACTTTTATTTTTAGTAGTTTCTTTTATTAGAATTAGATCTTTATCAACCGACCACTTATGATTTATAAATAAGAGGGCTCGGTATAGGAATAAACATCGAAGAAATTATCATAATCAATTGACGATTGAGGTTGGGTTTTCTTTCGATCAACTTAGAGTATATTTTTATTGCTTTGTAGATTAGATATCCAAGGTTTCTTAAGAGAAATTGACGTCTGCAATTGGGAGCTGAAGATTAGAGTAGATATCTGTAGTTTTTCAGAAGCAATTGATGACTGCGGCTGAGGGGTGAAAGATATAATTTTATTACTTTCTAGTTTAGATTTATTTTTATGTAATTTCCTGCTTTGTAAACATCTCCAGATTTTAATTTGAATTGACGACTCAGGTTGAAGTTTTCAGATTAGTGTAATGATTTTATTTTTTCATCTTCAATTTTCTAGAATTTGATTGACGCCCAAATTTTATGAGATTATAGATTAGATTAAATCTCTATTGATAGGATTTTAGTATTGATTGACGCCCAATGCTAGGAAACTTGATATATGGTGTAACGGTACTGTTTAATTTTATAAATATCCAATAGCTGAAGATTGTGATTGACGACCATAATCTGAAGTAGGAGGATTTAGGATTTAGTTTCTGCAATTTAGATTTAAGAATAATTCTTTATTCATATTTCTCTAGTAGTTTAGGAACTTAAAAGATAAATACAAATTTTCAGAAAACTAAATTAAATATACTAAACCTATCTTCGTGAGAACGATCCTATACTAGCTCTACAATTTCTATTGTACACTTGCAATAGGTTAAGACTTAATTAGATATATATATTATAGCTCAACCACCTGTCCATCCTATTTGTACCTTTAGGGAAAACTCAGTTTTCGAGGAAATCCTTGATATCTGAGAACCATGGAGGCTCATCATCTGACTTTGTGGATCCCTCAATCCAAAGGAAAAAGGACGGCTCATTCCTTTGTTCGATCATGATTGGCTTTATTTTGATGCCATATGAAATTTCGATCATTAATGCCAAGGTTGCTAGAGTGTCGGCAAATCGATTTCTTGCTCGCGAGACATAGGAGAAGGTAACATCATTGAAGCATGCCATCAGATCCTCAAGGTGTTCATGGTACGAGAACAATTTTTCATCTTTTATTTTTTAGTCTCCGTTTGTCTGGCATATGATCAGTTGTGAGTCGCCAAAGACCCTGAGATGAGTTACATTTAGGTCGAGAGCTGCTTGTAAGCCAGCTACGCAGGCTTTATACTCTGCCATGTTGTTTATGCAAGGGAAGTTGAGCTTGATGGAGACTGATACGTGGGATCCTCTTGGTGAGATTAGAATAGTGCCAACTCCTTGACCTTCGACATTTACTACCCCGTTGAAGTGCATGAACAATATGTCCTGATCAGGGAATTCAATTCTCAACTGTTTGTAATTAGGTAAAGGATTTTTGATAAGATGATAAGTGAGTGCTTACACCTTGATTGACTTATGAGTGACATATGTGATGTCAAATTCTGATAAGAGGAGTTGCCACTATGCATTTCGGCCAGTGAGAGCGGTCTTTTCAAATAAGTACTTCAACGGATCCATTCGTATTAGATAGAGAGCGACTTGAGGTAACAAGTAGTGACGAAACCTCTGTATAGCCCAAACGAGAGCCAGACATGCTTTCTCCAGATGATGATAACATGTCTCATAATCGGTGAATTTCTTGCTTAAGTAGTAAATGGCCTGTTCCCTTGTTCCGATTTTATCATGCTGCCCTAGGACACATCCCATCGAAACTTCCTTTGTCGAGAGGTACATTAAGAGCAGTCTTCTAGGTATTGGTGGCACCAAAACTGAAGGGTTAAGGAGGTAGCCCTTTATTTTATCGAATGCCGCTTGATAATCATTGTTCCATTCGACGGGTGAATCTTTCCTTAGTAGCTTGAAGATTGGCGTTTAGATAGGAGTTAACTGTGTAATGAACCGACTTATGTACTGTATCCTACCCAAGAAGCCTCTGACCTCTTTCTTGGTAGATGGGGGAGGCATTTTTATGATGGCCTTTACTTTCATTGGATCGACCTCGATGCCTCTCTTGCTAACGATGAAGCCAAGTAACTTTCCTGACATGGTGCCGAATGCGTATTTTTGAGGGTACAGACGCAACCTGTATTTTCTCAGTCTCTCAAACAGCTTTTGGAGATTGACCAGATGATCACTACTTTCTGGTGACTTGGCTATCATGTTGTCGACATATACCTCGAACTCTCAGTGCATCATGTCATGGAACAGTGCTGTCATCACCCTTTGCTACGTTGCTCTTGCATTTTTCAAGTCGAACGGCATGACTCGGTAGCAGAAAGTCCCCTTGGGGTGATGAACACAGTCTTTTCTTGGTTTGCCTCTGATATCTTGATTTGATTGTAACTGGAAAATCTGTCCATGAACGAGAGCATTCCATGTCTGGCAGTGTTATCGACCAAGATATCAATGTGTGGCAAAGGGAAGTCGTCTTTTAGGGTCGCCTTGTTAAGATTTTTGAAGTCGATGTACATGCGAACCTTTCCATCTTTCGTCGGTACCGGGACAATGTTGGCCAACCACTATGGGTATTTGGAGACCATGAGAAACCTCGCATCATACTGCTTTATGACCTCATCTTTCACTTTCAGCATCCATTCTGGCCTGAGACGCCCCAACTTTTACTTGACTGACTTTATATCTGGATATAGCGGTAACTCATGCTCAACCAAATCGATGTCCAAATCGGGCATATCATCGTAGGACCATGCAAAGACGTCTTGGTAGGACTGAAGGAAATCAATCATGCTTGTTCTTTCCTCGGGAGACAACGACGTTTTGATCTTAGTAATTCTATAAACCTCCTCAGTACCTAGATTGATATCATCAGTCTCTTCAACAATCGGTGTGGGCCATGCTCAAAATCAGAAAATTGGTCAAGGAGCTCATTGGGAAGCTCCTAAGCTGGGTCACCCTCTTCCATACTCGTGACTCCTACCTCTTCTTGTATTTCTATAGGAAAGGGGTCGGTTTAACGTGGGACGGGTTTTTCAATTAAGGCATCAATTTTCATTTTCTCGAGAATTTTAAAAGACAATATTTTTGAATTTTATATTCTTTCTATGTTTTTAACTTTTTCTATTTTTTGGTTTTTTCTTTTTCTTCGGAGGCAGACCCTTGGCAAGGAGGATCTCTGTAAATGCATAGTATTGCTTCCCACGGGCTTTCCTCACTTTTTACAGGTTATTTTTTTTAGAAAGTTGGTGCTGTATTTACAGCCATTAGATGCTTCCAGAGTTAAGGGCATTAAAGCCCAGTTCCTTGACCAGTCACATAATTTACCAATTTATCACCCTTAACTTAGTGATGCTAAGCCTTACTTTGCTACTAACAAGTTACTAATGTGTAGATATTAAGAAAAACCAATAAAAGAGATCAAAAGTATTAATCTTTGTCAAAATGAACTTAAAAAGCAATAAAAAAATGATTGAGCGTAAGAGATGATTTGATGAATGTTAAAAGACAGGAAATCACACTTTACGACTGAATGAAAAAGTAAAGAAGAAAATAAGAAATCGTAATATACGATTCTTCAAAAGAAGATGTTCAAAAGTGAGGTACGATACAAGAAACTGATTGATCATTGTAAAGAATCGTTATGCAAAATCGTCCAAAGAGAAAGCTATGCAGAAAAGGGAAATCGTGATTTATGATTTTATAAAAAAGAAGTTTTCTATTGCTGAAGATCATGTGAAGAACTACACCGCCATATACCAAATTAGAAGAATCTCTTGAATTAGAAGACTGGTGAATCATGGATCTGAGAAGATTGATAAAGATGAATTCCTAAAGATCTCGGTTGCTGGAAATAAGGAAGATAATCCGGAAGCATATCAAACTCTGAAAGCAAGGAAGAATAAAATTAGGAGTTAGAGTTATAGTAGGAATCTTTTATTTTAGTAGTTTCTTTTCTTAGAAATTAGATCATTGTAAACCAACCCCTTATGATCTATAAATAAGAAGGCTTGGTATAGGAATAAATCATCGAAGAATTTCTCAGCATCAATTGACAAATGAGGTTGGGTTTTCTTCCAATCATTAGTTTAGAGTAGTTTAGATATCCAAGGTTCCTCGATCACAATTGACGATTGGGATTGAGAATTGGAAGATTAGTGTAGATATCCGTAGTTTCTCAGAAGCAAGTGATGCTTGTAATTGAGGGGTGAAAGATATATTTATTTGCTTTTTATTTTAGATTTATTTTATGCAATTTACTAGTTTGTAAACATCTTCAGATTTTATTTGAATTGACGACTCAGGTTGAGATTTGCAGATTAGTGTAATTGTTTTTAATTTCCATCTTCAATTTTCTAGAGTTTGATTGACGCCCATATTTTTTGGTAAATTATTGATTAGATTAAATCTGTATTGATAGGATTCTAGGTTTGATTAATGCCCAATTCTAGGAAACTTGATATATAGTGTAACTATACTTTTAAATTTGTAAACATCTGAGAACTAAAGATTGTGATTGACGACCACAATCTGAAGAAGGAAGATTTAGGATTTACTTTTATGCAAATTTAGTTCAAGAAAACTATTCTTTTATTCATATTTCTCAAGTAGTTTAAAACTTTAAAGATAAAATATAAGTTTTTAAAAGTGAAATAAATAAATATATATATATATATATAGAAATACACTTCTTTGTGGGAACGATCTTATACTAGCTCTATAATTTCTATTGTGCGCTTACAATAGGTTAAGACTGAATTAGACAAATACATAGTAGAAGCCGATCATTCCTCACCTATGGTGTTGTATCTTTACTTGGCCTGATGGAGGAGGCTGATTGAAATGATTTTGAGGGTCAGCCTCCATCGTGTTTATCATGGGCTCTTCTAGGACCCGGTCTTCAAACATCAACATGGGTTTGTGTTGATTTATGGCGAGGGGTTGTATTGGTGGGGCAACTCTTCCTCGAAAAGGGATAGGGATGCTAAGTCTATTTCCATATCGAAAGGATGATTTGGGAATTGGTTGGGTGGATAATGGGCACTGGTTTGTGTGGGATTAGTTGTGTTGCCTCATTCTAGCCAATCTTGATGACCCCTGCGCTTACAAATGTACTCTAGATGTGAGGTTGCGATCGGGGTGCATCCACCAGGTCTATCCCCCTGGCTTTGGTTGCGGTGATGGTTCAAGCCTTCTCTTGGGCCTCCTAAACTTCTTCCTTAGTGGGCCTGTAACCTAACCCAAACTTGATCTGTTGCTCACCTCTGGCTCTAACTAAATCCTTCTTGCCTTGCAAACGAGGCCCCAATTCTTTACCCTTTTGATAACCCCATTTCTGGAGCATGGCCACTGCTGCAATCATTCTACTATCAATTTTTGTGGTGAGCTCCTTGATAGGTTCGGGTGCCACTGTCGACACATCATATTAGAAGTTGTGAAGATCTGTCTTTTACTGTGTGGCACATCCAACACCTTGAGGTTCTCGATGTTGTGTGTGGCCTTTTCTCCTTACTCTTGTCCCTCACCTAAAATGGTGACAACCTTCTGATCTGAAACAAGTCTAAGCTTTTGGTCCAAGTTTGAAGGTATTGCTCCGATTTCATACAGCCACGGACGCCCTAATAGCCGATTAAAGGTGGATTTGATATCCATAACTTGAAACGGAATGGAGAAGGTCATTGGCCCAATGATGAGCTTAAGATCTGCTTCTCCTATTATTTCCCTCCTTGGGTTATCAAATCCTCTCGCGCTTGTTATGACTGGCCTAAATGTAGAGGGATACACCCCTATCTTGGTTGCAGTTCTCAGAAGGCACACATTCAAGGCTGATCCATTGTCTATTAGTACTAATGAGATCACTAAGTTCCCTACTTCTACCATGATGTTGAGAGGCTTGGAATGATTGTTTCCCTCACTCGGGAGATCGACGTCCGAAAATGATATGGCATTAGAAGTCATCACCTGTCCGATTAGCTACCCTACTTCATTCGAGGACACTATGTTGGGTACATAAAGATCTTTAACGCTCCCACTAAGGCTTGAAAGTGGAGCAAAGATGTCATCAATAGGTCCCAAACTATAATGTGTGTGATCAGTCACATAATTTACCAATTTATCACCTTTAACTTAGTAATGCTAGACCATAGTTTGCTACTAATAAGTCGTTGATGTACATATATTAAGGAAAATCAGCAAAATTGAGTTAAAGTATTAATAGTCGTCAGATTGAACTCATAAAGCAGTAAAAAGATGATTGAGTGTCTTCGCCTAAAAATAAATGAAAAATCGTATTTTACGATTTTGCGGAACAATGTACTAAAGAAATAGAGAAATTGTAATTTACGATTCTCCAAAGAAAAGCGAAGAATTGCAATGAAGAATCGTTAGTTGGAAGCCTACTGAGAATGGAAAATCGTGATTTACGATTTTCTAGAAAGAAAGAAAGAAGAAATCGTGATTTACGATTTTACAGAATGAAAGCCTCTCAGTGTTGCTGATCAGGACGTGAAGTTCTACACCACCATGCATATTCTATTATTAGAAGTTTGACCAACCACGGATCTGAGAGATTGACAAAGAAGATCTTTAAAAGGAATCTGTTGCTAAAGATTAAAGAACACTCTAGATGTAACATCTTGAAAAATTCTGAAACTATAGGTCCTAATTGGGTGCATGTTGTTAAGAAACATGTCACCATTCGAAATTTTTAAACGGAATCGTTTTGCATCTGTTTGAGCTTGTGTGAGATTTTTTGGAACAAGTTCATACACCGTGGTAGTGCGTATTGACTCAACATCGAATCCGATAGATAAGTGGGTTGGGTGTGCAAGCCCCATACCGAACCAAAATATTATTGGTGAAAGAAGAAATCATGATTTCCGACGTGGAACGGAACCGTTCCACATCGGAACAAGTCATGTGGATAAGAACTAACACCCAAATGGGTGTGTGTGTTTAATAGGGGAAACAGCCCCCTTTAACTTATAAAAGAAGGCAAGGGTTTTCTTGGAAGGCAAGGCTTTTCTTGCAAGCCATTAGCCGTTTGCAAGAGTTTGGGTTTCTAGAGAGAGAGAGTGAAGAGCTTGAAGAGATCACGCCATGAACCGTCCGAACATCGAATCGGCTCTGTTGAGCTTCGAGGTATTGGCCTCGTGTTAGTTTGTGTGCTACGGGGAGTTGTTAATTTTGACATCAATGAGATTTTAGAGATTTTGAATGTGTGAGTTTGATGATAGAGAACCAACCGTTGTAATCACGGCGTACACGATTGGGAGAGTGAAGGGTAGTGAGTGTTGGAGCGAAGCGTCATTGTAGGCTTCATTTCAATTCAAATGTCGGTGAGATTGACAAAATTCGTTCCGAAACCTTAACTTGGGCGTGAGCTCGTGAATCGAGGAAATTTGTGTGAAATATGATTTTTAGTTAGATTAGACTTTATGTATGATGTGGGTATGAAATTAGAAGGAAGGAGTTAAGATAATGTAATAACCCGTAAAATCAGACCCGAACTCAACTTACCTCGTGTGTGTGGTCGACACGAAAACCGATGTCATCATAGATTTTATATAATAATAAATATTTATATAATATTAGAATAACTTTGTGCAGATGGATTAAGGTTTAAATGTGTGTCTGGACCTTTAGTGTGAAAGCTGTGCACCGACGCATCGTGTGCCGCTCAACACCGAAACCAAACTCTATTTCAAGTGGATAAGCCTAACACACTTTTGCAGTGTTATCGCTTCGCACCGAAACCAAGCCCTTTAGCTAATTAAAAGACAAAGCTTCTCAAAGAAGCTTCACCCGGTTGCAAAGCTTTGGAGTTTGGATTTCTAGAGAGAGAAAGAAGAGAAAACTTCCGCCCTTCTTGAGATTTCGACGATGAGATCGTGATCGCGCCGCAATATTTGCATTATTCATGAAGAACTTGACGCCGATCAACGCTTGAATCCCGCCTTTGGTGAATTTCAATCGTTCAAACCCCTTTTTCTTTAGAAACCTCATTTTCAAGAAGTGTTCCACCTCACGATCGTTAACCAAGCATTGAGAAGGTTGAGATCGATGCGTGGATCATTGACGATTTCATCTTGAATTCGTGGTGATCAATCGTGGTGAAATCGCCGTAGAAATTCGGAAGATTCGTCTCGAAACCCTTTTGGACAACGATCCTTAAAGGCTTGAAATCGATTTAAGAAAGGTTAGTTTTTATTTGATTTTAATGGTTTAGATTATAGAATAAATTATTGTTTTAGTTTAGTGTGGATGTGTGTGTGATTCGATGAAGATCGTAGAAGATTTGGATGAAAATAGATCAAAAATGACAAAACCTTATGGTTGTGCATTTATGAAGGTTTTGATCGATCAATGTAGGTGATTGATCGATCAAATTATATGTACAATGATAAAAACAGCAAGTTAGGTTGCTGGAGGTTCATTCCCGACAGCATTGATCGATCAATGGTGAAATTGATCGATCAATATGATGGTTAATCGATCAATGGTGAAATTGATCGATCAATATGATGGTTGATCGATCAATGGTGAAATTGATCGATCAATGTGGTATTGATCGATCAATATAATGTGTTGATCGATCAATTTGACTGTGCCGACACTGCTTCAGTGTTTTGGCTATAACATTTTCCTCCGAACTCTGATTGATGCGATTCTTGTGGCATTGGAAAGAGGACAACTAAATCTACAACTTTTGTGAATTAACTAACTAGTGAATAAATTGTTTTGATAATCAAAATTGAGCTGGAAGTTTGGCCAAGTTCTAAGTTAGCATGTTTTGACTGAAGTATCGATATAGCTTCGGTATTATGGCCATAAATCCTTGTGCCGAACTCAGATTGGTGTGATTCCTGATGCGTTGGAAAGAGTACGACGAGATCTAACTTTTTTATGAATTAGCCAAATCTTAAATCAAATGTTTTGAGGGTCAAAAGGAAGTGGGAAGTTGGGTCAAGTTTTGAGTCAACACGAAATTACCCATTTCCGTCTCTGTTTTGAGAAAACACTTAAACACGTCAATATTATTAATATTTAGGATCAATTTTTATATATCATCATGTGTGTGATGTAGACTAAGAGTGGAGGCCGTAGATAAGAACTTTTGGACTGCTTTAGAACGGTGTCAGATTTGCTTAGAAAGAGGTCTGACCTGAGGTAGGGGAAAACCACCCTAAA